>KZ111255.1:0-35891 GCA_002120335.1 Hypoxylon sp. EC38 | reverse complement strand
ACCCGCCCCTAAGGTTGCGCTTCGCCATATCTGCGCAGCTCTCAGCCAATCAAATTTAATCTATCGACCAATCAGAGCGCGACTTTCTTATTCCCTCTGACACAATCCTTAAGAAAACTTAAGGCATACATGAGCTGTTGAAATAATGACGGAAGACACCCGCATTATCTACTATACCGAACATGGTTTCACTGCGACTTACGTATTCATACGTATGGTCAATGGTCAGCCTAGCATTGCCTCTTCCTGATAGAAGATCGACGTTGGATTTTGCAAGATTGTCACAAACATTGTTGTGTAGCTTTTTTCTATCAAGGGTATCAATAATAAGACAAGCAATGGATGCTAGATGCCAAGCCAGGAGGTTGATCAGATCGAAAATCAAAACCTAAATCACATCTGCATGTATGGTCCAACCTTGAATCACTCTTCTAGGCACCTAAAAGCCACATCCATAGAAGCCTAAGCTTAGTCGACCATGAACCCCCCTGCATAGTCGTCATCTATCATGAAGCCGCCAGCCTCATCTTCATTGCTACTGTCGGTTTGCTGTACTTCGTCCTCCAACTCTTGCTTATGCGCTACCGCTTTGTCATTATCCAAATCCATGGGGGTTGGAGCGTCTGCCTCCTCTTCGGAGTCGACATCAGCCCAGATTCGATGCCGAACTCTGAGGCTCATCAAAAACAGTCTCCAAGTCTTGAGGACTTCCCGAGTTCTTCGTTGGTTTTCTAACTCAGCTGCGTGATCCTTCAGACCGTCGATTACGGCGCAGACGGCTTCTTCGTATTCCGCAGCAACGACTACTCCATGTAGGACAGCTGTGCCTTGCCTTCCCTTGAAATGGAAACCGGTCAGCGCGGGGGCGTAATCAACCCCTAATATGAAAGCGGCTCGGGCGCCGAGCTCGTCGGCTACATATGCACCGCCTTCGGGTACCATGCTTGGCACGTAAAGGTCAATATTTTTGAACCTGTTTTTGGGCACTCGCCCGTTGACGACGGGAGGATGCTTGAACTGCACGGTCTGATCGTATGTATATATTGGCGTCCCATTTGGTTCACTGGGGTCATCATCGCCATCATCGTCAAGTGAATCCGCCTTAGGCTTCGCCCTTTTAGGTAGAAACTTAACAGGAATCTCATTAGGGAGGACCTGTCTGCCCATGCGATACCATTTTTCCCTACTACGAGCAATCCGCACGTCTTTGCGTCTGTATATCTTCTCCAGGGGTCCGGTACTACCGGGGCCCACTGTTCCTGATGCAGAAGCTCCAGGCACAAGTACCTCATTGCGTCTAAGATGCCGTTCAAGAACGTATACCGGATGGTCTTTGAAGTCGGCGATGTTGCGAGGCATTGGTTCCCGTAACTGTAATGCAGTTAATTCATTATCTTCAATTTGATCCAAGTCCGTAGAATAACCACGAGAAAATGCGCGAAGAGCTTTCCGCCACCATCTTTCGCCGGTGGCTTCCACGCTTTCGATTCGCATCTTTCTTGTTTTTGCATTGTAAGCTTTCGCATAACGGCGCGTTACGTCTTTGGCTGTACCATCAGCTTCAAAGGCAACCACGTATGTCATGCAGTTTTCTTTGTCGGTTGCTGGGGGTTCCATTTTCTGAGGCTTCCAAAATGAATTTGTTACCAAAGGGTCTGCGGGTTGCCATTTTTGGTGAGCCTCGTCGAGAACCTCGACCCAATAGATAGGATAGGGAGATTCTCGGATCTTTTTAGGCGCTGGCGGAGCTTCACGGGACGAAGGACTAATAGGAATTGGAGGTACATGAAAGGAAGTGGCATTCGGGTGTCCCAACCGCCTATGAATTGAGGAACTACTTTCTGCTGGCGAATCAACAGGATTATCATTCTTTTGTTGCTGAGCATATCTTTCCGCAAGGGATAACTTTCCTTTCGCTTTTGGCGGCTTCCCTAAAGGGGGACCTCCGGAACTAAAAGCAAGAGGTTGAAGGGAACATACGAGCCTAGCCTCAACACCAGCGCCGCGCAGTAGCGCACAGTATAACTGAGCGCCAACATCTCGCGAGCCACAAAGAGATCTGGCAGCTTCGAGGAAATCTGATTTTTCCAAGGTGGATTCTGCATCGTCCGGAAGCGAATACTGCAATTTTTTGGTCAGTTTACGATCTAGATAAAACGGGCTTAGGTATAAGTACGTTTTGTAGATGCTCTTCGTTTTCGGCCCAAAGCGCCCTTCGAATCCCTCGTTCGGTTATCTGGTATTTCGTCTTATACATAGACCCTACTTGTTGCAATCCTTCTTTAAGGGAATTTGCCCGTCCGAATTGACTAAGATGGGTACCTGGGTTGAGATAGGTGACCATTTTCTTGGTCAATAGCGCACGTAAAGTATCCTGGACAGCTTCATCGTTGCACCATCGGTTCCTACGAGCGACATGGGCTAGCAAGCAGAGCAGATGTGTCTTATGTATTTCAATTCGACGATCCTTTTCTGCTTTGCTTATTGGCTTTCGCCGATCCGCAGCCTTTCGAGGGCTCTCTATCGTCCGCGCCGAGAAGTTGAGCTCCAAGTCCTTATTACCATCTTCAGCAGCATCATCCAAATTTAAGGGAGGAAACGAGAAATCGACGTCCTCAAATTGTATCTCATCATCATCGTCTTCCTCTTCTGAATCTCTATATACTGTCTGCACGGTTGCGGTTGGTGGCGGTACGTCCTCAAATTGTACGTCGTCTTCATCATCGGCATCTTCGGTCTTCGGCGTGGCCTCTAGAGGGTTCGGTTTCTTGAGTGATTGTTCATTCCTTTGGCCGGGCCGCCGCCTTTTCAACGGTCGCTCAGATGAAATCGCATTAGATTGGGCATCAGCTTCGACGAGCATTTCGCGATAGATGTCTGGAACGGCGGAGCGCCTTGCACTAGACCTTGTTGGCCTGGAAGGCCCGGAGGCTGTCGCACTCGTCGCATGGCTTCTAGGCGCAGCACGCTTTCTTCCGGCCATGAGTAAAGATATCAAACGAGTAAAGGAAAGAAAAAAGATACAATAGGAAGACTTTACGTCGGTGACCGGTGCAAGGTTCGGAAACACATGGTGCTTCCCAGGTTCGCAATTCACCTTGACAGTGGCGCCCAGGCGTAGACACGAACGAGGGGCTCTTGCCTCCAGCGTGCCAAGTTGCAATAACCCCAAACTCGAAACCACGTGACGTCAGCTTTTTCGCGTACAGGTGATGGTACGTACTCCTGTCTGCCATCGCCCCCTCAATAAAGCAGGTTATTCAACTTTACACCTACTGACGCTATCTAATATCTACAAAGCGACGCCATGCCCAGGACTTTGGGTTCCTCTATTTTCCTCTATTCATCTCAGTGGTTTATTTCTCCATGGAAATTATCAATACAGCTATCGCTCTTTCTATATACGTTCTATTGCTTAGGTAGCCCTTACTGAACTAAGGTGTCTCAAGATATCCATAGAATCAGCTGCATTTGGGTACCGATAGTTTTCCAATTACATATACGTTGCCAGCCACTTGGTACGTTATCTACCTAAGGGAGGTAAATCACACTCTTACCTAGGCACACTCCCGAGACACTCCTTACAGTAGTCCTCCCCATTGAAGTTATCGTCTTCGCAAAATGGTCCTATACCATGATTTGGCCTCAGCGAGTTGCAGGCAATCAGTCGAAGTTCTCTTCCCCTTTCGTTAGTCATTACCCGGAGTGTTACATACCTTAAATCCACTTAATTGGGACACTTAATGAGATGCCTCTCGATCAAGATTGAGAGTGCACCATTACGGACCTTCGCAACTGAGGACGTCCGAGATGACCAGAAGCATACAGCTCGATGCGAGCTCGTTTCATATACTACTCCACCAATTAGCCTCACCAACAACAGCTGGCAGGCCTCTCAATGCTTCTAGGTACTAGTTTTGTTTTCCTAGTTTCTATTATTGCCGCATCCGACCTTGCCTGTTCACATTGGTCAGTACACATGTGTGAACGTCTCAACTGTGAGTCGAACGGCTCTTTGAAGAAGCAGAAGCTGCTGCTAATGCTTCAGCCTCGTCCTCAGCCTCCGCCATCTCTCTCGCTTCTTGCAAGAGCCTGTCCCAACATTCATTACACATTCCCTCGTTCCACTTGATGACAACTTTGTCTACTTCTCCTCGAGGCCCTAGGCATTTCTTGAATAACTCGGCACACGTCTCTGGCCGCAGGAACCCCCAACACAGGCAACCATACCACCGTTGATATAGTTCTTTACACATCCTCCCGATGCGAAGATAAAGACCAGGCAAATTATGGACGACGGCAAGGTACCCCAAGTTGCTTATGTGTTATGATCCTTTTCGTGTCAAGGTAGTGTAACTCGGAATATTGACCTCGCAACCTCAATCTCCTGCTTGGTAGGACTTGGATATCCCGCTTCCGTCAACCTCCTCTATCGTCAATGAAAAGTGAGTATTGAGTGATCAGGAGATCACTTTCTGGCTGTCTAATAACAGCAGGGATCATTTGAAAGTTATTTCGTCAATTAGCTAACATTGAGGCATCGGCGTCGTGTACTGCCGTTTCGTGCTGTCTCGTTGCGAATCTGTTTATGGCGATGATATCTGGCTGTCTAGTAACAACATGATCATGCCACCGTGGATAGATGGAATTGAGCAGGACCCTAAAAAGTCGAAGGGGAATTGATGGTTTACCGTGCGATCCAGGCTAGGAAGCGATATTCGCGGGACCGAGATATTATGTATGGATTTGGAATGCCAACATATTTCTACACCACAAGGACTTACATGTGCAGGGTGCTCGCGTGGCCTAGAAGCCTGTAGAACGGCGGTAAGCTAGCAGCTGCAGGACCCCACCGTGGCTTGCTGTCAGAATCCCAGGAAAGCAGAACCCTTGGCCGTACGACCTAACCAGTTAATGTAGTGTTCGGGGAAAATCATCTCCACGAGGCATTTTGGGATCGAGATCTACTTCCTACTTCGTCCCCCTCACTAACCGTTCCGACCTGTCGGAAGCCGTCTTCGGCACGATGTTGTGAATCACCGGAAACATCATGCTATCTATGTTTAAAACCGTGGACTAGTCTATCAATCTATCGATTCTATATAAGACCAAGGCCGAGAACATTCCGCGTTCGGGAATTACTTCGCGTCCTATCACATCGCTTGTGTGAAGTTCGGCTGATTTAATGAGCCGCACTTATAGCCCCCAAACCCTTATCGGTCTCGATATCGTTCACTATATACACTATACCGTTCCTTACTAGGGCGAGAGGACTCCAACAGGGTATGCTTGCGGGATATTAGAGACGTTGGGTTGCACCTTGGGCACCGAAACATAAGATCCTATCCGAACATTATAATCCGCAAAGGCGGGCGCCTTGCGCAATGGGCGGAGACGAGTAAAATGATTAGCGATGTTCAGCAACTTGCTCTCAGAGAATGGAAGGCCCAGTATCTCCATTCCGATAGGGACACCGACCGGGGCCTCCTCTGAAGACTGCGAGAATCCGATCGGCACGGTAACTACCGGGACACCCGCCAATGCAGCGAGGATGCCGTTCCGTCCAGCTTGTGACGGCGAGCCGAGCTTGACCACCAGATTCTTTTGTTCGGGATATATGACAGCGTCGAGCTTGTTGTTCGCAAAGGTTGCATTGATTGCTGCTTTGAGATCTTCGATGCCCTGTTTAGCTGTGGCATATGCCGCATCAGCAGTTGATCCAACTCTAGAGTTATTGATGAAGCTGTATTGAGCCGGGATGACCAGAAATTCATTGCTCCCGTATACTTCGTCCCAGGTGGTCGGCCTGTCACCAGCAAGGCTTGGGCTGGATAGGTACTTGTCCAACACCTCCTTAAACTCAAACTGTTGAACATCGAGCTTAGCGAGGGCTGTCGCGTTGTAGATTGATTCTGTCACGTTGATAATCTCGACCCCCTGGGATATGAGGAATTCAATAGTAGTTGCCAAAGCATCATTGATTGGAGTCGTCTCATCGGATGCCGTGTGGTTCCAGAATCCATCTAGCAGCCCAATTCGAAGTCCTTTCAGACTTCCGTCGCCTAGGCCCTGGGTATAGTCTATACCTCTGGCTTCCGGAGGAACAAGGAGAGTGGCGTTGTCAGTCTCGTCAGTACCAATGCTTGCCATGATAGTCAATGCAACGGCCAAGTCTTGAACATTCCTTGCGATAGGCCCAATGCTGTCTTGCGTGAAGCTTATGGACATAATACCCCGTCTCGATACTAGTCCACGAGTCGGTCGCACACTGACGAGGTTATTTGCACTAGCCGGACTGCGTAGACTATTGACGGCATCCGTGCCCGTGCCAAAGACTGCGAAGCTCGTTGCAATTGCGGCGCCGGTGCCTCCACTGCTACCTCCAGGGGTGCGAGTTTGATCGTATGGATTAACGGTCTGCCCTCCTAGTGACGACACGGAGAGGCCTTCTAGTGCCACTATTCCAGTCTTAGTCAGCATGGTTATTTTGAATGCAGAAAGAGAATAGGAATATCAAGTAACTGCATACTTTCATGCATGTTGGTCTTGCCCAAAATGATAGCGCCTTCATCCCTGAACGCCTTAACGGAAGGATTATCAGCGCTTGGGCGGTTTCCAGCCAAAGCATTACACGATCCCGTCGTATTAGTGCCCACAGCGTCGTAATTATCCTTTAGCAGGATTGGTATACAGAACAGTTTGCCCTTGGAATCACCGGCTTCCAATCTTCTGTCCAATTCATCCGCGATGGAGAGTGCATCAGGGCTGACACTAACAAGAGCATTAATGACTGGGTTGAATTCCTCAATACGAGCCAAGAAAGAAGATACCACGATACGGCACGTGGCTGTACCCGCAAGTAGCGCGGCGTGCACGCTCCCGATAGTCGCCTCTAGAGCATTGAACGAATATCCCTGAGCCTCGACACCCAGTACCTGAAGAAAGAGTGATCCCAGCATCCAGACCACGACAGACGGTCGGACGTGTAGTAAGCCAGCAGGAACCGATACGAATAACTTCATGTTGGGTTCCAATTCCTAAGGAGATCAATGTGAAAGTATGTGCTTCTCACACTCCATCGATACTTTTTCTAAGCCCGAGCCTTATATATGTTGGCCCTGAGCCGCGTTTCCAATCTCTGACGCCTACGTGCCCTTGTTTTACCCGACCCATTTAGGCGGAAATTTGGGTTTGCATCTAGAGTCTTGCATCAAGTCAGCCTGTGTTAGGTAGGACAACATCTGGAATCACCCCCCACGTATGTATGTCGATCTTCCAAATCGAACAGGCACGTCCAACGTCTGTCTTCGTACATGGCGAAGAAGCCAAAAGGGAAGTCGATGCTACAGCCTCCTAGCAAACATTGTCCAGATTCGCACGTCTTTTACTAGATCATGACGACATTACGTAGGTATTTGCTAAGGATGCAAAAGCACGACATCTAATTATCACCAAGGTAAGTAGGGCAAGCTTAAAGCATCCCCCTGATTTCTAAGCCTATTTCTTAGTTGGGTTATTTGAATCTACGTTTGCAAAAGATTGAAAATATGTCATACAGATCTATAACACATTCGAAGATAATTGCTAGTTTGAGAGAATGTAGATAAAGATCAGGCGAGAGAAGTGTATGTATTATCGGAATGCAGATAACTCGACAGTCAACCGCATTTCCGTCTCCGATATTAACTTTTATTATTAAAGCAAGTTCCTCAAGCTCCCCACGTCTGCCCTATGCGGGCCTGCTACATATGGGCGCTGCACATCATTGCCAAATTCGATATATTGCTGATCAATAGTTCATCTTTGTGTAAACAGTGCAGAATGTGGATGGCGTAGTCTGACAAGCGTGCTTCGCCGCGTAATCGTGGTCGATCGAGCGACCAACGACCTCGAATGGAAATTGGCTAGAGAATAGTGTGATTATCACCACTTCGTGAAAGTAAATGTCGCTTGATATACGGGTAGCAATCTGTGATATGCAATGGGTTAACGAGCTCCGTGCGTCTTATAAAGTTGGAGATCCATCCCCTTATCACAATTGATAGGAGTCTGGCCTCAGCTCTAAATTTACCTATTGCAAGGATATAGCGGTTCGTGATTGGAGTTGATTGGCTAGCCTCGAAGCTCGAGCTGTGCAGATTCGGGATCTACTCATGGATCGGCAGGGTCGTTGCAGATACATACATTGCAAGAGCCGGGGCTAACGCTACGTGAATCCGAACACCGCATTCAGAAAACCATATCACAGTCCCCCGCCATTGGAGCAACACAATCCGCGTCTTAAAAAGCATCGGATGGAACAAGCGAGCCGTTTACATTGTCCCTATATACATCCAGATCTCGCAATAACAGGGGAAGAGTGGCATATCTACTTTACATGGTCCTTGGCATCCCACAAGGAGTAATCCATGATTCCAATTCCACCGACCAAAAACATTTCCGTAGTCTTGGTGCTTTGTTGCTGTGAGACGATATATAGAAGCCAAGTCTACGGGAACAAGCAGCTGTACTACTTGATATCCATCGGAGCAAGGTGGAGACACGAGGTCATCCCCCCAGAGCCCGAAAGGTTACCGCGTTAATGCGATATCGCTCGCTCATCGAGGTCTCACTCTGATGACACCCTCTTGGATTGCTCTCTGGGGAATGTCGGCAAGAGGATCCTTCTTATCAAGTGCGTAACTAGCGCGTTCCTTGCGTGACATCTTCAAGATGTTATACTTGTTTCCTCCTATTTTGTTGTAGTCCTTGGTAAACTTCTTGAACTGCAAATTGTGAGCACGTGAACTCGACACCTCAAAACTAACGCGAGTTAAAGAGGTAGACATTACCTTCTTCTTCCATTCCCACCTATCAGGCTTGACGGAGCCGGACAGGGGCTTAATTCTTCCCACTTCCTTTTCTAGAACGCGAACTCTCTCTTCTGTGCCATAACATCCTGCCAGCGAAAGATCGATGCCGGCTTTTCTCGCATAAGCAACGGCCTCCTTACGGAACGGCAACTCAATGTGCTGTTCTTCTTTCAATGTACTAGCCCAGTAAAGGTAGAAGGAGATGATCAATCCTATATCCTTGACTTCAGAATCAGGCTTCAAATACTTGGCCCGGTCAAGTTCGTTGAGCGCGGAGACCAGAGCACGGCCAATGAGGCCCGTGGTAGTCTCCAATTTCTTTCTGTCGCTTATGGCTGTTCGCACGAATGGTTAGTCAATTCTGATCAAGGTTACTTAAGCTATTAAGAACTAACCGAGCCAGGCATCAAGGGGTATTTCCAGGAGGAACTGCATTATCGCTGCTGTAATTGCCCAAATCTCCTTAATGCTCTTCTTGGTGCGCTTCTTCTTGCTAAACTCTTTATCGAAAGCGATGAGCTAAGGCCGGGTCAGTTTTCATCGGGCAGGTAAGTTAAAGAGCGAGTTCTCTTACCATGTTTTCAATCTGCTCTTGCATCCCAAGACCATGAAAGTTCTTGTGAATATACATCTTGAAAAACTCGGGATTGGTGTAAGAAGCACGTCTCTCCCATGCAGAGAACAATTTCCACGACTCCCACATGGCGATCCATCGGTGGTCCGGATACTCATTGGCGGGCTTCATTTCAATACTGTCCCCGGCTCGGATGTATTGATCATACTCCTTAATCAGCTCCTCATCACTGGCCTGCTCGCCCTCATCCTTGTCCGCGTTCTCATTCCTGATATCAAAGAACGGGCGGAACTGGCAGTAATATTCATGACGACGTCGATATTCCGAGTCCAAATCATTTTGCTACAAGAATTTTTAAGTACATTCACCACTGCGTTGAGGGGAAACTAGAATACATACCTCATGATCCTCACCATCGGAAAGGATGCTCACAAGGTCGGCATCGTCATCCTCCTCTTCGTCGTCGTCAGTCGATGACTTATTACGTTTCGTAGCCCAAGTAGGACCAGCCTGCTTGCTTAAGGATGACGACGACGATTCAGATCGTGATCGTGGGCGCGTTTGGGAAGAGAGGGGTGAAAATCTATATATGAGATAGGCCGACAGCAGGACTGGCGCAATAGACAGCACTAGCGTCTTCTTCGACGGTACAGCGACCGGCATGGTACGCCAAAGCGTTGACTCTCGACTACTCATTGTGTTTTTGACCAGGTATGTAAGGTTATCGACCAACGTTAATCACTCTCTTTTTCTTTATCGTTTTTCATGGGCCCACTGCAGATGAGGCGGATCATTCTATGAGGCGGTCACGTTTTTAACTATGAAAAGCCGAGTGGGACGGGGGGCTGGTTCGCGCTTTGGCCACTTGGTGATCCTTCACCTAGTCCGGACCTGCAGACCGCTACTTTATGTTTCATCCTCCCCTGTCTCAACTGCAAGTCTAATGGGACTTGCGATTGAGTTTATAAGTTTATACTTCTTATGATGTACATCGTAGACCATTGTCGGCATATTTAACTGGATAATAGGCTTTCCTTTAACAATACAGGTCAGAATTATCCAATTGTCAAGAAATAGGTCTCCATAATTACTGCGAGATCAAGATCGAGATCGACGAACGGACAAGGATGATTAATTGACCGGGATCACCGGGACATGGGCGTCTCAGAAAACTCTCCGGGAGTCAACTGACCCCAAAACGGAACCTCTATCAACCCGCGACCCCGCCTTCAAACGGTCTCCGCGCTTCAGTCACATGTTCATATCTTCCTGGATGCTATCTCCATCGTCACACTCACGTGCTAACATCTGATTCTAAGCTCATGTCGTATCGTAGGATGAATATTCAGGATATTTTTTCTTGATCTTCTCGAATTGGAGTGCACTGCATAAAACTAGGAAAGATTAGGTAATCTTTAGGTATCTGAGCTGTCATTCATTGCGTTCCAGCTCCCTTGGAGTTATCGCCCACTAAGTCAACGGTTTCACCTTTTAAGGAACCTACCGAGTGGTAAGCGATATCTACTTGGAGGTAGAGTCAAGAAAGAGACTAAGTTACCTAGTCTGATCCGAGACAAGATAGAGTCTCCTGTATGTATACCACTATTAGTGAGCCACGTGACACCCTACGGTGAACATCGTCTACTTTCGCAATGATGTTTGAATTTGAATATTGGACTTATGTGACAAACGACATTGAGAAAGACGAAACACACTGCCTCATCTCCTTTTTGGTGAACGCATAGGCTTTTAGTCGTCAGCTTATGCGGAGGTTGATTTCCATGAATCTATTATCTCTAAGACTCTTCATATTCTGCGACAGTAAACTAGCTGGAATGTATCTTAGGTAGTTAGCAAAAGCCGATTAATTCACTGGAATTTGCTCAGTGCTTTGCAAAAAGTCATCCATATGTACGCAGAGATGACCTAGGTCGGAATTGAATCAGGCTAAACTTGAGGTCAATTACCTTAACTTATTATCAGAATAAAGGAAACACGATATGAGTTGAGAGTGTATCGGTGATTAATTATTGGCCGACTCGCGGTATAGTCATTTGATACTGGCTAGTTTACATGTTCGGTTTATTAGCCTGTAAGCTCACCCGGTGGATAGTATCATCAAAACTTAGGCTAGATTTTCGTTCCATCTAGATACGCCTCAAGATTCGAACTTAAGTCCATCAAATCAACGTGGTACACATCAGAGCTACTATGAATGAACAGATCAATGAGTTTTCACTTGAGAATAAGCATTAAGATTGGTTCCAGTTACACAAAATGGATATCTGACATGCTAGCTCCGTACATTGCTTATAATAACTGTCTTTAAAGGGGCACCTGCCTTTCATATTCCTATCTTGCACTTGATTATCTTCCCATCGAGGATCATTTAAGGTTACCTTGCATATATGCCTGCTGACGGGTTCACTAGGATTTTGAGGCTTGGCACCTAGCAGTGCCGAGCCTGGCATGCTGGTTTGGATTCAACATCTATTCCAAATACGTCTTAGAATCTAAAACGTTAGGTAACTATCGAGATATTAAGTCGGGCACTGATTCAACTCAGACATAGGAAGCTATATTTTCCCCTTTATATTTCAGATCTGACTGGAGCATATAAGCCTGATACTCCGTTTCCATCTGATAGATTTATATGAGTATCTGTTAAGAATGTTTTTGCTAGCGTTAAAAGTGAAAACTTTTTATAATCTGAATATGATTGATCATGAGTTTTAACGTAGGTACCTAGAAGTTATCGATTCTAACATTGTAAAATAGGGGTGACTAAGGCTAGTTCCCAACTTCTTAACTTTCATATGGATGATTTGAATAGTCCTGGTGGTTCGAATTGAGAAGGGTTTATTAGCCTTTTTCAAAGACATGCCTGAGAAGGAATTTCCCTGGTCGACCTAGAAATCATGTGGCTCAATTAGGGGAGAAATCTGACAGCAAATTTCGTGCCGACCACCTAGTTCTCCGTGTGGTTACCAGAGCCTCTTAAGAAGACAAGGAATAAGGAGGAAGAACAACGAAGGGGATCAGAACCTTTACAATAAACATTACAATTCCCTTTACGTGAAGCGAGGTCATCATAGGACTTAACCATCCATGGTTATATCCGCCAATTGACATCCAACGACTATTAAATACCATCTTTAACACACACATTATTCCAACTGTAAGACTGCAATGGATTGCTATTACATCTCCGGACACCTCCGGATAATGATAAGATCGTGTACAATCCTGGTGGAACCTGAACTTGGCCTGAGAACGTTGCATTCGCCGAAGGAGAAAATTGGAAAAAGCCTTAAGGGTCGTAATAATATGGCTTGGCCAATACTTGCGTAGTTGGAAGATGCAATAATTAGCGAATTCTCAGCGTTAGATGTTATCGGAGATACGGAATAACCTTATTCCATATTCACCTTTATATATAAACAGCTATCTCAGCTATTTTTAGCTATAACACTTAAACCTTTAATACATATAATTCCTTAAAGTTTATTAGGTTATAAGCCCTTTTTAGCTTTTAATAGCTTTAATTAGCTAATTAAATAAGGGAAAGCTTACTTAATTTTATAATAGCTTTATTTTTACATTTTATTTAATAATTATAAATATTTTAATTTAATTATAATTATTAAACAATTAATTAAAGCTATTAATTAGGTAGCTTTTTTTTAATTATTTTTATAATCTTATTTTTATATTTAATTTATACCTTTTTAAAGTTTTATTTTTACCTTAATTAATAATATATACCTTTTATAAATTTATATTTAATTTAGAATAGAATTAAATTTTTAACTATTATATAATGAAATTTTAAAACTAGCTATTTAATATTATTAAATTTATTAAAAGTATTAATTTTTATTATAAATAGCCTTAATATTAGAAATTAGGGAAATTTAAAGTATTAAATTTATTATTTTTATATTAATGTCTTTTAAATAAATTATAAAATCCTTTAAAAATATTAATTATTTTTATAAATAACTTAATATTAAATATTAAAAACTTAAATATAAGTTAATAATTTTATATTAAATTTAAAATGGTTAAGTGTAAAATTTATAACTTATATATTAATTTTAATTTAATAATTTTTACCTAATTAAAGATTAATATATTAGATTAATTTTTAATTATAAAGCATTAATTTTTAATATAAATGTGTTAATTTTTAATAGTAATAACATATTTATTAATTATTACTTAAAATAAGTATAATGCCTTTTTTAATGATTTATATTTAAAAGTTATACCTAAGGAACTAAAATTTTAAAAGTTTTAATGTTATATAAGATTATTTTATATATATATAATAAAAACCTTAATTTTAAATATTTAAAATTTTATTTATTTTTTAAAATAATTGTTACTTTATATTTTTATATTATACATTTATTATAAAATTTATTATTACTTTTTTATTAGTTATACTTAGTTATACATTTTATTGGTTAAGTTATAACTTTTAGTTATCCTTTAATTATTAATTATTTTTAATAACTTTAATTATTTTTAAATTAAATTTTAAATTATATTATATCCTTTTTATTTTTTAAAAAAAGTTTTTTTTTTAACTTTAAAAGCTATTATTGTTAAATGGTAATTATAAATTTTTAAAGGTATAACTTAAATAAATCCTAATCCTTTTTAACCTATAATTATATTAATATAAATTACTATTAAATCTATTAAATTTTAAATACAATTCTTTTATCCTAATAATAATAATTTAACTATTAATTCCTTAAATACTAGCTTATATTATATATTTTAAAAATAACCTTTAATTAAAGCTTATACTTAAATATATTAATTAATTATAATTAAAGTTATTTAATATTTTATTATTAATCCTATTATTATAAACCTTATTATTAATTTTTAACCTATTTTATACATTAAAACTTATTACTTAATAAATTAAAAAAATTAAATAAATACATATAAATAAGGCTTAATATTATATTATTCCTTTAATTTATAATAAATTATTAAATATATTATTAAATATATTACTTTAGCTTTATAGCTAAGGTATTACCCCTTTAGTAATTATTATTAATATATAATTAATATAATTATTAAGTTCCCTTTATCCTTTATACTTATTAAATTTTTAAAACTTTATTTAAACTTACTTTAAATTTTTAAACCTTATATATATAAAGGTTAAGTTTTTTTATTCTTATTTAAATTATTTTTATATTAAAGATAATAATATAAACTTTTTTAATATATTAATTATTATTTAAATTATATTAATTTTAAAATACCTTTTAAATAATAATATTAATTATAATAAATAACCTTAAAGATTTAACTTTAAGTAATGTATTATTAACTTAATTTATTATTTTATTTAAGGGTAAATTAAATCTTAAAGATTAGTAATATAAATTCCATAATAAGCTTAAATATATAAGTTTTTTTAAACATATTAATAAAAATATTACCTTATTAAAAGAACTTATTAAGCTTGTTAAGCATTAAAAGCACCTTTTATTTATTAATATATTAATTTTAAGCTTTTTTTTAAATTATATTAAATAAATCTTAAAGAATTATAAGTGATCTTTAATTAATTAAAACCTTAAAAAAACTTATAATCTTATTTTAAAATAAATCCCTAGTAAATTAACTAATTAAATCGCTAAGTTAATTAATAATTGGCAAATATTTTTAATTAAATTTAACTTATAAAAATTCCTAAATAAGGTTACTTATATTAAAAATTACCTTAAATTATTATAAGTTAATATTTTTAATACCTTAGCCTTTTATGTGATTTTTTATTACTTTAAAAATTATAATTAAATATGGTATAATTAATTAATTTACTAATTAATTAAAGACAAGCTTACTTAAACTAATTTAATTAAAAAGATTTAAATTAAAGCTAATATTTTAAAATCCTTAAGTATTATTACACTTAGCTAAATCTTTAATAATTAATTAAAGAAAAAAAAGCTATAAAATAAAATTAACAAAACCTACTTTTACCTTAAACCAATTAATTTACTATCCCTTTATTTTAAACTACACTTTATAATAATTAAGAAAACATAAATGTGGTATTAGCTTAAATAAAAGTGGTATAAAATTAGCTTAAATTAATATAACATATACTTAACTTATTATAAATTTAAAGGCTATTAATAATATAATAATTAATTAAAAGCTATTAACTTAATTTATAATAATTAGTTTTAGAATAAGTTAAATTATAGTATAAGAAAACTAGAAAATTAAAACGTTAAATCTAATATTATAAAGCTTAATTATAATATAAAATTAGCTTTAATTTTAATCTTAGTTATTTCCTTTAATAATTTAATTTTAACTGTTATTAAAGTAATTATATAAGATAATATTATTTTAAACTTTAATAATAAATATTATATATTTAATGATTTAAAACACTTTAAAATTATATAAAAGCTTTTTACCTTTTTCTTTATAATTATAGTTAATAAAATTATTATTACTTTATTTAAGAAAGGAAATGTTTAAGTCTTTTATATTATATTATTAAAAGATATTAAAATTTTTTACTTTTTTAATGTTATTTTTAATGTTTTAACTTTATATAATATGTTTAACTTTAAATAATTTTAATAAAAGGAAGTAATTTTTAACGGATTTAAAAATTAACTAATTAATAAACATATTAGTAAAGATTTAGTTTAAATTAATTAAATCTTATAAATCATTATTATTTAAATTTACCACTTAAAACTTATAACCTTACTTAAGGCTTAACTTTAATTTAAATTTTAACCATAAATATTATATAAATTAATATATAAAAGATTAATATATATAAGTAAAGATTAAATAAAATTTGCTTATAAAAAAGCTAGGATTTACCTTTTTAAAGGGGAAATAGTTAATTTTAAATATAATACTTATATATTAAATAAGGTAATAAGGATTTTAGGATATACCTTATTTATTTTTTAACTTAAATCTTTAACGTTAATTTTATTTAATTTTTTAATAAATGAATTAAGGTATGGTAATTAATGTTACACCATTTATGCAATTAATAACTATTTTAAATACCATTAAATTAAATTTTTTTCTAATAAAAGTTCTTATATAATTTTAAAAAAAATGGTTACTTTAATAATTATGGTTAAATGTTAAATTAAACTTTTTATTTTAATAACTTATTTTAATAAGGGTAAAAAATTCTTAAATGTAATTAAATAAATTAAAGCATATAATATTATTATATATATAATTATTACTTATTACTATAAATAATTAGGACTTATTAAATAAGCTAACCTATTAATTTAATAAATAGCTTAAATAGCTTTAAATATAACTAACCTATTATTTTTTTTATAGCCATTTATATAATAAATAGTTATTATAATAATAAACCTACTCCCTATATAAGCTAATAATAATTTTAAGTTTTTATACATATGATTAGCCTTATATTTAAATTTTCACCTAATAAATTAACACCCTTAAATTAACCATTTTTACATATTTAGCTATATTATTTATATAATTAAGCAATAGTTACATCTTATAAAAACAAATCTTAAAGTTATAAAGGGAAAATTAATGGGATATAAAAGCAAATATAAAACCATTTATTACATATATATATTTAAATTAAAATAAATAAAATAAGTTTTAAATATTTAATTTATAAAATAACTTTAAAATAAAAGTAAAAAGCTTATTAACCTTTTTAATTGGGAAATTATTTTTAAAAATTAACCTAATATATCTTTAAATTTATAACATTTAAAGAAATTATTACCTTATTTAAATACATTTAATATATTAAATATTAAAAAAAGCTTAATTAAACCCTTACTTATAAATGATTTATTTACCTCATTTATAAAGTTATATTAATTAACTAATTAATAATTAATTAATATCTTATATTAGGAAAATAACTTAAATTAACCATATATAAATTTATTAAATTCCCTTACCCTTAATATAATATTTAAATCTATTTTTATTTAACCATATATTAAATTAGGGATTTTTAAACTTAATATGTTTAAAAATATAGTTAAAAATGTGTTGGTTAATAAGGAAACTACAAATTTAACTATGGACTTTTTTAAGGCTAATTTAATAATATCTTAGTTTTTTAAACTTAAATTATAATAAATATATTTTTATACCTATAATTATAGCTTAATTAAGTATATTTTATTTTTATTAATTTAGGTAAATAACCTTAACCCATTAAAACCCATTTATTAAAATATTAACCATTATATTTTTATCATTACTCACCTTTTTTATTTATTAAGTTTTAAAGTTAATAAACTTTTAACCCTTATAAACTTAAACTATTTATTTATTAAAATCCTTAAATATACTTAAAACACCTTTAAATTATAAACTTAATAATAATTAACATTTAAAAAACAAATATATAATTTTAAAGCTTATCACATATAAAACTTAATAACCTTACTAAAAAATGTTATAATGTTCTTAAGGAAGTAAATCATTAATTAAAAGTTTAATAAATTTAATTAATAATAACGTAATAAAGTTAAATAAATTATATAAAATAATTGTAAAAAAAATAATATATAAGGCTTTTAAGATTTATACGTAATTATAATTAACTTAATATTAATAAAGCTATTTTTAACTTTTACAACTATTTTAAACTTTAAATCTTACTAATTAAATATTACCATAACATTCTTAAATTTTAAGATTTAAAGCAAGTTTATTTATATAAAATAATTATATAACTTTTTATATAATAATCTTATATATATATATTACCTTTAAAAAGCCTTATATAAGCTTTATAAGGCCTTATTTTAATAATATTAAACCCTTATCTTAGCTTTTTCCTAATTAAGATTTAAATCCCTTTCTTCTAATTATTATATTTTTAAAAATAACTTTATAAAAGCTTTTTTATTAATTTATATTAATAACTTAATCATTAATATACCTATTAAAAAAATTATTAAAAAGATTAAAAAAAAGCTAATCACCTTTTTTAAGCTTAAATTTCTTAGTAAAACCTATTATTTCTTAGGTTTAATTATAAGGAAAAATTGCTTTTAATATTAAATATAAATTAATTAATAGTAATTTGTTAAAAAAATACTAATTAAATATAAATTTATTAACCTAAACTTTATTAAAACCCTTTAATAATTAAACCTTTTAATATTATATCTTTAAAACCTAATAATTAATAAAAAGGAAATAAAACTATATTAATATTATATAAAATCTATTAACTTCCTTATTTTATAAATATATTTTAACATTACTTAAACTTTTAATAAATTCTTAAAAACTAATATAATTCCTTTAATTTATTATTAAATAATTATTATTTATTTAATATAATACATTATTAAAATAATAAATCTTAATATCTTATTAAATAAAAATTAATATACTTCCTTATATTTAAATCTTATTAAATATAAGGATATAACTTTTAATAATATAATTAAAACCTACCAATTAATAAAAAGAATAGTAATTTACATTATAAAAAACTTAATTTATTAAAAATTAAAAAAATAAACTTTTATTATCCTTTCTTTTATTAAAATTAAATTTATTAATTTAATCCCTTTAAATAAAATATTAATTTAAATTAATAAATTTTTAATAAATTTTAACCATAAATAACTTATATTTATAATTATTTTTACCAATTTAATTAATATCTTATTTATTATAATTAATTTCTTTTAATTTATATATATTAAATATATAAATATTTATTATAAATAAATTATTAATATAATTAATTAAAGGCTTTTTAATATAATATATATTAAAATTAATAAAATAATTATAAATAGTTTTATTAAGCCTTTAAAAAAGGATAAATATATTTAATTTATTTATTTATTATATTTAATATTATACCCTTAATAAATTAATATATAATTTATACACTTTTTCTTTTATTAATTTTTTTTCTTAATACCACTATATTTTATAATATTTCCTATTTAAAATTTATTTAAACCTTTATTTTTATATATATACACTTAAATAGATTATTCTTAAAATAGCTAATTTCTTTATTTACAAAAGGATATTAAAGATACGGAATAACCTTATTTCATATCCACCTTTATATATAGATAGCTATCTTAGCTATCTTCAGCTATAGCACTTAGACCTCTAATACATACGATTCCTTAGAGTCTATCAGATGTTCCCTGGTAGTTTGCATGCTCAGGCTTAGACTTCAGTCCTATCATGATATAGCCGAAAGCTTCCTAGACCTACAGTACATGGTCCGGCGATACTCCAATAGGCTAATCCCAACTCCCCATTGAAAGAGCGAATGCGTCAATATTCGTATCTAATGTCTTCGGATACCTTAGGTGCCTAAGTAAGTCGGCAGCTTCTTCCCTTTTCAGACCATAAATGCCCATATTCTAGTCTATCGCCCTATACAGCCTTGAGCCCATGTCTTTTGCAAACTAATGAGATCGGACCGGGTCTTTGGAGCTAAGCAGGCTGTTAAAGACAGCACATGATCCGAGGTGTGGCTGATGCAGTATTCAACAACTTCTAGTAATTAATTGCAGACATATGCCCGTAGGGCAGGAAATTGTGCATGTAAACTAGTGTCATACCGTCCATTCAGTAGTACGTCATGTCCTATGCGAATCGTATACACGTGGCGAAGCAGGCATATTCATTTCCTGTTTGGTAGAGAAGATCTAGTATACCTGATGTACTACTATATGTACACGCCTTCGTTGAGGATTAGTTCACTTCTGAGACTCCATGTGACTAAGAGACTACATCCTTGAGGATTCTTGGCACCTATGCATTTCATATTTACGTTGGGCATGCTCGCAGGACTCAACAACGAGCGTCCATTGGGCTCCGGGGATCTTTCTACATGGGCATAGTGGCTAGTTATAGCGAACCTCTTGAGAAACAGTATTAACTGCAAGCAGTTCTAAACGGTAACATGATCAACATTACCTAGAGTGTATTCATATTATTTCACGACTAGGAAAAGTCCTAGTTGCACAATGTGTGGAACGATTTAACCAAGCGTCTTGAAACGTGATTGGGTCGTTACCTAGATACCTCAGTATTTCAGGTTATATTGTATACCTTAGCTTGACGGAATAGTAGACCTAACTCCGGCGTTGCATCAAGTAGTGTATCGGATATCTTATTCGTTACATGCCTAGGCCTTGAACCTTGGTGATACACCACTCTGAGGGAATGAATAAACATTATACCCTAACAGAATGGTAATTGGAGAAATGTGTTCCTTTCAGTTAACACATAAATATATCTTGCAGAATATTCTGGCTTATATTTGCTTAGACTTTCTCGGCTTGCTAATAAATGAAGACATAGTATCATCACAGGTAGGTGTCCAATACCTCAATACACTAAGAAGCTACAAAATTGAGGAAGCAAAATATTGAATCTGGATAAAAATTACATAAAACCATATCCGAGAATCAATTTTCGGACTTACAGAGAGGTACCTATAGGGAAATAGCCTCGCACTTTTGTTTCTATAAGCGTTGGGAACCATTCCGTCGGAAATCTGGTATATGCACTAGAGGTATAAGTACCACAAGGATACATATATCAGTCGTCCCCGGCTTCGGGGGTTTGCGGTGTTCTAGATCCAAAGTCTGGGCTTCTATCAGATTTGAGCCCTGTCGTCACATTTCTCTAGCGCTTGGGATTTTAACAAAAAATTACAACGAATGATACCTAACTTAATTGGAATCCGAAGATCATCACGCGATCATCATAATAGGAAGAAAGAGAATACTTGTATTTTCCTTCCGGGTCGGGATACTAATTCGCAGGTACTTCTGAGTGTTTGTTTAGACGACGCGTACCACTGAACCAGTTGATATGCTGGTATTAGTCAGGAACACCATTTAAGTTTCATAATGATGGGCTGATAATGTGATTCTAGATAGCCAGGCTATAGCTGCTTAGGTCCCGACAATAGAACGGTCACTCTATACCATGTAAGAGGCAGGCCGCAAGCAATCCCTTGTAGGGACTTGTCGCTAGTCCAGCATAAGCTGACAGGACTACCAGGAAAAATATGCTCCTACGTAATAGGTCGTGATGTGATTTCTCCGTAGTTTGCGTTGAGGCCAAGCTTAAAGGGGAATGTGTTGTTCAACTTACCTCTACAAGATGCAACTCCGGCTGTCATATAGGACCATATCACAATGTCCGTGCCCGCTGCTTCACAAGAAAGTGGCACCCTGCAGTAAAAAAGATTTCTGACATTACTACTCTGTCACCCCAAAATTTCCAAAGTCTGGAAAGCCATTCCCGGCAGGGTTAGGCAAATATCCATCCCGCCGGCGATCATTCGAATACGGGTACGTTCACTGCTGCGGAAGGGAGATGCAGGCTGCAGGAAGAACCTGGGTGTAATGATTCCTTCTACCTCATCAGCCGCCGAAAAATGATATTCATTTGCGAACACATGACTGGACGGTATTGAGGCAACCAGTCATCTTACCAACAGGAGGTAAAACAGGAGGTAAGGTAGATCATCCAAAGAAAAAAAGGGGTATATGTGACAAGTTATGTGAGCATTTCCTCAGCTTAGAGGCCGAAATGTTAAATTGAAAATTATCACGACTGCGACTGCCCCGCACCGGGGGAATAAGCAGAGAGATTAACATCGACATTTAAGATAGAGGGGTAGAAAGAACGACGCGCTTGGGTGGCACTTCGGATGGATCCCTCCTTTCTCTCCCCCCACACCCACACTACTCTGGATCGTGGAAGTCGCTACCTAAACGACGCTGTTCTTGCTATTCTCTGGATGTTCTATGTAGGTACAACGCGGGTACGATCTCGACCAACTCCTAGGCTGGGCTGGCTGGGCTCTCAATGTCATTACTAAGCAGGTAAATTGTAACCTAATCCACTCTAGTCATCCACTCTAGGGTACCCCCAACTAAACCCCCCATTCCCCAACCCCCAACATGCCTGAGTCCTTCGCTCTAATGCACATCATCTAAAACTGATACCAACAATTCAGAAACATCAAGTGGTTTAACGTCGATATCGGGAAGAGGATGATCATAGGTCATCATCATGACGATGATGAATAGCCATGACTACATACCTAATGCTGTGATGCTTCGCTTTTGAAGTATGCCGCTTTCCTTTCATCTCCCTGGATAAGGCACTGAGCATGCCGATCCCATTCGATTCCGCTGCCGAGTGATCCATAGATGCTGGTTTGTCGACCGTTGGACTCGGACCCAGCGTTGCGGTGCCTGGGGAAGACTATTGTTCAGCTCGCCAATGATGATCACGTACCCAAGCGGCACGGTCTGAGCCTTGGATATGCAATCATCCGTCGTAACCATGGAGGCCTTTCCTGAGGTTGGATAGCGAGGTGTTTCCCGCATTGAACACGATTCTTTACGTTAGATTACTACTACGGTGCGACGTCCCACTCTTGGCCCAATGAACCTTTCTGCCAGCTTGCCACATTATTACACACTACCTTCGCCGTCCTAGTTGTGCCTGATCCTGAGATGACTGTATCAGATCTCCAGTCCAAAAATCCTCCAGTTGGCCAGTTTAAAGGAATGATATATTCCTGTATACTCATGTCCTTATCATGGCTCATAATTGGATAGCCTGGTTGAGGCAAGGCGAAACAACCGTGCGGCACACACCGCTCTTATGGGTTGATTAGCAACGACCTGATGTCCGATGAAGCCTGCAGGGAGGTCATTCGCAACTTTTGACAGCTTATTTCGAAAAGAGTGACACTGCAGCCACCCTTCCCGCCAATCCCAAGGGCCACAATCACACCGTACTTCCGAACAACGAGTAGGCTACCTCCACGAACTCGACAAGTAACTTGTATTCACGCCTTGCAGGCCGCTTTGCCACACTGGGTTCAGCCGCCTGATGAGACGTTTAACTACTAGCCGGGTCTTTCGTCATAAACGACATCCCGTATCCTCCGTCACATGGCCGCCTATTGGCCTTGGCTAGCTTTCGGACTCGTGACGGCACTGTCGTCCTGTGCGTCGGCTCCTTCCGCTCCACTTTGGAAAACCAGGCGCTGCTCACATTTTATCAGCATCCAACCGGGTGCCGCAGCCGCCCTTGTTCGATGAAGAAGTTCCCAGGCATTAGGTTATGACGACGTCCGAGCTGGTGGTGTTGCTATGCAATCATAGGCACCAGTGAATGCGACTCTACTAATGTAGTAAATAGAGATGCCCTTAAAGGGCCTTCGGCGACTAAACCCGCATCCTTTTCCGTTCAATTCCCTAGCCCTGCGATCAGGCCTCCCACTGACTTGCTTAAGTTGCTGCATGGGCTTCTTCACGGGTGTCTGTCTACCTGTTGGCTCTAGGAGCAAAATGGGACGAGGTCCATAGTCTCTATTGGTCAATTCTAAAGCCCAAATTGACTGGGTTGATAGCTGCTGTATCACTAATGCCATCGTCAGCCCGTCGACCACTCATTACTCCTGTATTTCAACGGAGTATCTTGGGGGCAGAACTAATATACAGTCCCAACTTCAGGGCTACCCCCCACACTCTAATCCACATTTAGTTTGTATGTACCTGACGAGTACACTTACAACGCAACCATCCTCGTCCATGCAAGCCACCATGAGGTACATACAGCCCCGGAGTCTCTAGGATGGCCTGTATCATTATTCAATGCATAACAAGCTTCGTCTAGTGACGCTCCGCCCGGCATCCGTGTTATCCTTCGCGTGCCATACGAAAACATTTCGAGGACCCTTGTTTCTGCATCTCGAGGTTTGCGGGCGGTGTAGATCACACTGTACCGTTTATAGCTTTCCTACAGCTATCATGTTCCGAGATGACTGATCTCGGAGGCCCCCTCTGACGCGCCACCAGCCGAGGAACTGATCATAGAGAGAAACACAAGAAGATATATATATCAAGCTCCTCGACAGTATATGTTCCCCCGGTTCTGTCATAGAGGTGGGATGTTACCTGTCCACCTGCCTCTTCATTTCCCTGTCTCATCTCTTGATCGAGTGTCTCCCTTTTTCCCCGCAACGAGTCTTGGTGTTAGGATAGACACCTTTCCCTCTAATCTTATCTAGCCTGAGCTGCTCCAGGTTATTTTATCTTATAGGAATCGTAGACGCAAAGTCGACCAAGATTCCTTCTTTTTCCAAAGCCCCTTTATTCCCGTCAGATCTATCATTGGCACCCCTGAAGCTGCCTTTACCCAGAAATGGCGCCTCATCGTGATGTACCGTCTCCTTCCGGAAGCTTCGCAAGCAACTTCGACAGAATCCCCTTTAAGGCGGCTATTTCTTCGGAATTGCGAACTAGTTCTCTGGCACCAACCGAGTCGCGCTCTCCATTTAGCAGTACTTTCGAAAGTGACTCAGTGGAAGAGGATTTCCACATGACACGGCCACTGGTTCCAGGCGTCTACGTGCCGACTATGTGTTTCTTTGATCAGGAGACCGAGGATGCCGATGTCGATGCCATTGCTCGCCATGCAGTGCGACTTGCAGAAGCTGGTGTGACAGGTCTCGCGACTCAAGGCTCAAACGGTGAAGCTGTCCACCTTACACACGCCGAGCGTCAGCTAGTCACTTTTACCACCCGCAAGGCGTTAAACGAAGCCGGCCATTCGCACATCCCAATAATTGTCGGTTGCGGCGCACAGAGTACCCGTGAGACTATCCGGTACTGCTGTGAGGCATGGGAAGCAGGGGGTGATTATGCCCTCGTGCTGCCCCCTTCATACTATGCGCCCTTATTTGCGCCTTCGTCTGAAACCATTGAAGAGTATTTCACAACAGTTGCTAAAGCATCACCGATACCACTCATCATATACAATTTTCCGGGTGCTGTGAACGGCATGGACTTATCATCAGATGTTATTATCAAATTATCACAGCATCCCAAGATCGTCGGCGTGAAACTGACGTGTGGCAACACTGGCAAATTGAACCGTGTGGTGGCTGCAACACGAGAGCAGTCCAAGGACTACAATCCGGACAAGCCCGATTTTCTGGTCCTAGCGGGCTCGGCCGACTTCTCAATCCAGTCATTAATCGCTGGAGGACACGGCATCTTGGCAGGCCTTGCAAATATCTCACCGAAAGCTTGCATTAAGACTCTCGAGTTATACAAAGCAGGCAAATACCTCGAGGCCCAGAAAATGCAAGAAATTGTATCACGGGGCGATTGGACAGCCATTCAGGGTGGTGTGGTAGGTGTCAAGGCGGGACTTCAGGCGTGGATGGGATATGGCGGCTACGCGCGCAGCCCCCTCCCAAAACCAACTGCCGAAGAAACCAATTCATGGAAGGAGGGATTCAGAGAACTAGTGTTGCTAGAGAAGTCTTTGTGACAGGCTGCCAACATCCGAGGAGAAAGAGACGATTATCGCCACTATATCAAGATCTGGCAGAAATATGTGCTGCCTGACTTCCGGGGAAAATATTGAGAGGGCCCAGTTGACATTTCCGGATAGACATCAGAATGTCTGGTCAAACGCAAAGAAAAAAACAGCTTTCTTGTTGATTTCGTGGATCTTACGTAAAAAAAGGGATACGGCGTTTAAAAAAATGACCAGGATTTTTGTTGCTGGTCTCACCCAATTTCTCCTCGTAGCAGTATGAGGTACTGTACGACCGTACATCACCTTCTCTACTATATCCATTAGCTTCATTTTCACCATTGCCTAATGTATTGCCCAGCGATTGCCCATCACACTCACTTGTGGCATGTCTCCCTCTTTACTAAAACAAAGCATAAATGCTACAATTATCATACATATTTACTCCAGGAATCTCAATATTCAATATGGTTATTCAGTTTACTAAACGATATTTACAAGATACCTACGTTAGGTAACAACCTATCTTATAATCTGGTATTCTGACCTGGTTCAGCCAGACGAAGATGGATAAAACACTTCGATATCTCTGCCAAGCTCTCGGTTGATGAGCCGAAATGTCTCATTCTTTGTTCTCATGTCTCGGTGGCCATTTCGTATAAAATGAGGACGCAAAGAAAGTCCCGAACTGCTGTTGATCTCAGTAAAGCCTATGACGGGCTCGTTCCACTTGATATTCGTAAGGTACTGCTTTGGCAATTTTAAAAAAGCCCCTGAATATGGATAGATGAGGCCATCGACGAATCATACCAACTAGCCATTCACACGTCGTAAAGGCAAAAGTTCCTTGTTCAATGCAAGCCACAGAGTTAATAATACGTATCTGATTTGGTACCACCTTTCGAGGCTTGAGAACGGAAACAACTCCAGAATTCTAGACTTCAAAAGCAAAACACCTTGCTCATGTGATAATCATATGATAAGAACCGCGTTCTTACTACATCGTTAACGGAAGTGATGCTAATTAGCTGCCTACCAGGTTTGATTACGAATCCATTCTCGGAGGTTCACACTAGGATCTGCACTCGGCCGAATAAGTACTGTAGACATTTGGATGATGCGTCAAGGACAGGCTACCTGCCTAATCCGGCTGCCTACCATGGACGAAATCAAAGAATCCGCCAAACTGCCAAATCATTTTAATTATTTATCTAAACTATATAAGGAATTATCAATATAAGGATATGCATATATAAATATTTCTTATATAATATATTATATAATTATAAAATATATAAAGGAAATATAATAATTATTAATTTATATTAATATATAATAAATTATAAAATAATTATATAAAATTATAAGTAAATTTAATATTTTAAATTAATAATTTAATTTATAAATATTAATAAGTAAACTTTAATATTATATATAGCTTTAAATAAAATATTAAATATATTTTATTATTATTTTTTAATTAATATAATAACTTTAATATATTTTTTTATATTTATAAAAATTAAAATAATAATAATATTTTATTTAATAATATAAAATTAATATTTAATATATTAATTTTATAAGTGTATTTATAACCTTTATTATTATAATAGTATATAATATAAGTATTATTTAAATAGTTTAATAAAATAATATATTATTAAAATATATTTTTATTTACTTAATAACTTTTATAAATATATTTTAAGGATAAAATAATGTTAATTATTATTATATATATAGTTAAGATTTATTAAAAATTAAAATAAAAAGAAGTTAATTTAAACTTACCTTTATAATTAAAAATAAGTAAAGATATAAGTTTAATTTTTTAATAATAATATATTTAATTTAAGTAATATTTATTTAAAGAAATAATTTATTTAACCTTAAGCTAAAATTATTATTAATAAGCCTTAAAAAATATAATAAAAATATTTATATATTTAAATTATTAATTATTAAAGTAATAATATTACTTATATTTATCTTTTTTATCTTAGTTAAAACTTAAACTATATATTAGTTAAAATTTACATTATTTATTAGGTTTAGCTTATTATTATTTTCTTTAAAAAAAAAACTATAAGTAAATGGTTTAAATTAAACTAGGAAATAACTTTTCCTAATTAAATTTTAATTAAAGCTATTTACTTAATTTTAATTAAAACTTAAGCTATTATTAATTAATTTAAAAATAATATTTAAGATTTTATTATTTAACTTAATAAGGTTAACTTTTTATTTTTAAAAGCTAATATTTTACCTAAGATTAAATTTAAACTAATTTAACTTAATAAAGTTATTTTTTTACTTTTAAAAGCTAACATTTTAAATAAAACTTAGTTAAAATTATTTTAATTTTTTTAAATATATTTTAAACTATTTAAATATAATTAAAATTTTTTAAAGTTAAATGTATGTTAAAAATTAATAAGCAAATATAAATTAATAAATAAAGAAATATTTATAAATAAATATTATATATTTAATATTAATAAAAAAGTTTTTTATATAGGAATAAAGTTATATATATCCTTAAAATATATTTCATTTAAATTAAAAAAATTTAAACTAACCACTTTTAAAAAAAAGTTAATGTATATTAAACACAATTAAGGATTTCCTATTATAAATATAAATATATATATATTCTAAAATAACTACTTATATACTTTTATATACTTAAAATTTTATAATAAATTAAAATTATACCTTATATAAAAAAAAATATTATATATAACTATTTTATATAATATATAAATTAATCTTAAATTTACTAATTAAATATTAAAATTATACATAAATATTAATATAATATTAAAGGATATATTATATCTTATTAAATATAAAATATAATATTTCTTAATTATAACTTAAATAAAAGGCTAATTACTTAACTTATCCCATTTAAATTATTTATAATTAAAAGGTAAATATATAATATAAATAATATTAAGCTAATAAAATAAATATATATATATAAACTTATAATAGAAAATATTAAAATTAATAAGTATAAAAGGAAAGAATAAACTAAAAAACACACTTTATTTATATATAAATAAATCTTTACATATATTAAAGCACACCTTAATATATAATATTCTACTATTTTTTAAACTATTAATAATAAAAATACAAATATTTACTTTTACTACATTTATTTATTAATCATTTTTCTCTTTTATATAATTTATTCCTATCTTAAATTAAAACCTTTAAAATACTAACATAACCTTTAAAAACTTAAATAACATAAATATTAAAATATATATAACCCTTATCCTAAAAACTTATAATAAATAAAATATTAATAAGGAAAATATAAAGAATAATAAAAAAATATAAATAATATAATAATAAATTAAATAAGTTTTTATTAATACTTAATCACTAATAAAATAAGTAATTATAAATTAAAAATAAATTATTAACTTATAATATACTAGCCCTTAACCTTTTAAAATAAAATAAAACCTTTTATAATTTCCCTTAACAATTTTTTCTTTTCTCTTTAAATATAAAAAAATAACATGTTACTAAATTATAATTTTTTAAACACCTTTATTTTACCTTTTTATATTAATTATAACTTAATTTTAGCCTTTATAAAAATACCTTAATACCTTAAATATCCCTTTATTATATTACTTATATTATCTTTTCCTTTATAAAAATATTAACGCTTAAAACATTTTTTTATTTTAAACTTAACATTAATTAATTAATAGCTAAAGTATTCGCAAAGTTGTGAAATGCCTTATAACTTATATAATTAACCTTTTATAAGCCTTTTTTTTAATATTCACGTTTATTTTTATAATAAAACTTTTATATAAGTTTATTATAAAACTTAATCCTATTAAAAAATTTCATCTTAACAAATAATAATTATTTAAAATACTTAAATTAATAAATAGGTAAACACATTTAACTAAAACTTATTTATCATTTTAAAATACCTTAAACAAAATATTTAAATAATTTATAACACTATTACATTAAATATATTAGGCTTAAAGGCTTAACTATAATTATACAAATAATTCACAATTTTATTTATAATATAAAAATAACACAATTAATCACATACTTATATTATATTAAAATATTAATTATAAATATTATATATTTTAATTATTAAACTTTATAACCTTAATTAATAAAAAGAAATAAGAAAAGAAAAAAAAAGAAAAGAAAAAAAAACAATAATAAATAATTATATTTTCTAATAAAACCCTTAATATATAAACTATAAAAAAAACCTTATACTAATTAAATTATCTTATATAATAAGATTATATTAAATAAAAAAATATATAATGTTTAAAACATTTTTAATCTTATTAAATATAATTATAAATATAATTTTATTATTTTAAATAACTTTATTTATCCTATTTTTATTATTATTAATATTTATATTAAATTTATTAAACTTATTATTTTTATTACTTTTATTACCCTTACTAATTTTACTTATTTAACTACTTCTATTATTATTAAAAGAAATTATTAAATCTCCTTTATTTTTTATAACCAAATTATTAAAAAAGAAAGGCAATTTTTCCTTTACCTATTTAACCTTATAAATAATATTTAAATTATTTAAATAATAAAAGCATTTTAATAAACAATTATATAGCCTTTTATTTATATTATTAATTTTAAACATATTAGGAAATACTTTTTTTAAATTATTTGCTAATAATTTACATTAGAAATAATTAAATTCCTTATTATAAAAATCTATTTTAAATTATAATAAACCATAAATAACATCCTTTATAAGCCTAAGTTTATTATTATTATTCATTTCCTTATTATAATTTTAAAGATTTAAAATACTAACACTTTAAATTATATGATTTATCTTTACTAAAAAGGTAATGCTATAACTTATACATGGCTTTAAAAATTTAAAATTATTAAACTTTTATTATTTAAATTTTACCTTATTAAACCTATTATAAATGATTAAATATAAAATATAATCTCCTTTTTTACTTAAAATTCTTTTAAAAATAAACATATATGTTAAATAAAATTTAAACCATACAAATTAAGTAAAAAAAAGCTCCTTTAAAACCTAATTAAAGTTAATATATTTATAATTATAATAAAACAATATTAGTTCTTATATAACTATAAAAGCCTTAACTATTATATCTTTTTATATATATATAACAAATATAACCTTTCCACTTAATAAATTACATATTAGAAATAAAATAACTATACTTTTATTAAAAGTAAAATAAACATTTTTATATAACCTTATCTTATTATAATTGAATTTAATAAAAATATCTTATTTAAAAACTTTAACCATTTAATTTTAAATCTATTAAATTAATACTACCTTAAGAATTAAATAAACTTCTTTCATATAAGCCTAAAATCTTATTAAATAATAAAAGAACAACTTTACTTTAAAAGTTATAAAAGTTAAATATGGTAAAAAATCCATTTAAAGTTTTAACACTTAACTATAAGGAAAAATTTAATTCTTAAAATTCAATATAATAGAATATTTATATAAAAGATTAATTATTAATTAGTAATTACTATTAAAAGAAAATATAACATAATAAAGTATATTAACTTATATTTAATTTTAAGCTTTTAAAAAACCATTTTAAATATATAAAAGTATAAATAATTATAATATATTATAAAGTTATATTTTAAAATCGCTACTACCCTATTTAAATTTAAAGAAATAAATAAAAATAAATATATTTAAAATATTATAATACTTAAAAAATTATTTAAAGGATTATTCTATTAAACTTATATAATAAAATAAATTTAAAAAACATTTAAGGAATAAGCTTAAAAGATATTTAAGGAATTTCCTTACTTAATTAAATAGAAAAGGTATAAGCTATATATAATACTTATCCATTAAGTTTAAAATTTATAATAAACTAATTTAATACTATTACACTATATTAATTTAAGTTTAAGCTTAAGTTAGGGATTATTATTATTATTATCATTTAATAATTTATTTTATATTTATTACTATAATATATTAACTTTATTATTAACCTAACAATTTTCAACTATAATATAATATAAGTAATAAATGAAATTATAATAAATACTTTTACCTTAAGTTATATAAATAAATAATAACATTATACTATAATTAAAAAATTTAAAATAATAAATAAGTAAATATTTAAGGATATTAATATTAAAATAATTTAAATCTAAAAAAGATAATTAAAATATTATATCTTACATTTTAAAGATATTTTAATAATATAAATAAAATAATTTAATTTAATTTAACAAAAGTAATAAAATATTACTTAATAAAGTTATAATATATTAAAATACTTATACATACCCTAGTTTAATAACTATTAATTTAAAGAAATATGGTATAATAAGAAATATACTTTAAAAAATATATATAATAAGTTTAAAAGGATTTCTTTAAAAAGATAATAAATAATTATAAAAAGTAATAATTATATATGTTTATATATAATATATATAAGTTAAAAACCATTCCCACTTTTAATTTAATACCTTATATTATTATATTTAAAAAGTAATAAACTATTATTACTAATTATACTAATATTATTATCCTTTTACCTATTTATCTTATATAAATAGCTTTTTATAAACATTATCTTTTATATCCTTTATAATAAATATAACACTTTATAATTAATTTAAATAAAAAAATATATTTCTATTACCTTTATAATAAATTAATATATTATATATAATCTTTATTTTTTAATCTTATTATTTATTCTTATATTTTAAAGCTATTTATATAATTCTTTAATAAAATAACTATATACTACTTTATTTTATTAATATTACCATTTTATCTTTCCATTATACTTATTATTAATTATATTTTTATAATTTTTTAATACTAATATACATTATTATATTTTTATAGCTTTAATATATATATTATATTAAAGATATATACTATTATAAAAGCTTAACATATTAACTAATTATTAAATTAATTACTAACTTAATAATATAATTTCCTACTTATAAAATATATTATTATTACATTTCCTTAACTTTTTACTTAAATAATAACTTTAAATCCTAACCTAAACTAAATATCCTTTTCTTTTATTGCCTTTTCTAAGAATAATAATGGCTAATTATTAACTTAATAAATATTTATATTTTTTCAACATTTTCTACTATAGCAAATTAAATTACTTTAGCTTAAATATCTATATTAAGTAGCTTTAAAAGCCAATCCAAAATAAAATAATTAATAAAATAATTAAAATACCTTTAAAGGTTAAAATTAACTTTAGAAAAGTTATTAATAAATTTTAAAATAAAATTTACTTAACTTATAATAAACTTTAACATATAACTTTATTATTTATTAAATATATAAAGAAAATAACAGCTTTGAAAAAGTATATATATTAATATTTAAAAATAATAAATAAATTTAATATATTAAAGGAAATAAGCAATAAAAATATATTAACTTTACAAAAAAAATAAAAGAAATTACTTAAAAATAATAATAATATATAACTTAACTTATATACTAATAATTTATTATAATTTACTATTATATAAAATAAAATATTTTATAAACTTATAATTAGTTTTATTATTTAACCTTATTATATTTAACCTTATTTTTAAAAACCATTTTTGCCTTAAATATAAGTAATTATATTATCCTTATTACTTATATCTTTAATCTTTATTCTTTTAACTTCACACCTATTTTTATTCCTATTTTTATATCCCTTTTAATTCTTTACACTTTTAAATAATAAAGATATAAAAAATAAATCTACTATTAATTTATCATTTATATTAATATACCCTTTAAACTATAATAATATAAACTTACAATAATTATCACTTTTATTATAATTAAGAAATTAAACCTATTATTTTAGCTTATTAATTAATAATTTATTAGGGTTAATATCGAAATTATAATAGCTATATATATCTTTAAAAAATATATTATAAAATATAAGTTTAAAGGTATCCACAAATAAAATATTACAATTATTCTTTTTTAATAATATATTAGTTATAACATTCTTACTATTAAATTTATTATAAGTTTTAAATTATAATTTAAGGAATATTTTTTTATAAAATCTCTTAATATTTTTAAAATTATTATTAAGATTATTTTAAACAAATTAAAGCTAAAAATTAATATCATTTATACTTTTATTATTAAATATTAATATAATGATATTATTAAAAAGAGATTAAGTAAAATAAGTAAATAAATATTAAATAAAAACCTTTAATATAAAAAAATATAAAAGATTATAATAGGAAATAACTATTTTAAAATTTACATCTATTAATTTGCTAAGTAATTAAAGTATATAAGTAAATATTAAATAAGATTTATAAGCTTTATAATATATAGGAATATTAGGCTTTAAAACTATAATTATATTATTATAATTAAAGAAATGGTAGAACTTTATATTAAAAAATATTAAATTAAAGATATTATTTAAAGAATTATTATATACCACATTAATTAAAACATATTTATATATATAATTAGCTATGAATTATTTTTTATATATTATAAGAATAATATAGGTAAGATTAATTTCGATATAAATCTTAATAATATAATAAGGCTTATTAAACATTATAATAACAAAAGGTTTGTTTTAAGTAAAAGGGCTATTTAAGTCCTTACTTAAAGGATTTTTAAGCTTATATTAATCATTAATTTCAGCCTTTTTATCCTCTTTATTTTAATTTTTAATATTACTTTTAGCTATATTTTCTTCCTAACTTTTCCCCTTAATTTAAATATTACTTTTATTTATATCCTTATTTATATTTATATTGCTAATTTTTTTATTATTTTTATTTTTATTACTATTATTATTTTTATCATTATTACTATCATTATCCTTATCATATTATAATAAAGATTATTAAAGTAGTGGCATTATTACTAAAAATATTTATTAATTAAAATTTGAAATAATAGAATATAATTTTATATATAAAATAATTAGTAACATAAAAACTAATAAAGTAATTTAATATAGGTATTTACCATTTTAATAATTAAGAATATAAAAAAAATATTACTTTACCTATAAAATATTATTTTTAGGGATTATAATAAGTGTTACTTAAGATAATTTTAATAGGAAAATATTTATTTCTTTTTAAGCTAATTTCCTTCCTTTACTTTTAGCTTATATATTCCTAATTATAATATAATAAATATAATATATTATAATATAATTTATATTATTATTATTAAAAATATAAAAGCTTAATAATAGTTTAAAGCTAGGATAGCCTAAATGATATATATTAAAATATTAAAAAAATAGCTTATACTTTTAATTAATAAGAAGTGGCATAAAAGTTATATATTATTTTAATATTGTTATAGCTATTAATTATATAATATAAAATAGCTAAAAAATATATAATTTAATATATATTTAAATAATTATAAAAGAATTAATTAATACTTTATAAAGCCTAATAATAAGATTAATAATTAATGTTACTTAAAAGCCCTAAAATATAAATCATTTAAGTTTAATTTATTAATTAAACTACCACTTATAAAATAAAAATAGCTTCCAATATAACCTTATAATATAATAAATTTAGCTTATAAGTATAAGAATAGTTTAATTAAATATTTATTAATTATAATTCTATAATTACTTTATTAATAACTAGCTTTAACAATCATTTCACTTAAAATAAAAGTAGGTTATACGATATTTTACATAATATTTATTAAATACCCCGTGCTTACCGCGAATAAATAAAAAAATAACAATAATTAATTATATAGCTTTTTTAAAAAGCTATATATATTTATAAATAACTTTAAAAATATATTATATACGTATTTAAATTTTATATTTTTTAAAATAATTAATTAAAGCGATTTTAATAATATAAGTTTTATTTTAATATATTTTTTTAAATATTAAAATTAATTAAAAAAGTAAATTATAATTAAAAAGTTTTATTATATTATATAAAACTTTATAATTAATTTTAATAATAAATAATTATTAAGTTTTATAAAATAA
>KZ111254.1:405811-805568 GCA_002120335.1 Hypoxylon sp. EC38 | reverse complement strand
TTTTTATTTAAGCTTTAAATAATATTATTTAAATTATTAAGTTTAATGTAATAATTTTATGTTTATTTTTTTAATTTTTTTTATAATTTATAATATAAATATAAATTATTTATTTTATAAAATTTAATAATTATTTATTATTAAAATTAATTATAAAGCTTTATATAATATAATAAAACTTTTTAATTATAATTTACTTTTTTAATTAATTTTAATATTTAAAAAAATATATTAAAATAAAACTTATATTATTAAAATCGCTTTAATTAATTATTTTAAAAAATATAAAATTTAAATATGTATATAATATATTTTTAAAGTTATTTATAAATATATATAGCTTTTTAAAAAAGCTATATGATTAATTATTGTTATTTTTTTACTTATTTGCGGTAAGTATAAGGTATTTAATAAATATTATATAAAATATTGTATAATTTATTTTTATTTTAAGCGAAATAATTGCTAAAGTTAGCTATTAATAAAGTAATTATAGAATTATAATTAATAAGTATTTAATTAAATTATTCTTATATTTATAAGTTAAATTTATTATATTGTAAGGTTATATTAGAGGTTATTTCCATTTTATAGGCGGTAATTTAATTAATAGATTAGGCTTAGATGATTTATATTTTAAGGTTTTTAAATAATATTAATTATTAATTTTATTATTAGGTTTTATAAAGTATTAATTAATTCTTTTATAATTATTTAAATATATATTAAATTATATATTTTTTAGCTATTTTATATTATATAATTAATAATTATGGTGATATTAAAATAATATATAACTTTTATATCACTTTTTATTAGCTAAGAGTATAAGCTATTTTTTTAATATTTTAATATATATTATCTAAATTATCTTAACTTTAAATTGCTATTAAGCTTTTATATTTCTAATAATGATAGTGTAAATTATATTATGGTATATTATATTTATTATATTGTAGTTGGGAATGTATAAGTTAAAAGTAAAGGAAAGAAATTAGTTTAAAAAGAGATAAATACTTTTTTATTAAAATTACCTTAAATAATATTTATTGTAATTTTTAAGGATAATATCTTATAGGTAAAGTGATATTTTTTTTATATTCTTAGTTATTAAAATGGTAAATATTTATATTAAATTGCTTTATTAGTTTTTATATTGCTAATTATCTTATATATAAGATTATATTTTATTATTTTAAATTTTAATTAATGGATATTCTTAATAATAATGTTATTATTTTAGTAATTTTTGTTATAATATGATAAGGATAATAATAGTAATAATAATAAAAATAATGATAATAATAAAAATAAAGATAATAAAGAAATTGGTAATATAAATATAAATAAGGATATAAGTAAAAGTAATGTTTAAGCTAAGGGGAAAAATTAAAAAGAAAATATAATTAGGAATAATGTTAAAGATTAGGATAAAGAGAATAAAAAGGCTAAAATTAATGATTAGTATAAGCCTAAAAATCCTTTAAATAAAGATTTAAATAACCTTTTTATTTAAGATAAATCTTTTATTATTATAATATTTAATAAGTCTTATTATATTATTAGGATTTATATTAAGATTAATCTTATTTATATTATCTTTATAATATATAAGAAATAATTTATAATTAATTATATATATAAATATATTTTAATTAATATAGTATATAATAATCCTTTAAATAATATCTTTAACTTAATATTTCTTAATATAAAGTTCTACCATTTCTTTAATTATAATAATATAATTATAATTTTAAAGCTTAATATTTTTATATACTATAAAGTTTATAAATTTTATTTAATATTTATCCATATATTTTAATTATTTAGTAAATTAATAGATATAAATTTTAAAATGGTTATTTCTTATTATAATCTTTTATATTTTCCTATATTAAAAATTCCTATTTAATATTTATTTATTTATTTTACTTAGTTTCTTTTTAATAATATTATTATATTAATATTTAATAATAAGAGTATAAATAATATTAACTTTTAGCTTTAACTTACTTAAAATAATTTTAATAATAATTTTAAAAATGTTAAAAGATTTTACAAAAAGATATTTTCCAAACTATAATTTAAGATTTATAATAAATTTAGTAATAAAAATATTATAATTAATATACTACTAAAAAAGGATAATTATAATACCTTATTTATAAATATCTCTAAATTTATATTTTATAATATATTCTTTAAGGATATATATAGCTATTATAATTCTAATATTAATCTTAATAAGTTATTAATTAATAAGCCAAAATAATAGGTTTAATTTTCTAATTATAATGGAAGTAATAATTATTATAAATCCATATTATTATAATTTAAAAAATATATTAATATAAATAATAAATTAATAACAAATTTATCTTCTATATCTTTATCACTTAAAAATATAAAGAATTGAAAAGGATATAGGAATAGGAATAAAAATAAGTATAAAGTTAAAAAAATAAGGATTAAAAATATAAGTAATAAAGGTAGTATGATTATTTATATTTAAGGTAAAAATAATCTTTAAAAATAAGGTTGAATATGGTAAGGTTAAATAATAAGGTTAATTATAAGTTTATAAAATATTTTATTTTATATAATAACAAATTATAATAAATTATTAGTGTGTAAATTAAATTATATATTATTATTATTTTTAAATAATTTCCTTTACTTTTCCTATAAAATTAGTATATCTTTATTACTTATTTCCTTTAATATATTAAATTCATCTACCATTTTTAAATATTAATATATATATTTTTCTAAAGTTGTTATTTTTTTTATATACTTAGTAAATAATAAAGTTATATGTTAAAGTTTATTATAAATTAAGTAAATCTTATTCTAAAATTTATTAATAATTTTCTTAAAATTAACTTTAATCTTTAAAGATATTTCAATTACCTTATTAATTATCTTATTTTGGATTAGCTTTTAAAACTATTTAGTATAAATATTTAAGCTAGAGTGATCTAATCTATTATAATAAAAAATATTAAAGAAATATAGATATTTATTAAGTTAATGATTAGTTATTATTATTCTTAAAAAAGGTAGTAAAAGGAAAGGATATTTAACTTAGGTTAAGATTTAAAGTTATTATTTAAGTAAAAAGTTAAAGAAATGTAATGATAATATATTTCATAAGTAGGAAATTATATTGTTAAGTTAGTAATTAATTTAATGGTTAATTAATATATTAGGCTTTTATAATAGTATATATTTTTAATATAATATATATATTAAAGTTATAAAGATATAATAATATATGTTAGTATTGGGAAATTATAAAGATATGATTAATGGTAAGTATAGTAGGAAAGTAGAATGGTAATATTAATAAAATAAAGTGGTATATAGTTATCTTATTAAAGAATTATATAAATAGCTTTAAAATGTAAGAATAAATAATAAAATTAAAAAATAAAGATTATATATAATATATTAATTTATTATAAAGGTAATAGAAATGTATTTTTCTATTTAAATTAGCCGCAAAATGTTATATTTATTATAAAGGATATAAAGGATAATATTTATGGGAAGTTATTTATATGGGGTAAATAGGTAAAGGGATAATAATATTGGTGTAATTAGTGGTAATAGCTTATTACTTTTTAAATATAATAATGTAAGGTATTAAATTAAAAGTGGAAATAATCTTTAATCTATATATATTGTATATAAATGTATGTGATTGCTATTTTTTATAATTATTTATTATCCCTTTAAAGAAATCTTCTTAAATTTATTATATATATTTTTTAAAGTATATTTTTTATTATGTTATATTTCTTTAAGCTAATAGTTGTTAAATTAGGGTATGTATAAGTATTTTAATATGTTATAACTTTGTTAAGTAATATTCTATCATTTTTGTTAAATTAAATTAAATTATTCTATTTATATTATTAAGATATTCCTAAAATATAAGATATAATATTTTAACTACCTTTTCCAAATTTGAATCATTTTAATGTTAATATCCCTAAATATTTACTTATTTATTATCCCAAACTTTTCAATTATAATATAATATTATCATTTATTTATATGATTTAAGGTAAAGGTATTTATTATAATTTTATCTATTATTTATATTATATTATAGTTGGAAATTATTAGGTTAATAATAAGGTTAATGTATTATAATAATAAATATAAGATGAATTATTAAATAATAATGATAATAGTAATTCCTAACCTAAGCTTAAATTTAAATTAGTATAATATAATAATGTTAAATTAGTTTATTATAAATTTTAAACTTAGTGGATAAATATTATATATAGTTTATATCCTTTTTATTTAATTAAGTAAGGGAGTTTTTTAAATATCCTTTAGGTTTATTCCTTAAATATTTCTTAAACTTATTTTATTATATAAGTTTAATAAAATAATCTTTTAAATAATTTTTTAAATATTATAATATCTTAAATATATTTATTCCTTTTTACTTCCTTAAATCTAAATAAAATAATAATAATTTTAAAATATAATTTTATAATATATTATAATCGCTTATATTTTTATATATTTGAAATAATTCTTTAAAAGCTTAGGATTAAATATAAGTTAGTATACTTTATTATATTATATTTTCTTTTAATAGTAATTATTAATTAATAGTTGATCTTTTATATAAATATCCTATTATATTAAATTTTAAGAATTGGATTTTTCCTTATGGTTAAATACTAAAACTTTAAATGGATTTTCCATTATATTTAACTTTTATAACTCTTAAAGTAAAGCTATTTTTTTATTATTTGATAGGATTTTGGGTTTATATGGAAAAAGTTTATTTAATTCTTAAGATAACATTAATTTAATAAACTTAAAATTAAATAGCTAAAGTTTTTAAATGGGATACTTTTATTAAATTTAATTATAATAAAATAGGGTTATATAAAGATGCTTATTTTGTTTTTAATAAAAATATAATTATTTTATTTCTAATATATAATTTATTAAGTGGGGAAGTTATATTTATTATATACATATAAAAAAATATAGTGGCTAAGGCTTTTATAATTATATAAGAATTAATATTGTTTTATTATAATTATAAATATATTAACCTTAATTAGGTTTTAGGGAAGCTTTTTTTTATTTAATTTATATAGTTTAAATTTTATTTAATATATATGCCTATTTTTAAGAAAATTTTAAATAAGAAAGGAGATTATACTTTATATCTAATTATTTATAATAGGTTTAATAAGGTAAAATTTAGATAATAGAAGCTTAATAATTTTAAATTCTTAAAGTTATATATGGGTTATAACATTACCTCTTTAATAAAAATGAATTATATAATTTAAAGTATTAATATTTTAAATCCTTAGAATTATAATAAGGAAATAAATAATAATAATAAATTTAAACTTATAAAAGATGTTGTCTATGGTTCATTATAATTTAAAGTAGATTTTTATAATAAAAAATTTAATTATCCCTAATATAAATTATTAGTAGATAGTTTAAAAAAAATATTTTTTTAATATATTTGAAATTAATAATATAGATAAGGGATTATATAACTATTTGTTAAAATATTTTTGTTATTTAAATAATTTAAATATTATTTATAAGATTAAATAAGTAAAGGAAAAATTGCCTTTTTTTTTTAATAATTTAGTTATAAAAGGTAAAGGAGATTTAATAATTTCTTTTAATAATAATAAAAGTAGTTAAATAAGTAAGGTTAATAAGGGTAATAAGAGTAATAAAAGTAGTAAATTTAATAAGTTTAATATAAGTATTAATAATAGTAAGGGTAGGATAAATAAAGTTATTTAAGATAATAAGATTATATTTATAATTATATTTAATAGGATTAGAAATATCTTAGATATTATATATCTTTTTACTTAATATAATCTTATTATATAAGATGATTTAATTAGTATAAGGTTTTTTTTATAATTTATATATTAGGGGTTTTATTAAAAGGTATAATTATTTATTATTATCTTTTTTTTTTTTTCTTTTCTTTTTTTTTCTTATTCTTTTTTATTAGTTAAGGTTATAAAATTTAATAATTAAGATATATAATATTTATAATTAATATTTTAATATAATATAAGTATATAATTAATTATATTATCTTTATATTATAAATAAGATTATAAGTTATTTATATAATTATAATTAAGCCCTTAAGTTTAATATATTTAATATAATAGTATTATAAACCATTTAAATATTTTATTTAAGGTATTTTAAAATAATAAATAGGTTTTAATTAAATATATCTACTTATTTATTAATTTAAATATTTTAAATAATTATTATCCATTAGAATAAAATTCTTTAATAGGATTAAGTTTTATAATAAACTTATATAAAAGTTTTATCATAAGAATAAATATAAATATTAAAAAAAAGCCTAATAAAGGGTTAGCCATATAGGTTATAAAACATCTTATAACTTTATAAATACCTTAACTACTAATTAACTAATGTTAAATTTGGGATAAAAAAATGTTTTAAATGTTAATATTTTTATAAAGGAAAAGATAATATAAATAATATAATAAAGGGATATTTAAAATACTAAGATATTTTTATAAAGGCTAGAATTAAGTTATAATTAATATAAAAAGGTAAGATAGGGGTATTTAAAAAATTATAACTTAATAACATATTATCTTTTTATATCTAAAAAAAAAAGAAAAGATTATTAAAGGAGATTATAAAAGGTTTTATTTTATTTTAAAAGGTTAAGGGCTAGTATATTATAAGTTAACAATCTACCCTTAGCTTATAATTACCTATTCCACTAGTAATTAGGTATTAATAAAAATTTATTTAATTTATTACCATATCATTTATATTCTTTTATTATTTTTTATATTTTCTCCATTAATATTTTATTTATTATAGGCTTTTAAAATAAGGGCTATATATATTTTAATACTTATATTATTTAAATTCTTAAAGGTTATATTAGCATTTTAAAAGCTTTAATTTAAAATAGGAATAAATTATATAAAAGAGAAAAATGATTAATAAATAAATATAATAAAAGCAAATATTTATATTTTTATTATTAATAATTTAAAGGATAATAGAATATTATATATTAAGGCATGCTTTAATATATATAAAAATTTACTTACATATAGATAAAACACATTTTTTAACTTACTCCTTTCCCTTATATTTATTAATTTTAATATTTTCTACCATAGGTTTATATATACATATTTATCCTACTAACCTAATACCATTTATATTACATATTTACCTTTTAATTATAAATAACTTAAATGGGATAAATTAAACAATTAACCCCTTATTTAAATTGTGGTTAAGAAATACCATATCTTATATCTAATAAAATATAATATATCCTTTAATATTATATTAATATTTACACACAATTTTAATATTTAATTAATAAATTTAAGATTAATTTATATGCTATATAAAATAATTGCATATAATACCTTTCTTTACATAAAATATAACCTTAATTTATTATAAAATTTTAAATATACAAAGGTATATAAGTAATTACTTTAAGATATATATATATTTATACTTATAATAAGAAATTTCTAATTACGTTTGGCATATATTAACTTCTTTTTAAAAGTGGCTAATTTAAATTTTTTCAATTTAAATAAAATATATTTTAAGGATATATATAATTTTATTCCCATATAAGAAACTCTTTTATTAATATTAAATATATAATATCTACTTATAAATATTTCTTTACCTATTAATTTATATTTGCTTATTAATTTTTAGTATATATTTAGCTTTAAAAAACTTTAACTATACCTAAATAGTTTAAAATATATTTAAGAAAATTAAAATAATCCCGGCTAAATCCCATTTAAAATGCCAACTCCTAAAAATAAAAAGATAACCTTATTAAGCTAAACCAATTTAAATTTAATCCTAAGCGAAATATTAGTTTTTAAAAATAAAAAATTGATTTTATTAAGCCAAATAATAAAACCTTAAACACTATCCTTAAACCAATTAATAACAACTTAAATCTTAACTAAAGTTAAGTAAATAACCTTAATTAAAATTTAATTAAAAAAAATTACTTCCTAACTTAATTTAAACCACCTATTTATAATTCTTTTCTTAAAAAAAATAGTAATAAACTAAACTTAATAAATAATATAAACCTTAATTAATATATAACTTAAATCTTAGTTAAAATAAAAAAAATAAATATAAATAATATTATTACTTTAATAATTAATAATCTAAATATATGAATATTTTTATTATATTTTTTTAAAACTTATTAATAATAACTTTAGCTTAAGGTTAAATAAATTATCTCCTTAAATAAATATTATTTAAATTAAATATACTATTATTAAAAGATTAAACTTACACCCTTACTTATTTTTAATTATAAAAATAAGTTTAAATTAACTTTTTTTTATTTTAACTTTTAATAAATCTTAACTATATATATAATAATAATTAATATTATTTTACCCCTAAAATATACTTATAAAAGTTATTAAATAAATAAGAGCATATTTTAATAATATATTATCTTATTAAACTATTTAAATAATACTTATGTTATATACCATTATAATAATAAAGGCTATAAATGTATTTATAAGATTAATATATTAAATATTAATTTTATATTATTAAATAAAATATTATTATTATTTTAACTTTTATAAATATAAAAAAATATATTAAGGTTACTATATTAATTAAAAAACAACAATAAAATATATTTAATATTTTATCTAAAGCTATATATAATATTAAAACCTATTTATTAATATTTATAAATTAAGTTATTAACTTAAAACATTAAATTTACTTATAATTTTATATAATTACTTTATAATTTATTATATATTAATATAAATTAATAATTATTATATTCTCTTTATATACTTTATAATTATATAATATATTATATAAGAAATACTTATATATATATATCCTTATATTAATAATTTCTTATATGGTTTAAATATATAATTAAAATGATTTGGCAGTTTGGCGGATTCTTTGATTTCGTCCATGGTACGTTGACTGATTTGGGTGTCCACATCTGACCGATTCTACAAAATCATCTGAATTTCGCACAAGTCGACAACACCCCCAACAAATATGGCCACTTTTTGGACTGCTTTCTATGATAAACTGGTGGGGCATTCCAATGTTCATTTATCAAAGTAGTATTGAAGTTCTAGCGTGGAGGTTTGTTGCAGACTGAACGTAGCAGCACGTTGTTATGACTTAATACCATTCACTGAAAGTTTTCTTAGTAAGTCGAACAGCTAGAGTAATACTTCTCGTGGACTATGATTAAAGCTAGTACTTTACATAGAAATACATGATCCTAATATTTTACAAGTTGAATTTCCCATCGTTCTATAAGCTCCATTGAAACACGCAAAGTGGACTATCTGTTCATCCGATGTTGCCATTAGTTAAGTTGATCACTCAATAGACAGAATGAACCTCTTCTATATTGCTTGAGATGTGAGTATAGCGTCATTAATATCTATCTAACATAATAGCCATATCGTAATAGTTAGCACATCGCAACTTTGGTGGTGGTCAGATTAATACAGGCTGAGCTACCGGACTAGAAACTGTACGAGACCGGTTGTATGCCGGCCGGCTGGTCACTGTTCCACAACTCTCAATTTAATAATAAATGAAGGCCGGGCCAACCAACTTTAGGGTCGGAAATCGGTTGGTTAGCCGATACGATACACCGGCTAGATTCAAGCCGCCAAAGAACCCATCTCCTACAGACTTCCTAGTGGTAGTACGGCATGCAGATGGCAACCTCCTTACGATCCCATGTGCTGTGGCTCGCAGGAATATGATGGTGGGGCAATGTAGGCCGTGTCTTATAACTGTCTAGACTCTCAATTAGGTATCTAATCTTTGGGACTTTGTTACCGCGACACAATGTATTGGACTCTATTATTGGCATCGCTGCTAGCTAAAGTATGAATCCTAACGCCGTAGCGTCGTTCTGTTAGTGTAATAAGTACAAGCCATCGGAACGCGATCCTACACCCCATTCCCGTCAACCCTGTCTGTTGGGTCGTGGCCTATGGAGTGCCACGTTCGTTGCAACTGAATCAGCCAACATATAAAAATTAGGAGAAGTGATGTAAATATTTCCTCATATTGCATATATCGACCAATAACAATGACGGAATTAAAGCTGAGCATGTCAGGAGATCGAGGGCGACCCACATCGATCTACGATCGGCACCCATTCGATATTTGCCGATCGTCGCCTAACTTTTAGATGATGGAGGGTTGAATAGTCTAAAGAGCGGTGTAAGCAGGTATAAGCTTCGTACAAGGCTAAATTCTACGTAGTGATACTACAGGTATAAGTCCAAGCCCTTGGATTTATGTACTCCGAGGCAAGTAAAAGTTACATTCTTCGAGTAGGAGGAGATCTAGTTCTGTTAACGTCGTAGCTTTGAAAGTATTCTTACCCGGTGTCTTCAGTAAGCGCAGTTATACTTAGCAAATGGTGATAAGAACGGGTTTGACTTTCACATACAAATTCGTTTAATACAACTACCACTGTTCATGTTGCACAACGATATAATATATCTGTTGGAACCTTTACCCATTCTACGGGAGCCTAAACACAAAAGAAGTTTAACTGCCTCACAATAAACCGAGGAATCAAAGAATCCAACTCTTATGACCTATAGCATTGGAAACTCGAGTAAGATTGACATCATCAGCTGCACCCTGCTATATATCCATTCTTCCTATAGCCCCGTAGAATAATACCTTATAAGGACGTACGTCTTCTTACACGGCAGAAGAAGTCGCCAGGGCCGTTAAGTTAGGTTTTTGAATATAAAGGCTTCACCTTGTAGTTACGTTCTTCGGGCTTGCCCTCATATACCCTGAAGGTTATAAACGAAAAACACTACTCTGAAATAGCCCTAGGATATAAATAGTGTAAAGAAAGACAATCAATGAGCTAGAACTCGACGTGAGTTTGCAACTGTTGGGTAGGGGGTAGTTATCTCCGTCTAAGTGTAAGGGCACACGGCCCCCCTTTATATTCAAGTTCTCCACTTTTACCCCTAAAAAAAGGAGGCTCACTATTTGCCCCGTCATACCTCAAGATACACGACATGAGAGAAATATTTGAAGAACAGTATTATCTCTTCTTCTTTGCAACCTCAATTTATTGAAGATAGCAATGAAAAAAAAAGTTAAGTTTTCGTGTCCCTGGAGGTAGTGTAATATCAGGGTACGAAGGCAATCTGTTGTGCCTGTACAGTTTCTCACTGCATCTCATTAGTAGTATCTGCCGCATGGAGAAGTACAGAAACGAATAAAGGAGGAAATAGAAGAAAAAATATCAACAGAATCACCATGAAAACATGAATTGGCATCATCAGAAGAGTCCATATCCGTAGATAGGATGATGTTTGCGCAGCACCGAAAGGTAACCACGACTTCAGCATTCCGGCAAAGCCAGATCAGCTCATCAGTTTCCTCTCATCATATGTTGCCTGCAGCCCTCAGAGAAAAGATGAGATAGGGGTATAAGGGGAAATGTGCAAGGGGGAGGAAGGAGGGAGAGGTGGTGGAGGAGGTGGAGGAGGAGGAGAGGAAAAAAAAAAGGGGGGGGGTTTGTGCAGGGGAACTTACTTATAACTCGGTCTTCACTCCTGACCTGACCTGCAACCAAGGCGGCCAAATACCCGGGGCCCCATTTCGCCCCGAGCTGGAAACATTGGTGAAGCCCTAATGAGTCCTTGGGTCCGCACACCAATTCCTGGGCCTTTTCTAGATTGCCAACTAGTCGATCGGGAAGGTTGTCCTCCGAGGGTATGAGGATCTGCACTGTTCCTTCGACTGCAAGCAGACAGAAGGTGCCAAAGTGAATTAAGGAACATGAAAACCTGCATTGACATGTCCAAGCTGGTGTGCTTCGGGCAGGCGTGACACGCATAAAGCGCCGCGCATGAGAGCGCATGAAAGGGGCTTCTAATCCTTCCCCCAAAAGATTAGAAACCCCCCCGCCGGCAGAAATCCACAGCGAACCGAGAGCAAAAACTCCCACTCAAGACGGAGACGTCATGGATAGCCGCCGTCCCGTGGGTTTCGCTCCTATGTATGCAGGTTGGAGCTACACGTAAAGCTCGCATCGCCGCCACCGTTGCCGGTGGATACCCTACTAGTGGTCCCACAGATATACCGCCCCTGACAACCAATCTGCACGACTAATCGGCAATAGGCAACTGATCAGGAAAAGGTTCACACTAAGCTTAAATTCCTCCTGTCTCAAGCACTGCCTGGGCTAGCAAGTGATGAGCCTCTGTGCAATGGAGGTCCAGTGACGCGATGCCGAAGCATCCAGAAGCAACCCGCGCAACGTATGAATCAGCTCTCCGTGGTTGCAGGGGAGTTTGAAGACAAAAGGTTTGGTTACACTAGTTTGTATAGGCTGGTCAATACCCATCTGACGCTTACGCCCCCAGTGCTTTCTTTCCCTCAATTACGCCCGAAATCGCGAATGAGGTTGTCCAGGGACCTGAGTAAATATTTGTGCCGAAAGTTCGTATATCGTTCGGCGGTAACGTTGTGTTTTGTAGTGGCTAACTCTTGGGCGGACTTGGATGATTAGAAAGAAGTTAGCTTCAATATAACAGAGTACGGGATTGAATATTTGGGAACGTCTCACTTCGGAGATATGATAATTGGCCTTGGTATTGAGTAGCCTTCGGCTCGCGCTCGTTTTAGTCAGGTCGCAGCGTCGTGATGTTCAGTTCTGGATTGATAAGATAATGTTAGTTAACATCCGTGTTTGTGTAGGAACGAGGATTGAGTAATGATGAACGTAAAGGAAGAAGATGAAGAGGAGGATAATTCGGGATGAAAAGGATGTACGGTTGATAGAAAGTAAGTGGACACCTTGGGGGAATAGAGGACTTGTGCTGGGGCAACGAAGGTTGAGGGGGTGATTGCCTTGAGATGAAGTGAAGGTGGAGATGGAAGACGATCTTGAGAAAAAGAGTGTTGAAATTGAAGAGATAATTAAAAGGGGAGGTATGTAGAGAAAAAACAGGACTCAACGTAAAGGTGAAAGGTTCGGTTGCCACGGAGAAAGACGCGTGGGAATGATACATACCGTATTGTGGTTCATCAATGTGGGGCTTCGTAGGAGTACGTAGAAGAAAAGTGAAACCCTGAAGCTGCAATTGAATAATTAGATACAAGAGTAGAGGTAAGGATGTGTATCCGAGGCAACGAAGAGAATCGTGCGAGGTGCTCTAAGAGAGTCCTTGTCGAAATTGTTAGGTTGACTGTGATGTAATATGGAGAACGGGGAAGAGAAAGAGTCGGTGTTGGGGAAGTTGTTGTAAGGATGAGAAAAGCCTAGCGTGTAAAGCAGAAGATGTAAGAGTTGAGAAATAAGGGGCGTTGCCTAGGGGCCCCTATTTGCTGGGTGATGGTGGTATTGTTCACCTAGCGATGAGGAATAGGACAGGATGGTGGGGAACGTACTAGGAGAAAAGGTTTCTATGTGGGGGGGGGGTGGAAGGTAGGTGAGAAGATGGTGTGGATGTTAAGGAAAATGTTGAGAGGAAAAGAATTGCTGAAGGTGATCGAGATTCTCTTAAGAATGGAGAAATGGCTGCCGTCGTAACGGTGCGTTGCTATAGGTGAGGGTCGGGGGAATGTTTGTCATGGGTAACGGGTGGGAGAGGGAAGACGATATTGCTCGGGACTTACTTACCAGTTGAAGGGTTGGGAAGCGGTAGAGAAGTGAGAGTTGTAGTTGAGAAGGTCGAAGCAGGAGAATTCTTAGGGGGGATGGGTCTGTTTATATATGAAATCTAAGGCACGCGTTGCAAATCGAATCAGCCATGCACATACCCACTTCGTGATTAGGCATCTAAATAATAATACAGAATACAATAAATGTGTGGGCAATATTAATGGATTTCCTAATCATCGAGTGTCTCGTGAGTACGTATTGCCTCATATCCCCCTTATAATCAAATACGTAGTACCTAGAAGACCTGTGCATAGGCCAACTTTGTAATAAACATAGCCAATAAAATTCCTTGATCCTAGATACTCTATCCTGATTTATTTTGATTGGTCCATAATTATTAACGTTCATGTATATTAAAGAGTTAAATTCAACAACATGAAGCACCTACCACCTCCCTGGGTACGTATATACGTGCAATAATACCTGTAGGTAGGTGGCCCGAGCTATTCCTATGAGTGTATTACGTGTTCTGCCTAATTCTACGTACTTTGCTACCTTGTATTAAGTTAGGAAGCTGCAGACATGCTTGCGTTGTTTCTCTAACATACCTCATCACTATGGCTACCGCTGCCAAAATCAGGGGCTAAAAGTCGGCCCGATAGATACACTTCTAGAAGGGGTGCTCTGTGCACTTGGTGAATTAAAAAGGAGTACGTATTAGCAGTCACCGGTACCTGGCACCTGCCTGATAACAAGATAGCAATGAGCTGCTGCCTTATGCCTCCCGACGTGTGTGTGGCCCGTCCACAGATCTCTGGTTTTTGCGGCCTAGCTTAAAGAGATCCCTGAATATTCGAGCGCTATCCAGGATATACCAGGTACATACCTACCCTGAAGCTATCCGAAACAAAGGCTCTGAATGTGTAAAGTAGGCGTATGGACCAACAGCGGCCCCCAAGAACAAGACCTTCATACTAGTACTTTCGCTGTAAGTCGTCATATCGCGTACTTGGTTGGGGAGTGCGCCTTAGCTAGACAGTTATTCAGTCTGCGGCAATGTTTCTAATCAAACATAAAGTCTCTGGAGGTTTATATTACTTCTGACAAAGATGACAATCTCTCTTCATTGTGTTAATAGCATTGCATCCTCTTGTTTGAATGTTCTAATGCCGCAAAATCTTGAACATCTGTTATGTGTCTCGCCCACAACCGTGGTAAATTTACCCCTATTTAGATATCCTCGAGAATACGGCTCTCTGAATGAACCACCCAACAATAACTTTACAAGGGGCTCGAAGAAAGTCTTTCAATTTTCTTCTTACTTCAAATAAGACCAACATTATCAGACTATATGGGGAAATATCGCTGCCAGTACAGCACCTCGAATAATAAAGCTAATAGAAGCGTCCCCAATGAGCTTCAAACTGCATTGCTATTCGCTTCGCAGCTACCCCTCGAAGTCTCCCTTGCCGAAGAACAATATTGACATCTGTTACAACAAGGCCAAGGCACAAAAAAGGGGTAATTATAGTCCCATGACTTATGTAGAGACATTCACATTAGTGATGACCGTGCATTTAGTTGAATGGGCAGCATTGCATATCCGGCATAAAGCAATATAGATTGGTATAAATAGCGAAGCAACCGACACCGACGTAAAGCACCGCTTTGCATACACCTTTTGTCCCATCTATATACACTTTTTGGATCAACAAACTTAGGGATCGCGTGTGTCTACCTAAGAGGATCCGAGTAAGACCGCCTGGTCTTCCCGTGACTCATGGACAAAGCCCTACTGCCCCAATACCCTTGGTAGGGAAATCCATGGATACCTAATTCATCGCAAATCATCAACACCTAGGTTGCAATCCCGTGACATACGTAACTCGAGCTCGATTACAAGCATGTCCTACTACCCCTACAACTCCATCAACCGCTCAACACCATCGCTAACTGTACGCCAACAATTCTTAGTTGCGCCAGCTGAGAGGCCCTACATAGTCCATATACACACGCTGATATTGGGTAAATCTCTCAGCAGCTTGCAATCCGGCGTGATTTCGCTCAGAAAATAGCCATAATCCTCACGACTTATGTTCGAGAAGATCGAGTGAAACATTTTGGCTTTAACTGGGCGTTGACACTCATATGGTCGACCGAGGCTGCGGATACAACAAGAACAACAACGACAACACCCCTAAAAGGGCCCATTTCTAACCTGACCCCTTTTTCTTTTTCTCCGTGACCTAACGGCCTCTCTTTGTTAAGTGGCCCATTCCAAAACATAGATTTTAATTCGCAGCCAGGGTATGGAACCGTCCTGGGTGTACTAATCATGCATCGTTCAGTAATATCGTGACTCCTCCGAATCTAGCGTTTACTTCGAAAGATGACGGGCATCAGAACCGTCCAACCGTAATAAATGATCGGGAATGAACGAGGCCTTGACAAAAAGCAACCGAACGCCTCATCCCCATTTTCCTTGATTCGATGTTTTCCGTACCGTCGAGAATTTTGCCCCAGGCAGTTGTATCAACACATCATAATAACACTCCGCGGATATACACAAGGAGCGGGCGAGTCTTGTAGGACTAGTCCTTCCCTTGTATACCAATGCCGACCGTTTGACCGAACTCTTCAAAATTTGCTAGGCATCGCACAGAGGTTCTCCGGGAGCGAGTGCAGGTTGGATGGTGGGAGCCTGAAGTAATCGCGGCTCCTCGCTATGAAATTTTGTGGATTATATGGGATTTACTCAATAAACCTTCAACAGGGGTTTACGGTACTCGAACGCTAGACGTCTAAAAATAACCAAACGCCTGAAAGATCCGACTCGGACGACTGACGACGGCAACTTGATCAACCTAAATTTGTCGTTTACTCACTAGCAATGACGGATTTGTCGGCACGCGATGCCATGAAGTTTGCATGACTCTCGAGGCAACGCGCCATTAGATGGAGGACTAAAAATCGGTTAGCAAACCTTGGGTTCGAGTCAATTGAAATGGCGGGTTTCTTCACTCACCTGGCCATACAGCGGATTTGTCAAGCATGTACGCCGTCACTCTCAAGATTTTAGCCGCATATCCGCCGTGGCTATCCATTTGGAGGCGGGAAACAATGCCGCCATTGACATTACCGCCAGTCATACTCATCTTCATCTCGGCACTAGAGAGGAGCTCCTGGATCTTGTGAATAAGCTTGACATCCTCATCCTCGAGGAGCATGATAGCAGGGACTCCTCCCATATCAACTTCATCCTTTCCAAGAACACCGAGATACCTTCCAACACGATCCTGAAGCGTGGCAACCCATTCAGCAAGGACTTGGGCACAATCAAAAGAACACATCGCGGATTGTACTGGGAGCTCGCGGCCCGTGAACTCGGCAAATGTTACACCTAACTTATCGGACATGGAAAGAGAGTCAGCAGCGTAAAATGCTGCCTTGCGAAGGTGTTTCTCTCTTCGAGTGATGGTCCGACTGTTTGAATTTTGTGCCTGAAGCTGGTGTTGTGGGAAGGAAGGTTGGGGAAATTTGACGGCAGAGAACTCGGGTGATGATGACTGTGTTGGTGGCGAGTCAACGAAAACTGAACTTGCGGCCGAAGCATCAGACGGATCAGTTGATTCTGCGTTCGATGACGGTGAGTGCTCTGCGTGTTGTACGATCTCGGTGCCGCGGGAAAGCTCTTCCGCCAAGCCATCCCAGTCACGCTGCCAGAACTTCTCCTTGGTTCGAGACATGTTAACAAATAGTCGAATATAAGCTAGGTCGAGCAAGGGAATGGCATCGGCGGACAAGGGTCCCATTCCAAATGGATTTGGGCGTTCCAAACTGTGGTGTGGGTTGCTCGCCCAGGCTGATTGCCATGCTTTTAATGCTGGTTCAATGTGGCGATGCATCTTCTCGGTCTCTTCGTTCGTCCACATTTTGTTATGATGACGTTGGCGCGTTTCCCATATGTAATTGTGGAGTGCGTTGATCAATACTAAACAGCCGAGAGTGCTGGGTTTCAGCTCGCTCGGCGGGATATCGTTGAGTTGCATTGCCGAGCCGAGCTGCTGTTGCCCATTACCGAATGCCATTTTCTGTTGTTTCTCATTAGTACGGAGTAGCTCACTAAGAGCTTCGTGGAATGTGGTCCGGTTGTGTCCAGCAACTCGCACACCACCCTTCAACTGGAAAGCAGCAGCGCTTTCCGCGGCGAAAAACTCTTCATCGCAAGGAAGGTCCAGGGTAATTTCGGAGTTTGTTAGTGCTGGAGTGTGGTTATAAGCAGTCACCAACAGACTCGAAAGAATGAAGATGACATAGAGGGTACGTTTTCGCTCCTCTATGGTTTTCCATCTCAGCCATTCAGCTTGTTCATCAGATTCAGCTTTGATACCGCCATTCCAGTTTCCCTCGGCATCATTCATCTGGATCTCTCGGATTTCCGCGGAATCCATCTTCAGAGGTCGAAGCAAGCCGGCAGCTTGAGCGAGGCTGACCAAGGCTGCAGAATGAGTCGAAGCAATATCACTCGCAATCTTGTCACCACAATTATGGCCATAGACAACATTCAGGAGCATCGCCTGTACCAACCATAGCGGCGTGTGAATGGATGACTCCGGTCCTTGAGATCCCTGATCGGACGATGGGGTTCGACGGAAATCAGCCTTCCGCATATCGGCCTTCCTCCGCTCTTCCAAGTATAACTGAATCATCTTCTTGGCCATCTCAAACAGCTCTCTCGATTGCGCACGCTCCATCTCATAAAGGGCGCCAATAGCAGCCATTGATAGAACAAGGCAACCACTTCCACCAATAGTATTTGATCGTCCGTTACCTGAACCGGACGGGGTGTCAAACGATAGGGTAGGGATATGTAAGAATGGAAGATGAGGATGAAAATAACGGAAATAGCTTGCAACATATCGTTGTAAATCCTGAGTACTTGGTAAGTTCTTTACATTGTCAGGTACACTCTCTGGGGTATTGGGGAACTGTGGCGACATAGGCGAATTGGGTGAGTTAAAAGAGTATTTGCGGCCACCAAAGGGCGCGCACTGAGACAGGGCACTGATGATTGCATTCCGCGTCGTGTCCGTGATAGTTGAGACGGGAGAGTGCGCCTGATGCCCTCCGCCGATCGACGTAGGCGTCTCTGGGCCATGGCCAAAGTTGAGTGATTGGTTCATATTATGTGCGGTCAACCCAGGCATTACAGACGGACTAAGTGAACTCATAGATGGGGGCGGTGTCGAGAAATAGATATCGGCCATAGTTTTCTGAGACGATGGTTGAGGTGAAACTGGAGCCCCATTTAGAAGGTCAGGGAAGACCGTACCGCTCATTTCCATGGAAAAAGGTGTTGTCACCTGGGGAGGTCCCATTAATGCCGGTTGCCACATAGAGCTGGATGCTGTGGTCACAGCTGTAGGGTTAGAACCATCAAGCATCACATCGCTAATGCCACTTTGACTAGTGGTGCTCATTGCGGATGGCGAGGAACCGTCCACGGCATTCTCCCCCGGGTTGTTAAATGACATTTGATGTTCAAATCCTGTTAACCAGTCAAAGCTATCGTCAATATGCTGGCTGGGAGTAGACATGTCTGTCATCCCGTTGCCAAAAGGAGATGTGGGATCTAGCGACATCGAGTGTGGGGATTCCGTATAGTGAAGCGCATTAGGGTTGATAGTCGAACCGGGCTGACCGAATAGCAAGCCCTCAAAGTCGTATTCCGGCTGGAAAGCTAGAGGAGGTGCAGTGCGCAGGGCAGCATTGAAGTCCATGTTGTTAATGCTATGGGTCTCCAATTTTGGAAGCCCGTGGCTCATGCCTCTATGGCCCATTACGGAGGACATGCCGGCGAATCCATGGTCTACATTGTGCAGCGGTAATCCCACAAGGCTCTGGTGTCGGCTATGGTTCGGAGGGATGTGGTGCTGGTTTCTCGCCACCTGTGCGTTTGCAGCAGCAATCATATGCATATGATTGCCGTCCACATGGCTAATGGTGTTTGCGCGAGGCCTCATCGAGGCATTCGCGGCATTTGCGGCGGCGGAAGCATTTGCACTGGCAACACTATTCTTTCGTGCTCGGCTCTGAGCAGTAGCAGTGCTGCTAGTACTCTCGCGACGGTTCCTCGGGCGCGACGAAGGAGTGGTTGTCTGGTGAAGCTTCTGCTGGTGCCGCAGGAGCAGATCTCGCCGAGCAAAGCAACGTGTGCATTCTGGGCACTCGAAGGGTTTCTCTTTAGTGTGGGAACGCTCGTGACGTTTCAGATGTTCCAATCGGGCAAATGAACGTTGGCAAGTAGCACAAACGTGAGGGCGAGGCTTGTCGGTCTTGGGCGGAGGAAAAGGCGCGGGAGCACTAGTGGTGGTAGTATTCACCGTAATGGACGAGGCTTTACGAGGGGTAACAAAGTCAGTATATGAGTCAGTTTGGTAAGATTCGTGGATCGAAGATTTGAATTAGTTATATAGTAGAACAGATTGTTTCCGGCGTGGCTGGTGGTCGCCGAAGCTAGATAAGAGGATCGGGATGGGGACATGGAGGGGCAATCAGAAAGCTGTTTTGGGGTTGTTGAGGGCCATACCAGAATCATCGTTGCCAGCATTGTTCCCTGAGACTGCAGCGGGCGGCGATGGGTTGGACATGACTGATTGAGAAGCGGGAGTGAGGGGAAATCCAACCGTCGACTACCGTCGACTTGTCAAGGCTGTGGAATTAAAAGCAAGCAAAGTAGTTGCAGTATCCCCAAGGTAGAATCGACGGCAGGCGGAAATCGAGGGTTGGGTGTAAGTGGGAGGAAAGCAGAGCGAGCGATTGAACGTTGATTGAGTGTGGTTGTGTGCCTCTGCTTTGCGTGTGGTGGGGAGATTTTTGGAGTGGGAGAGGGCGCCTGGGAAGGAATTAGACAGATAGATTGGCTAATACTTGGGAAGGTTAGGCGCACAGTAGTGGGTAGTGGGTAGGCAGGTTGTATGGTAGGCAGGTAGGTTGGTCGGGTACCTCAGGGATTTGGAGGGGCAGAGTTCAAAGCTTCCACAAAGCTAAAGAGAGCTTGGGCCTTCGTATCGATTGCCGCATAATCCTCTGCAAGCTAAGTGGGAAAGTATTTGTACAGTGCTACCGTCGTACTGTGCGTGTATACTTTTCAAGTTGTTAGGTTCTTACAAATGTTCGGCTCGATCAAGAAACGAAGCGCGAATAAAATCCCAATTGGGGAAGTGATGAATCAGCAGTTAGGAAAAAACTACAATGGTCAAAGAAGAAGAAAACAATTCTGACGAATTGAAGTTGCAAAAATGGAAAACAAAAAAAAATTATAGCTAGCATCCAAAGACAGAAAATACAGAGCCTTGAAAAATCCAAACCGGGTCGTGCAGGGTCGGGTCATTCATTGGGCTGGGTTTCTGCTGTTGAAGGCAAAACGCCGGACCATTGCCACAGTGTGATTTCATAGCACCGAGATTTCAGGGCAGGTAAGGTTGGTAGTGGATTGTTGAAAACCGACTTTACAGGTCACTTGATACGGCTAAAACTGGTTGGCAGTACCACTAGGCTGAGTACCTGTACTTCTTTTAGGCGGGTGCGTGTGGGCTGATCTTGCGCAAGGGCAGGCCCTTAGTTTCAGGGCATCTCGCTCTTCGACAGGGGGCTCAAGGACAGGGGTATGAGCGCCTCTACCGAGTCTAATTGGTCTGTTATAGGAGAACCGCCGGACCAAAATCCACAGCGGAGAGTGGGTTCTGGTCACAAGATGCAAATCTAAATCATGTATACTATACTTGAACTCGAGGTACCATGTATCCTTCAAGACCCGCGTGCGGCAAGATCTGGTCTTTCAATATGATTCACAACGTCGGGTTGCATTCAAGCCTATTCCCATTTTGCCAATGTTCGGCTCTGGTTTTCGCACCACTTGTTTGCTCATCTAGCATCAAACTCGCGGTCAAAGTCTCGCAGTCCCGTCTCGGATATTACTCACCTTACAGTGTGTGTGCTCGGACAGCCTTTCGCCATCTCAGCTCAGGGTCTACGCCATCACGAGACTAAAGAAATTCTAACTAAATGGATACATGTAAATTCCTACAGGGCCTATATTCCTGTCAGCCTCTTTGCCCAGTGTACACGTACCAATGGGATGATCTTCAGAGAGCTACCTATTCCACAAGCCTGTCACGGAGCGAACTCGGCGAAATGGAGCGTGGTAACCTATTTGAATCTCTTCTGGTTTGAAATCAAGCCTCCCAAGGCTCCAACAGCCCTTCGCGCACAAAGGACCCTTGGAGGGGCCGAGGGGCTGGAAGGGACCGAGGGGCAAGTATGTACTCCTAGTACCTATGCTGTAATAGGTATGGGTCCTCATAGCTTCGACGACAACGTCGGACCCTCGTCAGCATCCTAGGCTGGCGAATCTGATAGTTCTCATTCGGTCTGTTAGCGGCCTGCAGGCACATCATCGTCTTTCTGCTTCGACCAGTCCCGTGCTGTCTATATCTGCACCCATCCCCCCTTTGCCCAATCGTGCCTCTGCATTCTAGAACACGTACAGTACGTATATGTGCATTAGGTAGTATGTGTGCGCTATCACCAGCAACAGCAGCGGATGAGTCGATCGAACTTTGCGATCCCGGCGACCTTGCATCGAGCGTTGGAATGCGACCTGGTCTCGCGAACACCATTTGATTGGTTCAAACGGAACTGCTTCTATGATTATTTCGTGCTTGTATGTATCCAGCCAAGCATCGTTCCCGCAGAGATTCATCTCAACCATCAATGTTGCATACTACTAAGGCTTCACACCACAAGCACTATATACGCAGATACAAATTACGTAGTACACGCTATTATTATTATAATAAGTTCGCCGCAGGGATTTGATGGACCAATAGATCCCTTCGGATATATAAAACGTTGTTTTAATAATGGGCAATCTACATACTCAGGTAGGATTCATCTACTCCGTAGTGATGGTCCAAAAGAAGACATGTCTCGGATCCAAGGAAACAACCTATCACAACCTATCAACCGATATGGAACACAAGGGATTGTAAGGTATGTAACTACCTACCTATAGATAAGGTTCTGTTGACGATTTACATACATAGACACGGTAATTGTTCTCCAGTTGATTGCGACAAACACATAGGTATCTGACTGCTCGTGGAGAGTTACCTATCTCACCGTTTCTTTGATGACGAGGTTTGCTTCTCGAAACAAGGTCCCCCTTTATGCGACGGACTAAAAATGGCAGGCCAAGCTAAGATATGCAGGCTGGTGCCAATCTGTACTACTCTAGGTTAATTACAACATGGAAGCCAGTACTCAAGTACAGAGTACACAGTCTATATCCGGTCCCACTTAGTTGAATACGGGTCGTAACAGCGCGCTGTAGCCGCCGAGGATCGCAGCTTGCAGCTTACCAACATAAAAAAAGATAATTCTCGAGAATAAAATAATGCATTCGTACATGTAGGTAGGTATGTAAGTCGGTCCCTGAATGTCGATGAATGTCGACCCTTAGCGATGGTATTATTGTACATCTTACTATCAAGTCTACCTACCTATGTATATCAGATGATGTTTTTACTAAGAAACTCCCAGAAGTAACTCCTACTAGATAGCCTTCAAAAGGCTACGCAGTTGGACTAATATCGCAAATATAATGTTCGCGGAGGCGGCTCCTTTAACTAATTCTATCAGATGGCAGTTTTGTATTAATTATATCGCTCTCGTGCTCAAACAACATGACATGAGCTGTGAGCCTACGGATAGTTACATTATGTGCGACTCGACCAACCCGTCGACGAGTAGCCTAGAACCGTCGACTAGGTCGTTCCCGGTGTGTCAAGAAAACGTGGCATGCCACACTAAATATGAATCGGGAGTCTACTTGGTCAAGCATTCTCGATAAAGTTTAGGTATATTGCGCCTTATCACCATCTTGTAAATCGTTCCAACACATCAGCTACCCCGAATGCAAATCCTTTCGTCTAGAGGTCAGTCGATGGGCAACTTTAGTCCATCATCCAAGCCAATGATTCACAAGGATAGTTTTGCCTTCCGTGGTGACGGCTAGTATGGAAGCAAATAAGAGCCACGCCATTGGCTGATTTATGAAGCCAAGAATCTGTGGCTGCCTTAAATATAGACGACGTAGCCTGGTTCCCTTTCCCCTTTCCCGCCGTTCTATTAGCAATAGTTCTCGTCATTTTTTATGTTGGCTCAAAATACTATACTATCGAAGTGCAATTTGCACACTAGCCATAACATTTGTTGTCCGCAGAAACGGGTCCTTCAGAAGATTTTCCTGTGGCTGTGTGTGGTAAGAGGGCAAAGCATCAAGCTCCCGGATTGTTCGGGCTCGGCTAACCGAATTAGTTAGGGCAGCGACAGATCCCAAAAAGCACGTTTGGGGTATTCACGGCTTAAAAGTAACCCTGGACACCTACGCCGCTCAAACTATACTATGTATGTATAATGTAATGGTGCAATGTTCGCCAGTTGGCCATGTCGCCTCAGCCAAGATCTAACCCTAGATGGAAAACCAGGGGTGCGAAGATAGTAAGAACCTATCTAGGTACCGTACCCATCCACCTACGGCGTCACTTCCACGACGAAGATTTCTAAAATATAGACCGATTGAATATGAAAGATAACATGAAGCGATGATCTCTTCTTTGATATATCAAAGTAGGAGTTCGCAGCCTTTCGATACACTTTTAATACCAAATCCACATTCTTCCAACACCCCCTTACTCTAGTACCCTTAAAACTCAGATGAGTTTGCCGCGTCATACATATCTTTAATAAAGAACTCGGCTTCACCTAATCATCTAGGCGAACTTACACAGTAATCGCCTTTAATAAAAGATTCAAAGGCAGTAACTGCGCCCGGAATTGTTCCCCGACTACCGTCGTATTGAACGATATCGTATCCTCCAATTCGCTAAAGTCCAAATCTCTTGCCATCATGTATTGGAAACTGCAGGTTAATGGATTGAATCAGGTCGCTTGATCATATCATCCATCAAACCTCGGGGAAACGCAACTCCAGCATTCGTCTAATATCCAGTTATCTCATGCAATTCTACACTAGGAACTTCCCGTTTCTCGTCCAGGACCGCGACCGTGACATTATGTAGGTAGCAAGGGTTAATTCCTCTCCGGGCAATTGACGAATCAAATCCCTAAACTCATTTCCTTCACCTTGATCATTCACCTTGGCGCTATCTCACACCGCAAGAACTCGATATCAATTTGTGACAACCGGGATGTGTCACTTATAACTCCTGTCAGCTGGCTTCGAAACCAGCTAATACGCCAGGTGTACCTAAGCTACTTTATTCTCCGGCTTAAGCATAGGTTCTACCTAGTAGCTACGTCCAAGCTTCTACGAATTTCATTAAGCAATGTGCCATGTGCTCGACGAGCCTAGGTACCTATACATATAGACGGTCAAACCAGCTCTACCCTTGTAACAACTCAAGTCAATGCTGCGCTTACTGGACCAAACAGCTTGTGCGTCTATATTATCAATATAGAACATAGCCGAGCGGACAAGTAGGCAGCACGAGGACCCTGTGACCATGTTTGTGGCCGTCTCGGAGCATATCGATAATCTTTGATATTGGCTACTCTCCATTGTCATAGTAGGGCCCCCAATCGGCATGCGCCCACCCTCGCGCATACCCGGAGACAGGTTGTCTCCCGGTGCTTCGGCATCTGGGGAAAAAGATGCAGACGCCCTCCCCATAACCCCAAATTTCTCCAAAAACCACATCTGGGTCGGATCAGCATTCGGACGAGACCCTTTAACACGATGGAGCAGTCTAGCCCACTTTGACGCTAATAAAAGCTGTTCTACCGCATAGCACCTTGACCTAGTTTTTCGCTTGCCGTTTCGAGTGAGCTCCGACGACCAATTTGCTGTAGCTTTGCATAGTTCGGCATTATCCAACCCGCTTCACACCTGAATATATCCTACTCGAAATTCACGAATAGATACCATCCGTGGGTCATATTGAGCTGGATCAGTTCTAGAAGCTTACGACTTCTTAGCATACCTGACATTCAACAGCGCGAACCACATACACCAATGGGCGTCGAAATTCTCAATCCAAACTCACCATCATTGTAAAAATGTTGGTACCACTGTAGCCGTTCATCATCCGAGTTCCATCTCATACTTAGGTAGGGCTGATATACGCACAATATCTATCGCTGTACCCCGGACAGTATCCCAATACTATAGCCTATTCGAAACAATGACTGTTAGACATGCTAGAGGGTCCAGTTTACGATGCTTTGTCAGCACACAAGCCGAAACTCTTCCTCCGCAATTCCCTTTGTCTTATAATAGTACGGTAGAAGGCAAAGTCTTACCCCAGAGTTCTCATCAGAGTGCTTAACTTCCGAGGTTCATGCTACGAACCTACCCTTGCCTTCCCCAGACTTTTCCGCGAGCAATACAGTGCACCCTGTTCTTATGTGCAGGGACTTACCCAGGGAGAGCAAGGGTGGGATGCCTTTCTGAGATATGCCGATCATTTTCAAGCTAAAGCCAGCCAAGCCGCTCTCGGGGGTGACTAAAAGAGGAAAAGGTCGGTCCCCTTCAATTCCTTCGACAAATGAAGCCCATCTAGTCGTCCAATGGCTGAATGGTAATGAACGAGTGCCAAATTGACCTTTTCCAGCCTAGTTGTAACCCATTACTACCAGCATGACACAACTTGACCCGTCTTATTCCTAACAGGGTCCGCCAAGCCCATGACGTCGCTTCGTCATTTGTACCTGAAGACGGGGGTTCATTAAACAGCATGGACTACATACCTAGGTACCCATTAGTCACTGATTATTAAAGTACGCTATCTCTAGCTTAAGCCCGCGACCGTTGGAAGGGATCCGGACTACTGTATATGTATTTAGTTGATATTTCCCTGTGAACTAATAGTCCCAGGTTTTCGGGCCATCGGGACAAGATAAAGGAGCACTGCCGCAATCCCTTACAGGTGGGTTGCACGTATCATGCTCGTTAGTTCTTGTCAGACCACATGGAACGATCGATAGACCAGTAAACGACTTTAATATGGAAATATGCGAAGAGTCAAGATAAACTAAAGGCGCAGCTAATTTTTCTCTTGTGAGTTCCGGGCTCTTGGCCCGCTCTCAAGTTTGCTTTCTGGACCGCCGAGGCCCCAAAACCGTGGAGCCGCCCGGGTGGGATATTTTGTCATCCTGCAGTTCGCAGTTGCAGTCTTTGGGCGACAATGCGAGCCCGTTGTCTGCCGTGTCCAGAACCGGTGATCAACTACTCCGGACTGGACCTCATGCAGTCAACCCTGGGAGAGACTAAACTAATAATAATTTCGGACCCGCCCAGTGGACATTTGCTCTGCTGCAAGTCATGGGAGTTTTTTTCACCGATTGTGCAGATCACCTACTATAACAATGCCCTGCCCGCATACCGCGTGCCTTAGGTAGAGATGGCATCAGGCAGTTCGGCCGTCACATTTCGAAGGAACAACGGATATGGAAGCAGAAGCGTCGCATTGCAATGCTGCAAAATGCATTAACGGTAGCATCTCCCACAACAGCATGTCGTCATAGCCAACCAATTGAGAATCGTTGCGCTTGAATAGGATACTGTACAGTTAAACGCTCCATCCAGAGTTTATTCACACAATGCTCGTCGATGGATCCTTGCCCAACTCTTACATTTACGGAAAACGGAGTAGCTTGCTAAGTCATGATGTGTGCCAACTAAATGTTCTCTAAACCTGTCATTGTCATACACTTGCTCATTTCGACATCACTGGCAAAAGATGCCGAAAGCGACAGGTTTAGTCTATACACGTGCTCCTTGTGACATAACGGTGGTACAGTCAGAAGAATAACAGGTTCTGGACTATCCATGGATGATGTTACACGAATAGAGCCCATTCGCCACAGCGTACTGCAGCTATAGGTAGGTATATTGCTTTTCGCCTTCACACCACCTTCGCGCCTCGAAGCAAGGGCCCGTCTGCTACGGTAGCGCAATCCCATCCTTTTCACCCGTCGTATCACCAAGTTGAATTCATACTTATCCGTTCCCAACCGTTGCTGCATCAACGCTGCGAACAACACAAGTTGCTTAATCCAGTATATAAAACCGTACTTTCGCTACGTTATCTGATATCATTAGAAGATCTTGCATCACCGTACCCTGTCTACATAATACGAAATCGCCAAGCTCGGTATTCGCCTTGATCCATCCCGTATCATCAGCACCTGAATCGATCGGAAGCAGAATCCGGCAGTGCGTTAACCATCCGCGAGCTAATCGCAATAGGGTGTATTAGTCGAAGACCCAATTACAGTAAACCCTTTTTAACAAAGGGCAACGCGTCCCTCTTTGAAGTGAAGACCCTGATTTTCGATCGACAGCTCCCTTGGATCCATTAGGGCCGAAGCTCTCTTCCCTCTCCGGCTACGTGCATTTAGAATCTCGGCCTCGCTCCCATGTTCGCATGCGCTAACTAACGTTTCCTCCGATGATCAGCACGGCGGCGGGAGACAGATAGTTGGTGACGGTTGAACAATCCTACAACTTGTTTTTGTGTAACAGGTGACAACGTTCTAGTCCTTGTTTAGTAGCTCCGCCATGCCAGCATGTCCACGACTACGTTAGACGATGCTTTAATTACCTACCTACGCATCATGCTAAACATGACAAGCAGGAATTTGTTAACTATACTGTCATAAACAGTTACAATTGACTCATCGGCATCACTAATGATAATTCCTACGTGCCTCCCCAATCCAACTAATTACCGAGACATATCTCTCAACACTTACGTGTATATAAGCGCCCTATGTAGGCGGAATCATTCCTTCGTACCAAGACGCTAGCACGATAGTCGTTGACTTGCCATTGATCCCTTCCTTTCTTAGTTTCGCGTGCGTCGCCGCCGTGGATCATCCCCAGAGCCCCTACGGTCAGCCGGTCCAGCACCACGCAAGCTATACGGCCCGCATCGGGGCGAGCTGTCGCAAGCGAAACAAACAACACAATCCCCCACCTAACCAGAACGATGATTTATGCTAGCGATGACGGCGTCCTATCCGGCGCGTCACGTAGCAAATAGGCCATGGATATCAGATAGACCATCTTAACACCGTCAATGACTATCTTTCAGCTACTCTCTATAGAATTATTCTAGAAGATCGGCATGCGATACTATGCTCAATCCAGAGTGTGAAGGCCACGTTTATACTAGCTAAGACACAATCATTGTCGGATTGGTCTAACCGCAACCCTTATTATTTAGACCGGTCTCAGCGTTAGCTCGGCTCCGGCTCCCGGCACGTTGTCGCTACTATTTTTAAAGCCAAGACAATAAGTCAGGCGAGTTATGAACATTCCTCAGAATGCCGCAACGTGCGATGACTTGGGCTTCCAAATAATATGTATGTCTTAGCCGGGGAAGGACGGAGTGTACGGTATGAACCCCCTTGGCACCCCTTCTAGAGCGGTCTAGCATTCCAATCAAAGCTTGGGTACCTAAACTGTAGGTCCGTAGTCACGGAAATGTCTCATTCTTCTCGGTAGGGAAATGCCACGAATTGGACGGGTAACGTGCATGATATAAGGCTGATTCAGTGGCTGAAACCTGCACACCGGTGTGGTTTGGACCCGATGATCTTGCATCGTGTCTCGGCTTCCACGGAGAGACAGTCATGGGACTCCCGTGATGACGCCTCAGCTCATTCAGAGATGTACATATTAAATAGACGCCCAGCTAACTAACGGTATCACTTCTCACAAGGATGGCTTAGATATTAGATACCAGGTAAATGCACAAATAGCTTAATTACCCTCATTTCCATAAGTATGTTGAGGCTGAAGAAGCCCCTTAATTGATGTTTCTTAGCACATAGACACCTATAGCTAAGACATTGTGCGACGGTCCTCTGGTGCCTCGACTTCATATGTCTAGATTTGTTGGCCACGAGCACCATGATATTTTTTGAAGAGTCCCGATTCATCCCTTCACTAAAATTAATACATCATACGAACTGGATGATCTCGCACTGTCCGTCCATGGAAGCAAATTGTTTGTATTGTAGGTAGTGAACCACCCAACCTAGGTAGATTTGATTTAAAACTTAAGGTTCGCAACAGCGCCATCCTACTTTTGATAACTCCTTCAATAGAAAATCTCTTCACCAGCCTTCAGTATGAGAGCCAGGAAGATAACCTTTTAATGTCCACTTGCTTAAGCAAACACGGAGCAAGCCGATAAGGATCTCTAGTATACCATCACCGCCGAAGATGCAATAGAACTCGTTTGTCTAGGAATTACAACTTTGTTTTCTTGAGAGGCTGTAAATTTACAGTCGCTTCGGCTAGGTAGATAAGATAGGTATCTAGGGTCCAACCTCAGAAAAGACTCAAGGGGCTAACGTGGCCGTAGTATTAATGGGAGGCGGCACCCCCTTTTTCCGACATAGCCGTCGTTCTCACAACTTTCTAGGCAGTACGGCTCCCCTCTTCTATTCTATACCTTCATCTTTGTGAGCATAAAATGGTAGGTACGACTGTGAGAGTCACTATTGTGATAGAGCTGGCACGGACGCTTAATGACGCGTGTCAGAGCCGGTCCTGTAAACCATTCTACCTGGAAGCAACTTGACATGATTATTATGGGGCATCGATTGGAGAATAACGTAACATCCCTGTTGTGACAATATTAGTCATGCGGTAGGAGATAGTCTATAATTGCTGCTGGCTCGTGGTAATTCATGATCACAGGAGGAAAAAATACCTAGTTAGGCCGGCAAGGGCAATATTCATACTCGAATTGGGAAACAAGAGGTAGACGTAGAGTCAGCCACCAGGAAAGTAGATGTATTGGTGGTATCTAAACAAACACAATTTATGTGTACTGTTCGGATTTGCATTTTATGCTAAATCCTTAAAACTCCAAATTCCAAATTCCAAGTTCCAAACACCAAACTCCAAGCCCTAAACTCCAAGACCATGATGTAGACCGCACACAAGCAGGCGTGAATCGTGAGAGACCGAATGATGAACAGGTAGTGAAGACTAGGAAGAACATCACTGCTGAACCTCGGCACCTTAGAAGGGAACGTGATGAACTGTAAGTGGCGTTCCATCAGGCTTGCTTCTAGGAGGCCGGTTGACGGGTGGCGGGCAGCCCACCATGCCGTCGTAGTCGTTCGGGATCTCCCACATCTGCAGTGGCTCGCGCTTCCTCCTCTGACTCCGCTTTCCAACCCTCGGCCCAAGCTCCTCCAACTTGCCCTCACAGCAACTCCAGTAACAACTTCCCATCCACAACTTGAATTCCCGAAGCTTGACCTTGCCTCGTTTGAGGAAGTCTTCGCCCAGTTCACGTGATTCTTCGAGTTTATCATTGTGGGATTTCAGTTGACCTGAATGTTTAGTTTAGCTCATGTCTAGATGCAAGCTTCCCTTCCACTAGATGAGACACTTACCCCAATGATACTCACACGGAAGCTGAGGACACTTTCCGGAAGATCTGGCGCAGATGCAGGGTTTTGGACAGTGCATGAACTTCTGAAGACAGTTCTGGCACGTCCGCAAGTCCTTCTTGATCTCCTTTGGTAGGTTGCCCAGGAGTGCTAGTCTAGCCACACAAGCCGCGTAGTTTGTCTTGGCGAGGTGAAGTTGTTGCTGAGCTAGGACTATCAAGATTCTGTCGACCAGTGCATCTTCGGTTGGTATGTCGGGTTGTCGAATTGACTGGATGTAGTACATGTGATCGTACAAATCCATTTTGTCGAAGTCGGTGCGAGCAAGTTTGTAGCACTCCTTCGCAATTCGTAACATGTACCCAAGTGTTAGGCCATGAGGTCCAGGTCGTTTTTTTATGTACACTGGCAGGTCCCAGAGTCCACCTTTCGACGGACCAGGGTGTGAAAGCGCTGAGGAGGCTTCACTACCCGGACCAGCTGCGTCGATGACGTTGGTAGTGTCGGCAGGATTGTATTTGTACCTGTCGTAGACCCATTGACGTAGTTTACGGTGCTTCTCTTTTCGCAACCGACGGTCATTGGCCATCGCCTTAGCTTCCTTACGGAGCGTGCTGCCTCGTTCTTTCGCCATGATCAAGTACTTGAAAATGACCAAGTTGATTGAGGTTGACTTAAGTTGACTGAAGCTGAGTGAAAAGGTGTTAGAATAAGCGATGGCCTTTTTGATATTTAGCGTAGGCTTCAATGAGATAGCTTACTCTGGTTGCTAGGCGGTAATTCTTCAAGCTCGTCGTCGCTAGAATTGATGGTTGCGAAGACGAGAGGTAGATGAGAGTAGGTTGTTGCTGAAACTTGAGTGGGAAGTTTTTGTTTTTCTCAAGATTGAGAGAGAATGAAAGTGGGAGAAAAGGCCGGGAGCAGGCTGGTTTATATAGGAAATGGATTTGGGATTTGGGATACGCAATCAGCCAACGTATTATCTAGTTACCTAGGGTAACTGGGTAGGTGCACGAGATGTGACTCAATGATAACGAATATTCGTGATTTCGATTTATTATGAGGAAAGAACCTAAATAATAATACTGTGCACTGACCAATTTTGAGAAAATAGGTGGATAGATACCTCCGTTCTTACTGTGTCCAGTAAATGAGGCTATTCACATATCCACCAAGATACGTTAGAAATACATATTATAGTGAGTGCCTATGGTATTTCTCATTGGTCACACTTCACACAATAATCCCGAGGGAGTCTGGTTAATGGCTAATCTTGGGTAGTAACGACCACTCATGAACTGTATTTACTAGAATATTACATCACGATATGTGTCTCATTCCTGACTCAAAGACCGTCTAGTACGTATTACAGTACCTATCGACGAAAAATAAACGTAACAAGTACCTATTCAAAATAATACCTAGTCAACAGGGCTTTATCAGACGCTAACGGGTGTACTCAAATTCGAAGTCGGTGATTTATCCCCACTCCGAATACGCGTAGGTACATCATGTAACCGTACATGAGGCACCTAAATGTAGGTAGGCTTTTTTTTATATAGATCCATGGATTAGGTACATGTGCCTAGGTAGGTATCTATATACATACTTATAGAAAGCAGGACGTGCCTCCTTAGTCATTCATGTAGTGTATTTGTTTCTTGTGACTTGATGATTGTCCCAAATGACTCATAGTGTTCTGATAACGTTTGTCCTAACAGCGACGCCTTGAGTCTTGAGGCAAAATAGGGGTAGCACAGGGCACGATGGTCTGAGAATCCTACTGGCTATAAACCAGACGGGATAAAGATGGGTTTTGATATCCTCTATATACTGCGCTTTTCTTAGAGTATTTTCAGAAAGCACGGCCCGAGTCAAGATGGAATTACCTAGCTGGAAGCTACGTCTAAGTCCCTAGGTACCTAGTTATGGGGTATTATCAGCTCATTGCCCTTGTGTTCTAAGAGGTGGCTGGAAGCAAGCCCGAATCAGGTACCCGTTTATATAATTAAGGGAGTGATTTGATTCAATGATCTATCAGAGGAAGCATCACATGGCTTCTATTTTTATCCCTAGAGCTTCGAGTGTGGATCAGAGTGATGTGAGGTCTAACTTGTATCTCCCTAAAATCTATTAGGTACCTAAGGTACACAGCAAGATCTTGCCACGTGAGATAAGAATAATACAATCTCTTGAGTCTATTGGTATCTTAATGCCCAAACCAGTATAAGGTTACAAAAGTACAGATGTTCTTACCTAACAAAGCAATGCAATCCCATGATATAAACCGCCCAAGCAAACTGACAAAGCACGATGAGCTGATGGTTACGACCAATCAACCCCACTAAGCCGACGCGCTAATGCTAAATAACAATTCAACGCGTTTAATCGTCTAGACGGTCAGGTGTTCAGTCTACCTGCGTCAATACAAGCAAACATTCGATGCACCAGGCCAACCACTCGAAAATGCCCTCAATGAACCAGGTGACCCGGAAGACAATCTCAACACAGAGTATGAGTCCTCTCACCATCACCCCAACAACAAAGTCGAGTCACGAGATTTTCTTGGTACGATTCTTGGCAACATTGACCTTGCCGCTGAGGATATCCGCTTGGTGGTTAACGTGGTCCAGCATCTCGGTCTGCTCTTCGACTTCGCGATTGATAGCCTCCGCCATCTCACGCTGTCGTCGGATGATCTTAGATAGCTCCTCAACATCCTGATCCTGTTCCTTCATCATTTGTCTTTGTAATTGCACAACCCCTTGGTTATCCAATTCCCGAGTACGCTCGGTTTCCGGCAATGGAGCTCCTAGGACTCTCCCGCGTCCTTTGGGTCCATTTCCGATCAATGCCGCTTTGTCGGCTGCCGAGGGCATACCCTTCTGGGACGCTTTTGCGGCCGCGGATACCGTCGTGCTCAGCTTCTCCAGGTCCTCCCTTTCGACCCGTGCAGCAGCGAGCAGATCCTTCCGCCGCCTGATCTCGCCCTCGCCTAACCTCTTGGCATCTTGCATCGCCCTCAGTCCGTCCCCGAGGACCGCCAGCAAGCTCCCAGCCTTGACTAACGCCTTCTTGGCAGCCGAACCTGCCTCCAAAGCCGCCGAGTTATCCGTCGCGCTGTCTCGTTTCGCCAAACACCGCCGCGCCTCCTGGAAGTCTCTTTTCATCTCGCCGTGTAGGTCCAGCCACGTCCCCGGGTCTTGCGCAGCAGCAGCATTCGCGGCGTCCCGGTTAGGGATGCCGTAGCCTGCTCTCACGCTGGCCGCGCTATTGCTAGTACTGCTCATGCTCGGTAGGTTGAGGAAGGTGCGCCACGCTGGCGTGTCGCGCCATCGTCGGTCCGGGGACTCTGCAATAGCGCGAAGGTAGGATTCGAGGCCACGGCGACGGTCTTCAGTGAGCTCGGGCGATGAGACTGTTGACTTAAACCATGATTTCCCGGGTAAAGGGGCGGGCGGTGGAGCACCGACTAGGGAGGTGAGGGTCTGATGTAATGTAGCAAAGTCTGAGTACCGCTTCTGCACAACGAACGTTCGTAGAGGAAGGCGCAGCGTGATATTATATAGTGTGTATGGTTTCGAATTGTCGGCCGGCGTATGGAGCGATGTTGTTGGGATGGTAATCTCGGCTGGTGGTGCCATCCCCTTAGATTTAAAGCAATTGTTACGATTGGCGAGAAATATCCTCTACTTTCCAGTTAATCGCAATACTTATTGAATCTGTTTCGGGTCTTCAGAGCAAAGTGGTTGACATGTCGTATGTTTACTGCTATTGATGATGCAAACGGGATGGCAGGTAGACGACAAGCTATGAGCACGAGACACGGCGCATGGGAAAGGGCCGGCGTTGTCGGGTTAGGAAGTGGAGGGGCTATTAGGTCAGATTACCTTAACGCCTAAATCCATACACCCATACTTCATTACGTAATAACACCTTAAAATCTTTTAACTTTTTAATTAAATCATATTACTTTTATTAGTAATAATTCCTACGAAAAATATTAATAAACCATATTAAAATTATATTAAGTTTTATTTTATAACTTTTAATATTTTCCTTTTTAAGGTTTTAATTTTTAAAGTTATTTATTACTTATAATCATATTAAAATTAAGTTATATTTAAAATTAAATTAAAATATTTATATCTTAACTTTTTAAAGGGATTATAATTAATAAAAGGGATAAAATTATAAACTTATTAAAATTTAATTTTAATATAATTTTAAAACATTTTTAATAATAATTTATTATTTATACTTTTATAATTTTCTTTATTTTTATTTTTAATTTAAACTTTTTAATTATAATATTAATTAATATTATATAAAAACTTAATAAAAATAATTTTTTATTAACTTTATAAAATATTATAAAAGCTTTTATATAAAAATATAAAACTTATAAGTTCTTTATAAAAAAGATTATTTTAAATTAAAAATATATATAATTTATTTATAAATTATTAATATTATTATTTAATTAAATAAAGTTTAATATAATTTGTTACTTTATATTTAAATTTAAATAAAAAGTAATTTAAAATTAATTTTTTATAAAATTTTTATAGCTTTTTTTATTATTAAACTTATGGCTTAATTAAAGAATTAAAGTTTAAAGAAAGCCTTATTTTAGTTTAATTTTATAATTAACCTTATTTAATTTATTAGTAATCTTTTATTATTATTAAAGGGCTAATATGTTAAAATTAAAAGTATTTAAAGTTTAATAATAATAATTAAAATAAAAGCATAAAATAACTTTATAAAATATAATTACTTAAATATAAAACTAATAATATAATAAAATAAAATATATTTAATAAATTAAAGGAAATATTAATTAAAATAATTATAAAACTTATTATTATATTAATTATAAAAATTAATATAAATATGCTTTTAATATAAGCTTTATAAAAAGGTATATATTATAACCTTATATTTTTAAGTAAAATAAATAAAAGGTAAAAAAGTTAGGTTTTTAATTTATAATTAATATAATTAAAGATAAATTTAAAAGGATTAAACTTAAGCTTATAATTAAAATAAAACTAGCACCATTTATTAAATATAATAAATTAATATATAACATTAAAAAAAAAAGTTAATATATATTTATAATAAAAAGGTTATTACTTAAATAGGTATATTTATATATTAACCATAGCCATTTTTATATAGTTAATTAGCTTATAACCTTAGTAAAAAAAAGTTAAAAAAAAAAGGGAAATTATTTTTAGTTTAATTTTAAAATAGTTTTAAATTATACTTACCTTAACCATTATAAATATAATATAAGTATTATTAAAGCTAAAAACAATTAATATAAGTTTTTAAAAAAATTTTATTAAAATAAACCATATTAATATTTTAAAATGTTTAGCCATATGTTAAATTAATATTAATAGTAATAAAGTAACTAAGTAAATTAGTAAATATAATTTTAAATTAATTTAAAAATATACTTATATATGTAATATAGCTTAAGTTATTAATTAAAAAGGTTTTAATATAACTATTAAATTAACTTTAATTAATTACTTAAAGAAAAAAAGTATAAGTAATTAAACATACGTATAATAAATTAATAACTTAAGTTAATATTATTTAAGTTTAATTAAAAATTAATCTTAAATTATATTTAATGGAAAAAATATATTTAAAAAACAAAACCTTAAATTAATATCTAAAATAAACCTTATATAATATTAATAATAATTAATAATAAAATAAGTTAAAAATATTTTTACTATATAAAGCTTAATTTTATTTATAATAAAGGATAAAATAATATATAAAATATTTTTTAAAAATAGATTTAATATAATATTAATTTAATTATACTTAAACTATTAACTTATTAATATTTAATTGGTTATAAAAAGTTATAATATTAAAAATAATAATAATCATTTATATATTTTAATATAAATAAAATTAAGTAAAGCTTAAGATTATTTTAAAATTATATTTAAACTAAAGCTAATTTAATTAAACATATATATAAAAGTGAAAAAGTTAAAAAAGCATTCGCTTTCTTAAAAATAATTATATACTTAATATTAAATATAAGTAATAAGTTATATTATAAATGCTATAAATACCCTAATATATTAAAAATATGTAAATATTATATGAAAATTATGTAAAAATTATATAAAGGCTATTTAAATAATTTAAGATTATTTTAAATCTAATATATGGTTATTTATACTTAATTTTTTAAGTAATATTATTTCCTTTTTATTTAATATATAAGCTTTTCTTTTTTAATAAATTTAAACTTACTTTTTAACTACTTTTTTATATAATTTTATTACTTTTCTTTTCTTTTTTATAAATTAAGCTTTAAAAATCTTTTTATTTAAGTAGCCTTACTTATATTAATTTAAATATAATACAATTTTAAGTTATATTAAAATCATTTCTTTTTTAAAACTATTTTATAATATTTATAAAAGCTTACTTAATAAAAACATTTTAACTTTTATATTTTATATAAATAATTATAAATTATATTTAAAATATTTCTTTTAAATATCTTAGGTTATAAAATATAAAAGTTATAAAAGTTAAAGCTTAAATAAGCTTATCCTTATAAGCTAATTTTAAATTAAATTTAAATTATTATTCCCTTATAATTTATTAAAGCTAAGCCATTAATAAGCACTTATTTATTAATTTAAAAGTATATTAAACTTATTCTTAATTAGTATAATATATTTACTCCTATAAAATAAGTTCTTATTATTAACTTATTATAATAAATCATTAACTTTTAATAATAATTTTAAACTTAATTTAATCGGTTTTAAAATAATATTAATATTATTAAAAGGGTTTAAGGGATTAAAAAAAAGCAATAAATTTTACTCTTTCCTATTTACTTACTTATAATAATTTTTAACTAATAAAATATTAAATTAACATTTATTTAAATATAATATTATCTTAACTATAATATAAATGTAAGGTAATTTTAATTTACTCCATTCTTTTATTTTATATATAAAATATATTTCTATAAATATATTTTTCTATTTATAATAAATTTTAAACTCCTTAAATAATATTAACCATTCTTTATAATTATTAATAAACTTATAAAGATTAAGTAATGGTTAGTTAAAAATTATCCTATGGCTAGTTTAATATAAGATTTATAACTTTATAATCATTAATAATAAAATGAATTATTTAGTAAAATTATTAATTATAAAATATTTACTTTCATTAATATTAATATACTTTAAAATATTTAATTAATTTATAAAATTAATCTTAAAATAAGTTTAATATAAGCCTTTTTAAAGCTAATCTAATAATTTATTTACCTATTAATTAATAGTGTTTATAAAATATTAACTTTATTTATTTAATAGTTAAATTAAAATTAATATAAGAATAATTTATTTATTTAAGTAAAGCCTAACCACCGCATTAATTATTTTAATTAAATAAGCTTATAATAGTAAATTAAAAATCTAATTTAAAAATTTACTTAAGTTATAATTAAGGAATTTACTCTAAAATTTATATCATAAATAAACCTTATAAAATATTATAATATATTATAAGTAATCCTTTTATAATTTAAAATTGTTTAAGTTTAAGATTAATTAATAATTTAATTTTAAAATAGTTTAAAGCTATTATTATATATTTATTTATTAAGTAATATCCTAGCCTATGTGTTTATTTTTTATATATATTTAAAGTAATAGTATAAATAAAAATATTAACTTACTTTTAATACATTTTATATATATGTTTAAAATATATTAAGGTTTTAAATATAACTTTAAGCTAATGAAATATATAACTAAATAACTAATAATATAAATCTATTATTTTTTAATTAAGGAATATATACATAAAAATTTTAATTTTTATAAACAATTAATATTAATATTTATAAATAAAAGATAATTAACTTAAGATTATACCATATATTCTTTCATTTTAATTAATAATTAAATATAAATTAATCTTCTTATAAACTATTTTAAAGGATAAATCTATTTAAATATAAATATAATTTTAAAATACTTTTATTTATTTCTTTATTATATAAATAATAAAATATTTATTAATATTTTTTTTCACCCTTAAATAAAATATCTTTTAAATCTAATGCTTATCCTTAAGCCGTTTTAAATTTAGTTTAAATTTTTGTTAAACTTTAGTAAAAATAATTCTTATAAGATATTATAAAAGCCTTTTTTTTCAAATAATAACATTTATAATACACTTTATATTAAATACTTAGTAAATCCTTTAAAGTTTATTTATATTAAATTTTTAATATAATTAATAATAACCTAATTTTATTTAAAAATAGGTTAAAGTTAAATTTAATATTATTTTTACCTAATTAATATAAAATTCCTATTTATTATAAATCCTAATAACTTATAACCTTTAAATACTTTTATAAGCTTTTATTTAATATTAACAAATAGTTTTATTAGTAATAATAAATAATATATATATAATTTATAAATAATAAAAATTATAAATAAGAATATTTTAAAATTATATAAAATATATATATTATAACAAATATTATAAGGTTTATAAAATACTTTCTTAACTTCTTATATATAATTATAGCTATAATTTAAAAACTTAATTATAATATATCTTATAAATAAATAAAGATTTAGTTAAGATAAGTTTAATGGCTTATTAATATATAATAACTAAAAAAAAATAGGATTAATATGGCTAATATTATTTTTAATAGGTATAATGAAATGATAAAGCTTTATATTATAGCTTAATAAATATTTAATAAAAAGTGTTTATATAAATATATTAAAATTATTAAAAATATTTAAATAATTAAATATATTTAATTTAACCTTAACTTACCTTATTATGCTTAAAAATGCATAGCATTTTTTATTTATAAATATTTCTATAATAACTTAAGATATAAAAAAACTAAGGAAATTTTTAATAAAAATAAAAAACCATATAAAATAGTTTATAACTAAATAAAATCTTATCCTAAATAAAATTAAATTTAAAAATTTCACTTATATAAGCATTTTATTCTATAATTTATTTATTAATAATTTTTTCTTTTTATTTTAAAAATACTTTTAATATAATAAACTAAGCTTAGTAATATTTACTTAATTAAACTTAAAATTATATTTAAATAAAATTTCATTATAACTTATAAATATCTTTAAATTTACATATTTATAATAATAAATCCTAGTATAAATATATTATTAATAATATACTTAATACTAGTTCTTAAATCCCTTATTAATATTAATATAAATTTTATTTATTATTTTTTTAAACTAATTTAAGATTAATTTAAAAATAATATCCTAAGATTTATACTTATAATAATAATTAAAGAATATTTATTTTAAAACTTCCTTATTACTTAAAATAAAATTAATTATATAATAATAATTAATTAATAGAATAATAATTTACAAATAGTTTAAATACTTATTTTAAATATTATTTTTGCGATAAGCTTTTAAAATCCTTTCTTTTTAACCTTATTATTTACATTTTTTATTTCTTATAAATAAAATCTTAAATTAGCCTTAATAAAATATATAATTTTATTAAATTAAGTATTAAAATAAGCTAACATATTTAGATGATTTTATATTTTTAATGCATTAATATTATACTTTTTAAATAAAAAAATAATAATCTTAAATAAGTAAACAATTGCTTAAATTAGCCATTAATATAAATTAAATATAAGCTTAACAATTATATGGTTTAAAACCATATTAAAATTAATCTTTTAACATATTAAATTTACTAAAAGCTAATTATACATATTTTAAATTTATTTTTAATTAGAATTTTTAGGGAAAAGATTTAAATCCTCCTTTTCCTTCTTATTAAATGCCTTTACATTATTTCAAATAAAATTTAAGTAGGCTTTTTTAACTTATTCATTTCTAATATTATTTTATTATATTATAACAACTTATTAGTAATTTTTTAACTTTTTTTCTTTTTTAATAAGTTTTTATTATTATTTTTTAAAAATAAAAAAGTACTTTTTTTAAGTATAATTAAGGCTTAATAAGTGAATAATTTAGTTAATATAAGTTTAAACTTAGTTTAATTTTTCCGTTATTTTAATTATAATTAAATTTATATATAAGTATATATAAATTTAATAGAAATTTCCTTTTCTTTTATTAAAACTTACTTCTTTTTATAAGGTAAGTGTTTATTCCCTTATATAAAAAAATTAAAAATATTTTATTACTTAATACCTTAACCTATTAAAAATTTACCTTAATTAAGTAACTTAATAATTAAGTTAAAAATTAACCTTATAATATCTTTTAATAATTAAATACTTAAATAATATAATATATAACTTTTATTAAAAATTTTTATTAATTTTTTAACTTATAAATTAATTTTAAATTAATTTTACTTTAACTATAAAATTACCAGATTTTTTATTATTAATAAAAATTAATTTAAACTAAGTTAAACCATTTCTTATCTTATTAAATAATATTGGATTAATAAATTAAAAAACTAAAAATATTTCCCTAATGGGAATTTTAATAAAAAGTAAATATAAGTAATTTAAAGTTAGCTATAAACTTAAGTAATGTAATTAATTAATTTTAAAATAATATAAAAAATTACTTTAATTATATATATAAAAAAGGTCTTTTAAAGCATGTAATTTTTAAGGTTAAAGGTTATATTATTAATATTTATTATATTAAAGATTAATTTAAATTTCCTATTTTAAAAATAAAAAGATTTTATAATAAAAGTAATGTTAAGTAAATTTACATATATAGTAAATTATATAAATTATAATTTAATAAAAATACGATTTAATTTATAAACTAATACTAATTAATTTTTAATATGGCTTAATAACCATTAAATTTCTTATCCCTTATTCTTTTAAATATTATATTACCACCTATTTTTCCTTATAGTAATTAATATTAGTAATATATTATCTTAAAAATTATTATTTAAAAAAAGCTTTAATTAAAATATTTAACTTTTATTATTATTTCTTTTCCTTATTATAAAAATCTTTAAAAATATATTCCCTTTTTTAATTATTAAGTTTTTCACATTTTATATTATTAACTTAATATGCGTAACTTTAATATATTATAAGTTTAATCTTAGCTTTTAAGTTAAATAAATAAGGCTAAAATTTGTACCTTTAATAATAGCAATAGCTTTAATAAAAATTGGTTTTATTAAATCCTTTCATTTAATTTCCCTAATTTAACCCTTTTTATAGGTTTTTTTTTATGGATATAGTTAATAATATTAAGAAAAAAATGTTAAAACCAGCTTTAAATAAAGCATTAAAAAAGGCATTAAAAAGAATATTTTAAAAAAAAAGCTTAGTAAAAATATAGGTAATATTATCTTATATAATAAAGGGGTAAAGTATTTAAATTATTAGGTTTTTTACCCTAATTAAAGGAATTATATTAATTAAACTTATGTATAAAATATCCGGTAGTAATAACTTATATTAGCTTATTAAAACCTTTATTACAAATATATTGGAAAATATTATAACTTATAAAATTAATATATAATGGCTAAAACTTTTATATAATATAATTAAAGGAAAATATATAAGCAAATAAGCAATTAAATATAAGGTAATATTAAATTAAAAAAATAATAATATAAATATTAATTTATCCTAATTTATATTAAAGATATTCTAAACCCTTTTCCTATTATAATTAAACCTATACTTATAATTATTTTTAAATGTTTTACATTTTAATTAATTTTAATATTATATTATTAAATATTAATTATTTAACTTTATATAACTTTTTTAAAGTATAATTTCATTTAAGTATTACTTAAGAAATGTTCTTAATTTATAAATATTATACATAAATATTTTTATTATATATTTAATAAAAACCAATATAATTGTTATGGTTTTTACCTTTTATTTTATCATTTCTTAATTGTTAATATTACAAACTAATAAAAAGAAAAAAGATGTAAATGTATTAAGTGATAAATTAATTATATAAATTAATTAAATGTAACACCTATTAATTACCTTATTAATTAGTATATTAGTTAACTTATTAATCATTATAATTAAAATATACCTTAAATTTTATTTTCTTATATACTTTTTTTCCTTAATCCTATTAATATAAAATAATGTATAAAGCACATTAATTAATTAATTATAATATTTATAAACTTATTTATTATTTACTATGATTTAATTATATCTTTAAGTTTATTTATTATTATACCTTTTATTTTATTTATAAGTAAAAAATATACCGGTGATAAATTAAAGCTATATTTTTTTAATCTTAATAAATTTATATTAATAATAAAAAATATGCCAAATATAATATATAATAATATTATAAATAATATTAATAAATATTATATAAGTATTTAAATAAAATATAAATAGTTTAATGTTAAAAAGAACTATAAAAACTATAGGAGTTAAATTAACTACCTTTTTTTATAAAGTTAATTAATATTTTAAGTATATAATACACTTTTTAAAAACCTCTTTTTAACTATTAAAATAATTAAATAAAGTAAAAATTTAAATGATAATTTATTTTAAGAAAATCCTTTTCTTTTATAAAGTTAATTAATATTTTAAATATATAATACATCCCTTAAGCCCCCCTTATTAACCATTAAAATAATTAAATAAAATGAAAATTTAAATGATAATTTATTTTAAAAAAATCCTCCTTTTTTATAAAGCTAATTAATATTTTAAGTATATAACGTACCTTCTAAACCCCCCCTATTAACTATTAAAACAATTAAATAAAATAAAAATTTAAATAATAATTCATTTTAAGAAAAACCAACCTTTTTTAAGTTTTATAATTATACCTTATAACTAAAAGTAATACAAATATTGGAAAAATAATTAAAACAATAGTTAAAGTAATAACTATACTTTAAATATTATACTTTTAATTTATTAACACTATCATTACTAACTTTAAGCTATAATGGTTAATTTTTATTAAATAATAACTTTATTATTTTATTATAAGTTCGAAGAATATTTTAAAATCTTACTTTACCTTAAAAGTAAGGTATAATAATAAGCATAACATTATTTCTTTATTTTTTTTTATTTCATTTAATATTTAAATTATTATTAACATTACTTCTTAAAAATTCTTCATTTATTAATCTTTTTATACCTTCTTAAACATTTAGTTTTATAAATTTTAACAAGGGTAATATTTTTAATTTTATATTCTTATTAATATTATTAAAAAAATATTTTTCTATATAAGAAAAAAATTCCTTTAAATAAGGAGGGAAAAATTATAAATAAAAAAAGTTAATTACTTTATAAAAAAATTAAACTAATATTAATATAAGAAATGTATTATAACCTAATCACACTTAATTATTAACTTTTTAAATAAAAAAATCCAATATTTTTAATAATAGGTTAAGCCTTATTAAGTTATTTATAATTACAAATTAAATCCTTATTAAAGTAAGCATTAAACTTATTATATTAAAAAAAAGGTATGGTATATTAATGAAAAACGTTATAAAGCCAAATATATAAGCAAATTTAATTAACTAGGGTAAAGTATTAAAGGCTTTTTTATTTATTAATATCATTTCTAAACCTATTAATAACAATTATTTTAAAGTAATAAGTAGCTTATTTCTTTTATTACCTATTATTAATTATATTTTATACTATAATATAACCACTAAGAAATAAAAGGCTTATAAAGTATTAATTAAATCTACTAATTTATTTAATAAAAATAGTATTAAAACTTATAAATATAATACTTATTAATGATTAAATTCCTATAAATAAAAATCTATACTAAAAAATTAGCTTATAAATACCCACGTAATATTCTTTTATTATAAATTAATTTTAATAAAAATAAAAAGAAAATATATATTTAATTATAATATTATAACCAATATAAAATAAAATAATAAACATTTATAATAACAAACTAAAAGTAATTTTATACCCTTAATTTTTTAAGTTTAAAGGTAATATATAAATATATTTTTTATTATTAAAATTTAAAAGTTAAAAAAGTAATAATATTTTTAAAAATTTTAATAGATTTAATAAATAAAGTATTAGTTTTTTTTTTCAAATTTTATAATATTAAATTTTAATAATACCTTATATTATTAAATATAAAAAGTAATAAGTTATTACTACTAATCATATATAAATATAAGGTTTTTATAAAAATATTTAAATAACTTTATTAATATTAAATATATATAATTAAGGCTTATATCCTTTAAAAAAACTATTTAAAACAATTTTAATAATATAAGTTTTATCTTAATATACCCCTTTTTAAGGTGTTAAAATTAGTTGAAAAGGTGGGTGGTAGTTAAAAGCCTTATATTATATAACACCTTTAATTAGCATAACATATATTAAATTAAACTAATTAAATTAGATTAATATAAGGCTTTAATTATTATTTACTTTCTTATTTAATTTATATAACCAAAAATGGGTATATTAAAATAATATTTATATTATTAAAATTACCTTAATTAACTTTTCCAAAGGATAAAAGTTTTAATTAAATAAATATTATATTACTTAAGTTATTTATAATCTTATATGGCTTTTTAAAAAGGATTTAAAATGTTATATAATTAATGGTAATTACCCACCGCTTTTTAAATTTAATAATGTAAGGTATTATTAAAATAATAAAACTCTTTTTTTTTTTTTAAGTATTATTATCTAGGCAACCTTCTTTAAAAATAAAATCCTTAAGTTTTTTTATTTCTAAAAGAAAATAAGTTAAACTAAAAATGATTAATATATTTAATAATATATTTTAACCATATAATATCTATTATAATTAATTAAATATTTTATAATAAATGACTTATTATTGGAAATATTTATAATTTATTTTAAGGCTTAATATAATAATGGGATTATAATTTATTAGTAGGAATATTAATAATTTGGTTTAAAGCTTAATTTTGTGAATATAATTTTTATTTAAAATATCTTATCACATCTTATAATACTATCATTTTTAAATAAATTAAGTATTATCATTATTATTAAAGCTTATTTTTAAATAACATTATTATTAAGTTTATTATAAAGATAAAGCTTAAAAATACTCTTTATTATACTTAACTTTTTAATAACTTTTAAAAGATTAAACTTTAATTATTAGTTAAAATCTACCATTTTAATTATACCTTACCAGCTTTACTAATTATTTTTTAAGCTTTTAATAATAATATACTTTTATATAATATAATTTATATTATATATTATATTATTCTTAGTAATATATAAATAAATAATAAAAATTACAATGTTTTAAATTATATAAGACCATTTTTATTTATATCATTTAATTCTAAAGATGTATAATATATACTTAAGAATTATATGATTTTAGCTAATATTTATTATTTTTATTATCCTAATTATAAGAAAAGTTAAAATAAATATTTTATTTATTTTATTAAATTATTAATATTTATTAATAAAAAAGCTATATCCTATTATACTTTATTTTAATTAATGGAAGTTTTTGGATAAATTATTAAAATCTTAAAAAAATTTATATTTTAATATTTTAGTAGTTAGTATTTTTATATTTAATACTATTAATACATTTGTTATTATAGTAATTACTTAAGTTTTTTTAATATATAACTTTAATTATACCCTTTATTCTTTTATAAATTAAGTTAATACCTTTAAATTAAGTTATATCTTTCCTTAAATAATAAAAACCTTTATTAAAAGAAATAATATATAATAATTTATTACCTTATTAAATAAAAACATACTTATATATTTATATTTAGGAAATTTTATTTTCTTTTATAAAGATATTTATACTTTTTAAAATTTAAATATTATTATTTTTATCTTTAAGCTTAATTTTAAAAATAAAAAGTACTTATGCTTAGCTTATTATATATTAAACCCCTTAAAAAAGTTTACTAATTTCGATATAAAAATCTATTTGTTATATTATAATATTTCTATTTTACTTATTAAATATCCTTTTAAATTTCTCTTTGTTTAGTTTAATTAGTTTTTGTTTATTAATATTATTATTATGCTTTTTATAAATAATAATAATAAGATTTAATATTTTATACTTTTTTAAAATATAAATAAAGATAAAATGGTTAAATAAATACTCCTACTTTAATTACTTTTTTAATTATTTAACAAAGTGATTAGTGGTTAAATTAAAGGTATTATAAATAAAAAGCATAACCATTAAAATTTTAAAGTTATTTAAAATGTTAAAGTTTTAAGTATAAATAATATTATCCCTAATATTAGTGATAATAATAATAATATCCTTAATATTAATAACTTTAGTATTAATAATGTTAATATTAATAACCTTAGTATTAATAAAGGTGATATTAATAAGCTTAATATTAATAAAAATAATGTTATAAACCTTATTTATTTAATTTATATTAATTAAATAAAACGTTTTAATAATAATATTAAGTTTAAAAATTATGGTTTTAATTTACATTCCTTTTATAACTTCTTTAACAACCTTTTAAATAATTTAAACCCCTTTTATAAAAAGCCTTAATTTTCATTAATAAGTAAGGATAACGCTATAAAAACTTATCATTTATATTCGTGGTTAAAATCTAATAAGAATAAATTCATTTTTATTAAAAATTAATTGTTTTTTAAATGGAGTAATTAGTTTAAGTATAAATCTAAGCCTAAGATTCCTTATATTTTTATTTTAAATTAAAAGAAAAGTGGTAAAAACAATATATTTTCCCTTAATTAAATATTAGGATAAAAATCTTAATAAATTTATATTATTATTTTTATAAAAAGTATTATAATATATATAAAGGTTTATTATATAAGATAATTTAATAAAATAACAATTAAAATAATATAATAAAGATTATATATAAAATAAAATAAAATAAAATAAATTTATATTTATAAATAACATTTAATTAAATTTAAACTTTATAATTAAAGTATTATATAACCTATATAAATACTTAAGCTAAAAGCTTTTAAGCCTTTAACCTTTTTTATTTTATAATTAAATCTTCTTTAAACTTTTAATACTTTAATTTTATTAAGTTATATTTATAAAGAGAAAAAATTGGTAAATAATTTCAATTTAAAATTTTTATATCTTAAAAAATAACTTAAAATTATAAAATATAAGCTTTAATTAAAAGGAATATTAATACCAAAGTTAAAAATATAATATACCTTATTAATATTTTAATTAAAAAAGAAATTTTAATATGATATATTAGTAATAATTACTTATATTTTTTATTTATAATAAAGTGGTTAATTAGCTTTATATAATTTAAGTAAATATTATAAAATGTTTACTTAAGAATTACTTATAGCTTTAATTTTAATTTTATTTTTTTTAATGGCTAATACATTATTAATTTAAAGTGTTTTTATTTCTAATACCCATTTATAAATATTAAAAATAACTTTTTAATACTTTAGGAATTAATTATATTTATTTAATACAAAAGTTTTAAACTTTTTTATAATATATTAATTATTTAATTTTTATATAATAAAGAATTTAACACTTTTAATATTTAAAGTAATATTATAAATTATATATTTTTACCTTTTAAAAATCCTTTTAGCTATATTAATAACTACTATAAAACCATTAAAACATTAATTAATAATACCATTTAACCTATAATTGGCTAGCTTTACCTTTATAAAAAAATAAGGAAAAAAGATAAACAATAAAATAATATTATATAATAGGTAATTTAGCTAAAACAATTTAAAAAGAACAAGGAATATATTTAAGCCATATTTAAAGGTTAAATCTATAATAAATATTTTTAATTTTAAGGTAAAATAAAAATCCACTTAAAAAATATAATCCTTTAACTATTTTCTTCTAATAAATTATTTAATCTTTTTACCTATATTAAAAATCTCATTAAGTTTAAAATAAGTAAATAAAGTTAAAATATTACCAAACTTTTATATTATATAACTCTTAATAAGTTTAACTTTATAAACATTAAAAAGTATATATATATCTTTATAATTAAAAAATATACTATTTTTAGTATTAAAAAATATTATAATATCCTTTATATTAAGGTATATTATATTCGTAATATTAAAAAATATTATATTCTTAATATTAAAAAATAACCCTATATTTTTAACATTTTTATTTAACCTCTTTAATATATCCTTAATATTTCTTTATATAAAATCTAATAGTATTAGGTATAATTCCTTATTATATAACATAATACTAGCTATTATTAAATATATCTTTTAATACTTTAATATATAAATAAAATTCCTATTTAACCTTACTTTAATAATATTATTACTTATAAATAATATTATTAATATAAAATTTAGCGATAAAAATAAGGTATAATTTACTTTTTAAGGATTTTATTAATTTAATAAAAAATTTAAATTAATGCTTTTTAATGGAAAGTTTAAATTAATACTTTATAATAAAAAGATTAAATTAATATTTTTAAACTAATTATTTATAAGATTTAAGATAAATCTTTAAGGATTAATAAAATGGGAAAGATTACCTAATTTAAGGGGATTATTAAGAAAATTATTATTAAAAAAAAAAGGCGGTTAAAAAATAAAAGACTTTTAAAGGAATAAAAATTATTAAAATTAAAAGGCATATTATAATTAAATAAACTAATAGGATTAAGTATATTAGAATTAAAAGGAATATTAACTTTAATAAATTTATTAAAACTAAGTAGGTTAATAGAATTAAGTATATTAAAATTAGAAAAGGTATAAAGATATAATATATTAAAAAGGCTAAAAGGTAAAAAAGTTTATATGATAAATTATAGGAGTAAATAAAGCTTTTTAGCTTAAGTATAATTAAGATAAAGCCTTTTCATTAATAAAAATTTGTTTTTACTATCTCATTTTTTTTAAATTAATAATATATAATATTATTAAAAAGGAAACCAAATTTAAGTTTATTATTTAAAATAGTGGAAAGAAAATATTTAAATAATTTAAGTTATACTTAAGGCTTTATAATTAAATAATTTATAATTACAAAGGATAATAAAATCTATTTTAAATAATAAAGGTGGTAAATATATTAATTAAAGATTAAATTAAAGTTATTAATAAAGATAAACATTTAAAGTAATATAATGGTTAATAAGGCTTAAATATTAAATTTAAAAAGTAATAAGGTATTATTACCAATTACATATTATTTTAAGTTCTTTTTAAAAAGCCATATATAATTATAAATAACTTTAATACTAATAAATATATATAATTATAATTTATATCTTTTAAAAAAGCTAATTAAGGCAATTTTAATAATATAAATATTATTTTAATACACTTTTTTTAAGTGTGGAAATTAAATAAAAAAGTGAATAATAATTAAAGCCTTATATTATGTGGCGCCTTTTAATTACCATATATATATGTATATATATGTTTAAATTAAATGGCTAATTAAATTAAATTAATTAAAGTATTTTATCCTTAAAGAAAAGCTTTAAGTAAATATTTTATCCTTTTTTTTATTTACCTTATATTTATTAAATTATATATTATTAAAGGTATATTTCCTTTTTACTTATTAAGTTTTTTAACCCTAATTATCTTTAATATAATAGGCATAATATTTTAACTTGCTATGGAAAATTTAACTTATAACCTTTTAAAGGATAAAAGTATTAAATTAAATTTAAGGGATTTTTTAAGAATTTATTTTAATTAACTTAAAATTTATTACTTAAAAATCCCTAAAGCTAATAATAATCTTTTGTTAATTTTTACTATTATAAGTAATAGAAATATTTTATATTACCTAATCTATTACTTCTATTATATTATTATTAGAAATTATTAAAATAATATCGAAAATAGCTTATTAAATATACATAACAATTTTTAAAGTAATAATTCCCATCCCTAAGCTTACTTATTTAAAAATATTAAGGGTTAACTAATTTATATACCCTAAGATAAAAATGATATTATCTTAATAAATAAATTAATAATTAAATTATACTTTTATATATTAAAAAACCTTAAAGGTTATTATAAATTATTCTTTTTTATTATTTTAATATTTTGTTAATAATATTTATATTAATAAATAATCCTAAGTTAAAATATATTATTATTTCTTACTTTAAATATTAAGTTTTCCTAAATTAATTATTAATATTATAACAAAACTTTCTTAAGCTTATTATTAACGCGAATATATTATTAAATATATATTTTTTAATTGGGAAAATAAACTTTATAAAAAGTGGCTATATAATTCCTATAATATATAAAGCCTAGTTTTTATAAAATTTTATATAAGATTAAATATTAAACATAAAAAGGGATAATTTTTTTAATAAATTTTTTAATTAAATCTTATTATACACAAATATTTATAAGCTTTTTAATAATAACATACTTATATTATTTTTAAAAAAAATTAATAAGGATATTAAGCCTAAGCTATTTATATAACTAGTAATAAAACCACTTAAAAATATAGCTTAAACTATATAAAAACTAATAAAGAAATATTATAATTATTAATATCGCATAATTAATTAAATACCTTGTAAATATATCTTTACTTATTTTACTTAATTTATCTTTTATATTATATATATATTATTCCTTAAAAGATTATAAAAGTTATATATAAGTTATAACTTTTATTTATTATTTCCTATAAAAAATAACGGGATAAAATAAGAAAGATAGAATATATTAAGTAATAATTTTCACTGGTTATATATTAGCTTTAATAATTTAATAGGCTTAATAAAATTTATTAAAAAAAATGGTAAATGGTTTTATAAGGAAAGGGATAAGTTTAACAACCTTAATAACCTTAACGACTTTAACAGTTTTAATAGCCTTAATAAAGCTTTAAAGATAAAATTTAAATTATAAGATATAATATTAAATAAATAGTTTTATATAAATCTTAATAATTTTAATAATTTTAATAATATTAACTAAAAATTGTGTAAAATAATGGAATTATAAATAATAATGGTAAAGAAATAATTAGGTATAATATTTTAATTAAAAGATAATATAAATAAGGAAGTATATAATTATTTAACAAAGTGCCTTTATTTTTTTAATAATTTAAGTATTACCTATAATGTTAAATATAAACTAGATTTATTTATTACCTATTTTAATAATTTACATAATTCCTAATTAACTTTATTTTTTAGTAATAATAAAAATAGCTAAATAAATAAAAGTAATAAGTTAAATTAAACGAGTAAAAGTAACGCGAGTATTAATAATAGTATTAATAAGCTTACTTAAGGTATTAAAATTATATTTATAGTTATGTTAAGGGATTTTATAATTAATTTAAATATATTATATTAAATAGATTTTGTTTATTAATCCTTTATTATATAAGATAATTAGTTAAATAAAACTTTTTTTATAATTTATATATTAAATTTTTAAGTATTTTATTTATTAAAAGATATAAGAGTTTATTAATATTTTATTATTTATTCTTTCCTTATTTTATTTCATTAGTTAAAATTATTAAGGTAACTTTAAATTTAAAAAATTAAGTATTTATAATTAACACTTAATATAATATAAGTATATAATTAATAATAATATTTTTATATTATAAATGGTATTATAAGTTGTTTAAATAATTATATTAAAAAGCTTTCTATTTTCTTTAAGGTTAAATATAATATAATTATATTATAAACAATTTAGGTCTTTTTATTTAAAATAATTTAATAGGATAAATAATAGGTTTTAATTAAATTAATAAATTTATTTAAAAAATTATCCTATCTTTAAGTATTAAGGATAATTAAATGTTTGCTAGGATAAAAATAAGATAATTATTTTTTAATAATACTAAGTTTCCTAGTAAACTTTTAAAAAATATATCTTAAAATAAGGATATATACTATAAAAGGAATTTATAAAAATTACTTAATATATATTATAAAATATTATACAACTTTATAAATTTTATAACTACTAAGCTATTTAATTATAAGTTTAAGAGGTAATATGGTAATTATAGTAAAGGGATGCCTTAAGTATTAAAATATTTTTATAAAAGATAAAATTAAGTAAAAAAGGATAAGCATATAAATATTTAAGATTATTAATTAATAACATACTAACTACACCTATTTAAATAAAAGGTAAGGGGATAATATTAGGAAAGAATATAAAAGGCTTAATCTTATTTAAAAGGGTTAAGGAATGGTATATTATAACCTAATAATTTATTAAATAAAATAACTACTATATTATTATAATTTTCGCCTTTATTTTATAACTATTCCTTTTATTAGTAATATAAATAAACACTTATTTAATCTATTAATATATTTTTTATATTCTTTTATTTTATTTTATTTTTTACTTATACCTTTTTTATAAATATTTTATTTATTATAAATTTTTAAAATAAAGATAATATAATATTTCAAAAAGAATAAATAATTAAATAAGAAGATTTAAATTAATCACATTAGGCTTATAAATATATTACTATATTTAAATATAATTTAACTTTAAAAATAGACTTAATAAAATGGATTAAACAAGTAATAATATATTATTTTAAAGGTTTAATTAACGCTTTAAAAATCTTAAATAATAGAAATAAGCTATTAATTATATAAAAAAACATAACCAATTAATTAATCTTATTAAAATAAATATTAAAATATTTTTTATTATTAATAGTTTTAAAAATGATTAAATATATAAATGTTAAAGTATTATTTAACATAATAAATTAAAATAAACTATATCCTTTTACTTATGCCATTCACATCTTATTATTTCTATAACTTTTTATTATCTAAATAAGCTTATATATATACCTAAGTTTTATTTATATATTTTATACTTTAATTTAATAACATTTATATTAAATATTTATATAAAAGTAAATGGTTAAATAAGGTTAATTTATTTAATATGCTTTATTACTATATAATATATTTTATAAAATATAATATATCCTTTAACTTAATATTAATATTTAATAATTAGCCTTATTTTAATATAAATTAATATATAATTTTAATATTTCATTAATAAAGTTAAGATTAATTTATATATTATATAATAAATAATTATATTTATATGCATACATTTCTAAAATATTATTTATTTATAAAAATATATATATATAAATATATAATATTTACATTTAAATAATAATATATTAAATTTTTAATATATTAATATTATATATTAATGCTTACATTTATAACATATTATAATATACTCCTTTTTTAATATAAATATTTAATTTAAATTTTTTTAATTAAGAATTTATAATTTTTAAATATATATTAAAAAAGCCTTTACTCTTATATTAAAGTTCTTTTATTAATATATATTATATTTATTTACTTATATATTTATTTATCTTCCTTTACTTATATATATATATTAACTTAATTTTTCTTAAATTTTATTATAAAATTAACCCTTTAATATTTTCACCATACTTAAATTATTTAAAATATACTTAAAAAAATTAAATAAGTTTAAATTTAGTCCTAATTAAAATATTATTTCCTAAAAGCAAAAAATTAACTTTGTTAAGCTAAACGAAAAAAACCCTTGCCTTATCCCTAAATTAATTTGTAATAACTTAGGTTTTAATTAATCTTAGGTAAATAATTTTAATTAAAATTTAATAGGATAAAGTTATTTTCTAATTTAATTTAAACCATTTATTAAAAACCCCTTTCTTAAAAATAATAATAATAAGTTAAACTTAATAAATAATATAAACCTTATCTAATATACATTTTAAGTCTTAGCTAAAATAAAAAAAATGTATATAAGTAATATTATTAAATTAATGATTAATAATTTAAATATATAAATATATATCCTTTTTATATTTTATTAATTAAGAAAACTTGTTAATAACAATTTTAACTTAAGGTAAAATAAGCTATCTCTTTAAATAAATATTATAAAAATAAAGTATATTATTATTAAAAGATTAAACTTAATCCCTTACCTATTTTAAATCATAAAAATAAGTTTAAATTAACTATTTTTTAATATAATAATAAGCTTTAATATATCTTAGCCATTTATATAATAATAATTAAAATTATTTTACCTTTAAAATATACTTATAAAAATTATTAAATAAATAAAAACACATTTTAATATTATATAATTATATTAAACTATTTAAATAATACTTATATTATATACTATTATAATAATAAAGGTTATAAATATTTTTATAAATTAAATATATTAAATATTTTAATTAAATATAATTTACTAAAATATTATAATTATTTTAACTTTTATAAATATAAAAAAATATATAAAAATTACTAAGCTATTTATAACATTAACTAAAAAATAGTAATAATATGTTTCTAATAAATTATTATATAATATAAGTAATATTTAAGCTTATTTACTTATTATTATAAACGAAATTAAAAACTTAAAATGTTAAATTTATATATAAGTTATATTATATCCTTTTTATTACTTTTATATAATATATTTATAAAGATTTATTTTATAATTCCACTATTATTATTATATTTTAAAAACTAAGGCATTTTATATAAAAATTAAATAAAACTAATAAAAAAAATAAAATATTATACTTAAAGAAATATAAGGAAGTAAAAAATAAGAAGGTTAAATATAAGAAAATATATCTTATATACCTAGGCATTTAAGAAATAATTTAATGTTAAATAATATTTTAAAAAATATATTATTATTCCTTTAACTATATATTAAGTAATTAAATACCAATTTTAACTTATTTACTTTATAATTTTTTATATCTTTTTATAATAAGCCTATCTTATACTAATTATAAAGGAAGTATAAGTAATTATAAATGCTTTTTTATTAAACCTTTATATAAATTATTATTTATCCTAATTAATTTATTAAATTATAAACTAATTTATACTTTTTAATAACACTTTAGGATTAACCTAAATAAATTATAAGTATATATTTAGTTAATAATATTTTAATTTCCTTATATATTTATTATCTTATATTTTCCTAACTTATTATTTTTTATTCGTAAATAACTTTTATAATAAGTGTTATCTTTTTAAGTAAAAATTTTCTTAACGAAACTTATATTTTATGGTATAATTAGTAAAGATTTTTTTAATGAAAATATCCTATATTACTAAAGGAGCGTTATTTTATATTATTTAATTTTTAAGAAATAATAACTTTTAAAAACTTAAAATGATAAAAATAAGATCTTACTATCTTTAATATAGGTTAAAACTAATAAGTTTATTTATTTACCTATTTATTTTATTATTCCCTAATAAGAGATAGGATATAATATACTTAATAATTATTAAAATTAAAATCTAACATATTATTAACATTTAAAATAAAATAAATTTAAAATTAAAAGGATAAAACCACTTATTTAATTTTTCCTAAGCTAAGCTAAAAAATACTTAAAAACTAATACTTAATTTACTTTATATAATCACTATGTTAAATTAATAATCACCGCTTAGTTAATTAAAGGGTATTTTTTCATTTTTATAAAAAAATTAAAGTAATTAATTTATTTAAGTAAATACCACACCTTACTTATTTTTTATTAACCAAAGGTACTTTATATATAAGTTATAATATTATTAAATTAAATGGGTTAAATAAAGGTTTATTATTTAATACTTATTTTTAATATTTAAAATATTTTATATTTAATAAAAGGGATATAATTAATAAAGCTTTAAGTTAATAATACAATTATACCTTTTTATTTAATAAAACTTTAAAGTATAGGATAAATATTATAAAATATATATATACATTTTATGGTAAGTTAAGCCTATTAGTTTAAATAAACCTTAATTTATTATTACTTATTAATTATAATTACCTTTAATTAAAATTTTTTAACCATTTTTTTACTAAAACCCTTTAACATATAACCTATTAATGCTTTAGTTAAAGCTAATAAAGGTTGTATTAAATGGATTATTAAGGTGATAAAAATGTATAAATCTTAGTTAAATATTTATTTTTATAAGGTATTAAAAGTTTTATATATATTATAAAGAAAGTTTATTATATTATATTATATTAATTAATAAATTTAGCCAAATGGTAATAAAGAAAAAAGAATGAAAAACATAATTAAAAATATACCCACTTTTTTATAAACATATTTAATATTAAATATATAAATTATTAACATTTTTTATACTAACCTATATTATATAATATAAGTTTGGTTAACATTATACAAAGGTATATTTTAAGCGATAAAATATATTTATTATAGTTAAAATTAATTATAAATTAATTATACCTATCCTAAACTTATATACACATTTTATTTTCAATTATATATATAATTTCACCTATAATTATTAGAATTTATTTAAGGGAAATATAAGCATTTTTAATAATAAATCATTATATAGTTAAATAATATAATAATAATTTTAATTTAAAATCTTATACTTTACATAATATAATAAAACTTGCCTTTAATATTAATATTTCTTTAAGGGATAGTTATTTTAAACATATAAGTTATTAATAACTAAGCTTTTTATTACTTATTAATTTAAAATTATGGAAATTTTATTAATATAATAAAACATATATACTTATAATTTCTACCATTAATTAATGGGTATATAAAAATAACATTTTTTATCCTTAATGGTTAAATTTAATAGTATTATTAAAGGTTAAATATTATTTTTATTAAATTAAAAATATTAAAGGTTTTATATCCCTTAGCTTTTATAAAAAGGATATAGGGTTAAGTAATACTAATATAATTTATATTATATTACCATATATTATACTTTATTATTAATAACATAACTTATTATAAATATATAATATAATATAAAATATTAATATTTATATTTTTATCTTAGTAATATATATTAATAACTAAGCTATATAAAAAAAGGATAAATTAAAAGTTAATAAGAAATTATAATTATTTATAAAGTTATATTATAAGATATAAATAATTAATATATATATTTAATAAGGGAACTTATATAAGAAAAAATAATTACCTAATATAAAATTAAGCTATATTTTCCTTAAGTTTTACTTTATTTAATTTATATATTATTTTTTAATATTATTATAATAACCTTTTTAATTAAAAATAATTTAAGGCTTTATATTATTTAATTAGTATATTATCCTTTAATATTATTATTATTAACCTATTAAGTTTAAAATATTTTAAGATTAAAAAAAGGCTTTGCCTTAATAACATTAAATCTTTAAATTATTTCCACTATAATACTTATATTATACCTATTATTATCATTCCTTAAAAATATCCCTTATTTATTTTATTATTTTTATTATAGCTATTATTTAAAAACCTTAACTATTTCCTAATAACCCACTTAAAAAACTTTAATTAAATTTTATAATAGCTATAATAAACATAATATAAGTAGTAAAAAAATTTAAAAAATGTGGTAATTTTTTAACAATTTAAGGCAATAATTAAATTTTTAAAAGACTTTAAATAATTTAAAATATTATATTTACTTTAAATGGTATAAATATAAAATTAAGTAAAATTATTAACTATTTTAAAGTTATAAAAAATTAAGTTAAAATTATATAAGTTTTTATTTTTTTTTATAAAAATATATATTAACCACTAATTACTTTTATAATAACATATTAATCATTAACTTATTATAATAATTATAATATGATTATATGCCTTAGTAATTAAACCATTTTATATAATTCCTATTTTATACCTTTTAAAAACCTAATTATTAATAAGATTATTAATAAACTTAAAATAATTAAAATAAAAAAATTTAAAACCTTATCTTATAAAAATCTTTATAATAAAAATATAATAAATAAATATTAACATTAAATTAGCTATAAAAATAAATTATTTCTTATAACAATTATAATTGCTTATTATAAGCACCATTTTTATTAAATAAAAAAGATTATTAATGAATTATAGTTGTATTAATACGTATTAAATATTTAATAAAAATACCTATTAAGGTTAAAAAATTAAGATTAAATTAATTAAAATAATTAAGCCAATTAATATTTAGTTAATTTTAATTATTAGGTTTGCAATTTTAAATAAGATAAAATTTATTAATTTAATTATATATTTAACTTTAAATAAAATAATTAATTTTACTTAAATAATTGGTAATAAACTTGTAATTTTAAATTATATATATTACTAATATTTTTATAAATTTTAAAGCTATCATTAACTTTATTATCACTTTTATTAAAAGTTTTATTTTATTAATAATAATAGCTTATATTATTAAATTTAAAAAATAATAAACTATTACCATTAATTTTATGGCTTTTTTAAAAAATTATACACATTTATAAATAACTTTAAACCTATTTTATATAAATATTTAAATTTTATATCCTTTGAAAAAGTTAATTAAAGCAATTTTGTTAATATAAGTTTCATTTAAATATATCCCTTTTTAAGCATTAAAATTAACTAAAAAAGTAAGTAATAATTAAAAAGCCTTATATTATATAAAGCTAACTTTAAAACAGTTAATATAATAAGGTGATATAATTAAAAAATATTATATAACATAAGGCTTTAACTGTTATTTAATCTTTACTTAACTTTTATGTTTTAAAACAAATACACTTAAATAAAACTTATATTATTAAAATTACTTTAATTAACTTTTTCAAATGATATAAATTTTAATTAGGTATATTATATATTTTTAAAATTATTTACAATTGTATATAACTTTTTAAAAAAGTTTTATTATTTTAATAGTATTAAATTTTAATAATACCTTACCTTATTAAATTTAAAAAGTGATAAGTTAATGTTACCAATTATATATAAGTTTTAGCTTATTATAAAAATATGCAAATAACTTTAATAATATTAAGTGTATATAACTAAGATTTAAATTATTTAAAAAGGCTAATTAAAATGGTTTTATTAATATAAATTTTATCCTAATACACCCCCTTTTTAAATGTTTAAATTAATTAAAAAGGTGAATATTAGCTAAAAGCCTTATGTTATATATACTTTAATCACCTAATATAACTATTATAATAAATTTAATTTAATTAATTTAATTTAGTTTATACATATGTATATATATAAATATAATAAAGTGGTTAACCTAAAAAACACTATATAATATAAGGCTTTTTAATTACTACTTAACTTTTTAACTAGTTTAAACACTTAAAAGGAAATACACCGAAATAAAATTTATATTAATAAAATCACTTTAATTAGCTTTTCTAAAGAATATAAATCCCAATTAAATAAACCTTATATTATTTAAATTATTCACAATCTTATATAACTTTTTAAAAAAAACTTAAAACATTATATAATTAATAATAATTACCTATTACCTTTTAAGTTTAATAATATAAAATATTATTAAAATATATTATTATTAAAATAATAATTCTTTTTTAAAAATAACTTAAAGTAAATAATAATTATTTACCACTTTTTAAATTTAATAATATAAAATATTATTAAATTCTAATATTATTAAAATAAAACTTTAAAAACAACTTTTATATTATTACTTATACGACGTTAAAACTTATATGTAAGTAATTTATAATAAACCTATATAATATTATGTTTTATAAGTTATTTGATTTACTTATTTTATTTATTATTATGATTTTAAAATTAAGGAAATATTTTAAAAAGCTTACCTATTTTATTTATCCTTTTTAACTTTTTTTTTTAAATCTCCACCTTTTCTTTTCTTAATTTTAAATTATATTTCCACTTATTAAGCTTTTATATTTCACTTTACTTATTAAAATATAACTATTTAAAATGCTTATTTTAATTTTTCTATTATAGCTAATAATTTTATTAGCTTAAGTAATTAAATATATTCCTTTAAAAATTTACTAAGTATAATTAATATATAACTAATATTAAATCGTTTTAATGCTTTTAATTAACAATTATAACAAAATAATAATACCTTAAATAAACGGATTAACACCTTTAACTAATAATTATAATAAAATAATAATATTTTAAATAAACAAATTAACACTATAAATAAGTAAATAAACATTATAAATAAGTAAATTAATAAATTTACTACTAATATTAAAACCTTTAATAACACTATTTAAAATTTCTAAGGTATCGTTTAATAACTTAAAGATTATATTTAAAATATATAAATACATTTAAAAAAAGTATAAGTCTTAATTATTTATATCTTTATATTTTAATATTAAATAAATATTTATTTATTTATTATAAAAATATTAATGGTAATATGCATAAATTAAATGTTATTATTATTAATAAAAACTTTATTTTAACCTTATTAAAAATAATAAATGGTGAAATTCCTTTAAAATTATATCATTTATTAATAGTATTAATTTTTAAAAACTTTACTGGTAAAATTTTATTTAAAGATTTGCTTATTAATATATTTATAAATGTTAATTAATTAATTAAATAACATTTTAAATAATTATTAATTAAAAAAAACAATAATAAATAAAAAACTATAAAGGTAAATAAATTATTGCTTTTTTTAAATGTTACTTATATAGTTAATATAATATAATAGTATATATATATTATAAAACTTTTTTTTAATATATAGTGAAATAATATTTATTAGGAATAATAAGTTTAAAAAATTAATAAGATTCTTATATATGGTTAGCTTTTATAAATAAGTTTACTTATATTTAATATATTTTTTTAATTAACTTAATAATTATATTTGTTTTAATATATACATTCCTTTGGCTTTTTATATAATTATTATTATTAATATATGCTTTCTTTATTTAAGCTTTAAATAGCTTTATTTTAGTTGGTTAACCTTATAAACCTTATAAATATAGGATAGAAATTAATAAATAGGGGGAGAAAATATAAAAATATATTAATTTTTTATTACTTATAAGGCTTAACTTTAATTTAACGAAGGTTTAATAAAGGCTTAACAAATATTTAGTAAAAACCTAATAAAGTTAATCATATAAGTATAATTTAAGGAATGGTTTATATTAATAGTTATATAAATTTAAAAATTAAAAAACTAATATAAAAGTATAAAATAAAAAAGAAAAATTAACTATTTATAATTTGTATAAAAAAAATTAAAGATAAAACTTTAATAAAAATAATAGTTTAATAAAACCAAAGCTAATATTAAATTAATATTTAGCTATAATTAAGAGTAACCCCTTATTATTATAAATAAATAAATTAAAAAGTTAAAAAATAATAAAGCAAAAAAATAAACATTAAATTATAATTAATGTGCTTAAAATTTCTTAAAAACATAAGGACTATTAAACTATTATTAAACTTATATTAAATAATTATTAAACCTTTATTAAACCTCCATTAATTTATTTTATAAAGATTATAATATATATTTACTTTTTTTATAAATTTTAATATTTAAATAAAAATTCTTTAAGATATTTTAATTAATTTTTAATATTTTATATATAATGGGTTAATAATTAATACATTAATAGCATATATATAATAAATTAAATATTTATATTATTATAGTAAATTTAAATAAAAAATAAGCTAAGGGTGAATATTATTTTTAAGTTAACCATTATTTAAATAATATTAATAGTAATAATATTTAGTAATTATTTTAATTTAATATATGAAAAATAATAATAAAATAAATATTTAAAATATATCCTTTTAATTTATTTAATTTATATGAAATATAACTTTATATTAAAATATATAAAATACTTTTTTATTAATGAAATAGGTTATTTTTAAAAAGTAATTAATAGAAAATTACCTTTTATAATAACTTATAAAGTTAATATTAAATTATTACTTAGTAATAATTAAATAGTGGTATTAATACCCCTTAAATTAACAGCCAAATATTTTAAACTTATAATTTAATTTAAAAGGAAAAAAACATCTTAAATAATATTAGTTTTAATTATATTTAAAAGTTTAATTTTAATAATAAGTAAATAGTATATATTAAAAAATACAAATCTTAATAAGGTATTATATTTTAAAAATAATAACGTAACTAAAAGTAGTTAACTTTATTAAATAATATACTATTATAAATCCTTTTAACCTATACTAAATAACAGCTAAGTATAAAGCTAATATTAACTTAATATATGTTAAAAGTATATATTAAAAATAAATTAAAAAAATATAAAATTAAATTAATAATTAACATATTTTAAATATAAGGAAATAATTTTAATTAAACAACCATTATAAAATAACTTATAAAGGTAAAGTATTTATAAAAAGCTTAAATTAATTATTAATAAGAAAATTTAAGCCTTTATTATAATTTTAAAAATTTATATAATATTAAAACTTTAGGTTTAACTAAGGCTTTAATAATACTATTAAAAGATAATAGTTAACCCTTAAAAAGTTTTTTTAATAACTTTATCTTATTCTTTTAATATACCTTTTTTAATAATAACTTAATAAGAGCTTAACTTAAGCCTATTTTTATTTCCATACTATTTTTACTTTAACTTATTTTTAATAAACCTAATAATTATTTTCTTATTTTAAAAAAAAAGCTTAAATTACATTACTTAAAAATAATAATATTATTATATAATAAAGTCATATATAAACTTTATAAGTTAAATAAAATAAACTATTAATAATAAAGGAAAAGAAAAAATAAAGTTAACTTAAATAAAAGCTTTAATAATTAAGAATTAAACTTAAAAATATAAATAAAAATTTAAATAAATAAATTTTTATTATATATTAAGCTATTATTAAACCAACGTTAAAATATTATATATTTTTAATAATTTACTAACTTTTTAACCTTATTAAAAGATTAAAATAAATTAATATAATTAGCATTAATATATATTTGCTTTAATTTTAATAATTATTTAATATTAAGGAAAAAAAAAGTAATATATTTATTTCTTTTTAATTTATAAGGTTGTTAAATATTCCTTTTTTTTAGGTTATATTTTCATTTTAACTATAATAGTGGCTTTTTTTTCTTAGGAGCTAATTATTTTATATTATTTTAACTCCTTTTATTTTATGTTTGTTAATAAATTTTATGTAAAATGAAAATTAAAAAAAGGTATAAAATATTTTTAAAATTACTTAGGTTAAAAAAAGGTTAAGTAATAATTAAAGGACTAAGATTACTATTAAATTTAATATTTTTTAATGGCTTCTTAATCTTACCATTTACATTAATAACTTTAAAATTACTATTATTATTAAAGTTTTTATTAACTTTTTAATTAACTTTATCTTTGCCTAAATCGCCATAACTTTTAAAAACCTTATTAATTATTTCCCAATTAATCTTATTTTTATATCCCTTATTAATAATTTTATAATTAGCCTTTCCTTTAAAAGTTTTATTATATATTTTAATAAATTTTTTAACTATAACTTTAGCTTATTTACTAATAAAATTAATATAAGATTTAGTTAATATTTTAATAAAAAAGTTAATTAATATATTTAAAATAAATATTAACAATAATAACTTTTTAAAACATAATATAAATTCTTTAATATTTAACCTTAATTTAATAAGGGTTAAGTTAAAATAAAATATATTAAGAAAATTTATCTTAGTTAAAAACTAAGACTTAATAAACGGTTTAAGCAAAGGTATTTAAATATTATAAAAGTTAATAATCCTTTTAATATATATAATTATTAAAAGATTAAGGAAATAAAATACATTAATAATAATAAATAAGCTTAAATTTAATATTAGTTAAAGCTTTATAAAACCAATATTTAATATTAATTAACATACTATTAAAAGAAACATGATTTATAATTTACACATTAAATAATAAGGATTTAACTTTAGCTTTAATTCTTATAAATTTATATTATTTTTTAATATATTATTATTATTAAATTTGTTATTTTAAATAACTGCTTAAGTTATACATTACAACCATTATTTTATAATAACTTTAAAGCTTTTAACACCTTTAAAAAATTAATAAAGTTAAATATATATAATATAATAATTTAACATATTTTACAATAAAAAAACAAGCCTTATATAGTTGTAAATTTAAGATTTTTATACTTATAAAAAAATTAACTTTAATTTAACATATACTTAACAAACATTATACTTATGTTATAACCTTTAATTAATTTATAATAAAATTAATTTTAAAGAAAAATAAATATTATAATTTATAATTAATATAACCTAATAATAAAATATATTATTAAATGTTATTTTACTTAGGCTTATAAATAAATGTTATATTTTACCATTTTCTTATTAAAACAAATTTACGAAAAATATTATAACATTAGTTTAACTTATACTTAATATAAAATAAATATAAAAACATATAAGTTTTTTATAATATTTTTAATTGTTAATATTATTATTAGCTATAAAAACTTAATTATAATATAATTATTATAATATTTAAAATATATTTAACTTAAATAGATTTATATATATTAACCCTAATATAAAAATTTTATTAATGTTATTAAAACTAAATATATTAGCTTAAAAATATTAAGCTTATTATAAACTTATATTAATGCTATTTTAAAAAATAATCCCATATATAATATTTAATTTAAAAGCATTTTTTATTATATAGTTATATAATAAACATTAGCCGTTATTTAACATTAATTAAATAATAAAAACTTATACCTTATTATTATATTTAAAAACCATTATATATTAATTTAAAAATATTATTATATTTAATAATAATTAAATGTAAGTTAAACTAATATACTTATATACTAGCATTTATTATAGTTATTACGTTAAATAAGCCTTTTTTAATGTTAATATAATTTTATTACCTTAAATAAATAATTAATATTAATTTTACTTTAACTTAATGTTTATTTTATTAAATAATACTTATTTTATTATATTTTAATTAGGTATAAAACCTATAATATATTAACAAATCTTTTATATTATTAATTATTATTTAATAACAACTTAATAATAATATTAATACCATGGAAATAATTAAATTTTAAATGTAAATTTATTACATTTAATACCTTAAATAAAGCTTAATAATTAATTAATAAGGATTAAACATATTTTTAATATAAATTACTAACTTATTAAAGGCTATAACCATTATTTTAATTAAAAAAATAACTTTTAAATAAAGGTTATTAAGTAAATAAAACCTTTAATAAAAATATTAATTAAAATATATATTAAATATAATAATAATAACTTAATTTTAATATTTTTAATATTATTAATAATATTATTATTATTAAAAATTAAATTTTCATTATATATAAACTATTATATTAATTTAAACTATTATTAAACTATTATTAAATTATTATTAAACTATTATTAAATTACCATTAAATTATTATTAAATCGTTATTAAACTATTATTAAACCTTTATTAATAATAATTAAATTTACACTTAACTTTATCTTTATTTTTTTATATTAACTAATAATAATTTTTTATTTAAATATACTTATATTTAAATTTATTATTATATTTAAATATAATATAAAGTTTATTTTAATTATATATATTTATATTAATATTTATTAGCTTTTAAATAATAATAATGTTTAAAATGTTATTATTATAATTATTTTTTAATGATTAATTATATAATAAAGTGGTGAATTTAAGCCTTTTAAATGGGTTAATTAAAAACTTTAAAGTAAAATAGCCTTAGTTTTTTTAAATTATATATATATATATAATACACATTAATATACGCTTTAAATAAATAATAGCTAACTTATTTATTATTTAAGCTTTAATAAAAAAATCTTTAAATTTATAAGTACTTTTTAATTAACTTATTAATATAGTTTAAAGCTTATACTTTTTTTTTAGCTTCTTTTATTTTTAGCTTAAATAAATATAAATAATTATTATTTTATAAATACGAGTAAATTTACGACCATTTTTAATTATCCTTTAAAAAAGTATTAGCTTAAACGAGTTTTAAATAATATGTTATTTTAACGAGTTTAAACCACTTTTTTTTTAAATTCTTTTATACCTTTTTAGCCATAGTTTTTTTTAACCAATTAAAATTAATTATTATCTTTGTTAACAAATTTAAAAATTATAGTTTAAGGTTATTTTATAAAATTTCTTTTTAAACGGCTATATTTTATTTTTTTTAAATTAATTTTTTTAATTAAAACGACGTTTATTTAATTCGATAAGTATATTAAATTAATCGCATTAAAAGGATAAAAAAGCTAACAATTAATTTAAATACAAATCGACGTTACGCGAGCGTTTTTTAAATAACTTTATATTATATTATATAATAAAAGTAATAACTTAAAAAATTTTAACCTTAAAAAATAACGTAACTTTTTTATTAACCTTTTTAATTAAGTTTATGTTTATTTAATTTAATATATATATTAAATTAATTATATTAAAAGGATAAAAAAGCTAGTAATTAATTTAAATATAATTTAATATTATATAAATGTTTTTTAAATAACTTTAAAAACTTTTAATAAAGCTTTTACTAAGACTTTTAATATTATTTGTAATATTTATTTAAGCGATTTAACGTTTAATTTTATTATAACGTTAACGTTTATAATATATTTAAATCGCCTTTAATTAATTAATAAAAAAAAGAAAAAGTTTTATATATTAAATATTTTACTTTAAAATACTTTTTTAAAGGTTATTTAATATATGGTTATTAAATTATAAGGTAATATAAATAAGGTATTTTTAAAGATTTAAGCTTATAATTATATTATTTATATTTTTTAACGATAAATTTAATAAATTAACGTTTATAAATTAATAAAAAAGATAAAAAGTTTTATATATTATATATTTAACTTTAAAATAATTTTTTAAGTTGTTTAATATATAGTTGTTAAATTATAAGGTTATTTAGGAATAATTATTGTATTAAAATTTGTTAAATGTAGCCATTTAAGGCTAAAAATAGCATTAAAGCCTTAGACTGCTTTTTCGAAAAGCTACACTTGGGTGCCTCACAGATACAATGGCACGGACTAAGGGCTGTGGCTAAAGTGGCGAAGCCACTTATCGGAAAAAGTGGTTTAAGCTCGCTAAGATAAACAATATGACGTAATCCAAGGGGAGTGAGAATTGAGATTTCTAAACAATAAGTGTCATTGGAGACTTGATGATTAATTTGATGACTAATTTTCAAGTTGTGAATATTAGTTTTACGAAGAATATTCATAGTTATTAACTGTTGTCCCTTGGAGAATGAGCTGAAATATAAATGACTTCCTAGGTGAATATATGCCAAATATACATGCAGGTATTTAAACTGTGATACTTGGTAAATGTAATACAAGTCCTACGGTACATGTAGTAATTGCAGGCTCGGAGCTAACCGAAGAAAACGTAGGATCGAGCAGATTCGGTGGAGCCAAATAGATTTATGGGTACGAATAGTCGCCTTAGCCTCGGATCACAATAATTTTATATTGATTCATGTTGGATCTGAGTAATACGTAGCACTCACCCGTATCATTACGCTTAGATATACAGCTATCCAGCAATCGTATCATTGGATAGCTCAATGTTCGAACAATCTCGTGTTAGGTATCGGAACAACCCTGAGCTTTCTAGAACATGACGGCGCTGAGAAGTAGGACATTGTGATGGCATGCTAATGTACCGAAGAGCTAGTGTGGAAGTTCCGCTATACATGTAGCTTCAAGCTGGAGTAGATAGGTATAATTGAAATTATGGCGCTGACTTGGGTGAAATATCACGGTAAGGTGTTTCCCTTGACAAAGAATTTAGGACTTCCTCTCTCAGGCAGGCTTTCTGTCTCCGTTGAATACGTGTATGTTCGTTCCCGGTCGTCCACCCATGTATGTACCTTTCTCCTTGTATTCGACATCTAGAATGAGGTCGTACTCTGTAGTCGACGGTAACAATTATTGAATCAGAATGTACCACGCGACCACGCGTGGTGGACTATGCGCGGTAACGTTACTGTCGTATTTCAAGACTTGCGCAGCCTCAATATTGGTTAATAGTGGTCCAATCATTGAGCTGTGGGAGGCATCAGCTCACCCAGTGGTACAAAATTCTTAGGGCTGAGTATCTATTGACGACAAATATGGTCTTAACTTGCGTGAGTTTTACGGCGTAAATACCAACGGTCCGCCTCTTCCAGAATACTGGTACGATAGCGTGCATAAGCGAGGATAAAAATAGGTACCGTACCGTACAACACGAAATGCCGCCATGCCGAACAGGGCCGTACCCACAATTTAAGCTAGATCTCTAATCCTAGCCAATAGAAGCCAAGTATTTTGTAGAAGGACCCTTTAGGGTCTATGGACACCCTGCGCTAAGGCAAGCACCGGCACTTGGGACGAGCTTTTTTCCTTTTCCAGCGTTTGCCAGTACTATAACTCGTCACTAGCTTCACAGCCCCCTCAGTAGAATACGAGATCTTGGCAGCCTAATGCAGTGTAAGATCGTCTGCAGACGTCACAACTCGTCCGCTTTCGTTTTCTAGAAACCATCACCAGATCTTGTTCTACACGAGATGAGCTGCCCACAATTGAAAACTACCGCTTTATATAAATGTGAACGCTTCCTTTCATATCGAGTAAATCTTATGTAGAACATCGAACAATAGAGTTCAAAGCATACACTCAACGAGAATATACCCAACTAATTTTATATACCTAATCAACTAACTACCTCTCTACCATCTTATATAATCTCTACTATTTAATCTTAATCGATAATAAACCGCAATGCGCAACTTCATCTCAACTATCGCCACTCTCCTGCCTTTGGCAGCTGCAGCACCATTAGATCTTCACACCCGGGATAGCAATCCTGGTTGTCAAGCCGCTTCTTTCGGAGACTTCTCATGGACGGTTGAGAACTTCGATTACCACGCATCCTACATCTTCACAACCCCTGCCCACCAAAACTCATGGGGCTACGTCAACTTCAATCTCACCAACCCTGCGCTCGAATATCAGGCTATCTGCAGTGCCGCCAGCAACCAGCTGTCTGATTTCTTCTACGGCACTATGGCATACAAGTGCACAGTTCCCGACGGTTCCACGACAGAGACCACATTTGACTTTAGCCGGCCAAGTGGAGTATTAAACGTCAACCAGACTTGGACCTGCAGCGACACAGACCCTCAATACCCGTAAGTTATAGTCCAATAACAGATTGGTTCATGCAGCTACTAACAGTCTTACAGTACTACAATCCATGCTTATGGAACTGCCAACCTGACTCTGTCATGCACTGATGAGACGTGGATCAACCCGAACTGGACAATGGGCCAAATCTACTCAGACCGGAATGTCAGATGCACGCCAGTGACGATCCCTTTGAAGCCTTACCAGATGACCGCTGTCGCTTAAGTATCTTTTTATGATTTGGTGCATTCCGGTCATTGGGAGATAATGAGGTTGGGTAAAGGGGCATGATCATGAGGTTATGATATTATGCTATCATATATAGACAGATATTGGCAACATGCCACCGATATAGAAGCTTAATTGTAATAAGAAACATAATTACACACGGACTACTCTTATCTATCTCAAGTGCACATTCCTGCCTTTAGCAGATTCGGATCTGTACACTTGAGCAGTGGTAGGTCCTATTATTGAATTTCATGTGCTGATACAAGCGCAGGGTCGATTGTCTTACCATCACTCGTTGAGTCAAGGTGCAGTGGAGATGAGTTTCCACGAAACGTATCGATGAAATTTCGCCCTACCCTTAAACATTATCAGAGACTTCGCGACACCTCTTTGTACACAGCATGGGCAACAGGCCTAGGAACTCTCACAGGTACCTAACTTACCTAGTTAGTTACGTACTTAATTCTATTTACGACTTGCTAATCCTTGTGTTATGTAAGGGATGAACTTAAAGTACGGGACGGACTGCATGTCTTAACTTAGGACTTCCCGCAGATAACATTTAAGCTTAATTCAAGGCTACATACTAGCTAGGTAACTTGGTCATTATAGGAATAGTTCATAGCACATTGTGATGGTGATTTCAACGGAATCTGTGGAAGCTTTGCGACGGTTTCACATGTCTTGCCAGTAGACCAACCGGGTAGGTACGTAACCTGTAAATAGGGGCCAAAGGGGTAGTTGCCACAAGCTCTTTATTACGATTACAAAGTGTTGCAAATAAGATGATTAGTGAAACATTGTACTTGGCTCCTGGTAAATTCGCATACGGGCTACCAGTATATATATAAGTTACCATCTCCAATTCTAGTGGTATGTACCTTCACGGTTGTATATATACCTTACCTAAGCATTTATAATCACATTTGAAAAGATTCTTCCTGTTACATAATTCTATTATAGCCAATAGGCTAGCCTATCTAGACATAAACATTGGAGCTATTTACAGATTATGTTTTATACTTACCTACCTATCAGGTAATCAGTTAATCTCAGGCCTTTCAAACCTGATTCTATATCCAGGACCAACAAATTCTGTCCCCATCAAGGCTTTGCTCAGTTCCAAAGTCGTTTCAGCGTCTATCCGCTGCTGATTGGCACCATGGTCCTCTGGCCGATCTTTAAAGAGAAACAGCTCGTCCTTGTCCAGCATATGAGGATCCGTTGACCCTTCAAAATGGTCTTCAGAGATCCGTTCCCCCTCTCGACTGAGAATCTCAGCGCTTACGACCGTCATTGGTGGAGGCGACGGCCGACGGTCGACCTCCACGAACTCCTCATCTTGTGCGGGCAGCGAGGCATAGTACCTAGCATATGCCTTTATTTTCTCCCTGGTTTCATGGGAGAAGTGCCTGAAGTGTCTAAGAACAACTTCCAGAGGCAACTTCAAGACATCTTGAGGGAGCAGACCGTTAAGATGTTCGTTGATATGTTCAGGCTCCACATGATGCTCCTGCTGCGGAGTGTCATGGCCTTGACTGTCTACATCATCGAACTCTTCATACGGGATGGCAAAAGATGCGTATGTCTCATTCTGGTCAAATTGAACCTTTTTGTCGGGAGATTGGCTAGCCATTGTCGCACTTATTTATCTATTTATCTTTAAATAGGTGGATTTCTTTGATATACGTATTTGGATATTTTATGGACTTCTTCGGTTATGGGATGCTGTGAGCAATGCGAGAAATCTGAAATGATTCGACGGAATTTTCTCGATATAAATGCACCAAAATCACAGTATGGAGTAATATATTATTTACACATGAGTGGATAGTTAGAAAACAGCAAGAAGCTTCTGATATCATTAGTTTATTAACATAGATTCTTATTTAGTAATAATGCTGATACGAAAACTGAAAACCTCCAGTGTATTAACTTAGTTAAGGCACATACAATTTATTTCTATTATATGATATACTATCTAATAGCAATCATCACCTCTTCAAGGGCTCATGTTAATATTATCTACCTTAGGTATCTAAGGATACTACCACACCACAGTTAGCGAGGTTCCCAGATTTCTTATATTTTCATCTTTTCTATGCTTCTAGCCAGTTCCGCTGCTTCAATGACCTCTGGCATAGCTCTCTTCTCGGCTCTCTTCTTAGCAGCGGCCAATATCTCTAAGAGAGCGTCCCCTTCATAATACAATCCAAGCACCTCCTTCGAAGGATATATAAAGGCAGGGTTACTAGCGACCTGTGAGATACACTGCTTGTAAAACCCTCTTAACTGGTCACCTTGACTTTCTTTAGACGTATTAAGAAGGTCGGAAATGGGCATAGAGGTTCTGTTGGGCGTATGTTCTGCCATATTTAGCTCCTGTTGATCAAGCTTTTTAAACTTCTAGAAAATCTAATTTCAAAGCCCCCGGGCTTATGTAAGCCTTTCACAGACGAAATCGTAGGTTTTTCTGAGCAAAGCTTTGATTGGGTGACGCGAAGAATAAAGACCAGAAAGGACAACTTAGAAAAGAATGCCCCTAAAACATTTATACCTGCATAGCTAAATGGAATTTGTTTAGAAGTAATGAGTTGTTGTTACGGTTATAATGAGTATATCAACAAAGCGATTTAACGGAGTCGTTAGTGGATCGGTGTTGGTCTTATTCATAGCGATATTGCCGACAAAGATTTCATTGACATAACGTTTCTGAGGAAGAATCATAACTTTAAGGGGGCCCATTATGAATCTCCTGGATTTCCATCTGACTCGGGTGCGCCCTAGAAATTTGCCTACCTAATGCTGTTAAATATTACTTCTAGTGGTAGCTTAGTGACTACCTCGGTAGGTATCATTCCCAAGCACACTTGCTATAACCATACAACCTAGCTGATACAAATCTGATAACCCATAACGAAGTTTTTCTTTTAAGATTTGTGCAGATGATCTGTCTGTCATAAGGTGCTATTAACCCTTCATAAACCAAATGACTAGCTCTTTAGTCCATGGAGTATCCCAACCCTGACGTACATGTTTACCTACCTAGGTAGCCATCTTACAAGCTCCAGTCCATTGTGAATAATAGCTAGGTGAAAAGAATGTGTAAAAAGCTCAGCCCAGGGAGACCCCGCGGGGCTCGAAAGCTGGGCTTACGGAAAAACCTCTGTACACATGTACTGGATTTTACTGGTGGCCTAGGGCCCGACCAATTGAGCCACCGTACTACTTATACACTTGTAACGTAGTCCTAGGCTCCCTTGGAGGGGCCTAGGCTGATGTATGTCTATGTTATTGTTCTGTATATGTTTAACTCGGGCATGGGGTGTGCGTTATGGCAACTCAATCCGACAGGTAAACTTGGTTAACTCGCATGGTGTATAATGTGTGATGGGTTCGTGTTATTATACGTAGCTTGTGGCGACAATAATGCCATAGCCATTGAGAAAGGGGTCGTAGACACTTATTTGATTTCCAGTCCCCATCAATACCTACGTATCACGTCACATCGTCATGCAACGACATTTCTAAATCGTCTTTTTTATTATATCAAGTAATATTTAAGGGACCCATCCAATTTCCTCTATTGGCCATCGAATCCATAGTCGATATCCTTCATCTAATACATTATATATTCTCCCAACCAAATGGATACCCCAACCTTCGATCCACCAGTTGAAGTCTAAGCGTTGAAGCAGGACGCAGAAGAAAGCAAGGACACACAATGCCTCGTTGTCGCGGTCCTTGAGCAGGTTCACAAAGTTTTCCGGGAGTTTGAAGAGCCACAGAAACGCCGCCCTCAGCCGCTGGTCGTCGGTGAAGTTGCCACCATGAAAGAAACCAAAGCTTCGTTTCAATGAGTCGATCCCGTGGCAAAGATCATCTAGCTTTTGCGGGTCTTTGACATATACTCGAATGATATTCTCGAGTTCCTTGAGGCCTTCGTGTTCTGGGGGCATACTATTCTCCCAGATGTCGCTTATCTGTTTTCCGGAGTTGAATATGAAGCCCATAGACATGATTGAGTGTATAGCGGCACTATTCAGTTCCATGACGCTGCGCATGCCCCTGAAAAGAAACAGCCACTCGGGCACGGCTCCATTGGATATAACAAGGAGATTATCTTGTTCTTTGGGACTGGCAAATGCAATGTAAGTTGTGAGCATGCTGAAAAAGAATATGGGGACTGAATCTTCAGAATTGAGATCATTAAGCACGGGTAGTGCCATCGACGATGATGCATTGTGATGAACCATCGCCTGTTCGATGAGGATATCCCTTCGTTGCGGCTTGAAGCGGGCAAGGTGCAAGGCTGCAAGGGACAGGATGGCCTCTAGCACATATCGATAAGTGAATCCTAAGCGCGGAACATTTACTCGCCAAAAGTTCCGGACCATGGGTTCGGAGAAAAAGGTGAAGCATGTTGAAGTAGTGAAGTGATGAAGGAGTTCAAGGTCGAGTCCACTAAACCAACCGGCCGGCGTGGATTGCTGATGTAAAGAAACGGTTACCGGGGATCTGACTTGGCTCCCAATAGGGGTATGTCCCGTACTAACTCCGACAGCCTGAGGACTAAGGGCCGCAGGTTGAGCTGAGACGTTGAAATCGCAGTTGATCCCTCGCCTAGGGCTATTAGGTCGGATTACCTTAACGCTTAAATCCATACACCCACACTTCATTACGTAATAATACCTCAAAATCTTTTAGCTTTTCAATTAAATCATATTACTCTTATTAGTAATAATCCCTACGAAAAATGTTAATAAACCATATTAAAACTATACCAAATTCTATTTTACAACTTTTAATATCCTCCTTTTTAAGGTTCTAATCTTTAAAGCCATTTACTACTTATAACTATATTAAAATTAAGTTATATTTAAAATTAAATTAAAATATTTACGTTTTAACTTTTTAAAGGGATTATAACTAATAAAAGGGATAAAATCATAGACTTATTAAAATTTAATTTTAATACAATTTCAAAACGTTTTTAATAATAATTTACCATTTATACCTTTGTAATTTTCCTTATCTTTATTTTTAATTTAAACTCTTTAATTATAACGTTAATTAATATTATATAAGAATTTAATAAAAATAATTTTTTATTAACCTTATAAAATATTATAAAAGCTTTTATACAAAGACATAAAACCCATAAGTTCTTTATAAGGAAGATCGCTTCGAATTAAAAACATATATAACCCATCCGCAAATTATTAGTATCATTATTTAATTAAATAAAGCCTAACACAACCTACTACTTTATACCCAAATTCAAATAAAAAATAATTTAAAACTAATCCCTTATAAAATCTCCATAACTTCCCTCACTATTAAACTTATAGCCTAACTAAGGAATTAAAGTTTAAAAAAAGCTTTATCCCAGCTTAATCTTATAACTAACCTTATCTAACTCATTAGCAATCTCTTATTATCGCTAAGGGGTTAATATACTAGGATTAAAAGTATTTAAAATCTAATAATAATAATTAAAATAAAAGCATAAAACAGTTTCATAAAATATAATTACTCAAATATAAAACCAATAATATAATAAAATAAAATATATCTAATAAATTAAAGAAAATGTTAACCAAAATAATTACAAAACTTATCATTATATTGGCTATAAAAATTAATATAAATATACTTTTAATATAAGCTTTATAAGGAAACATATACTATAATCTTATATTTTTAAGCAAAATAAATAAAAAATAAAAAAACTAAGTTTTTAATTTATAATTAATATAATTAGAAATAAATTTAAAAGGATTAAACCTAGGCTTATAATTAAAGCAAAACTAACATTATTTACCAAACATAATAAACTAATATATAACATTAGGAAAAAAAAGTTAATATATACTTATAATAAAAAGGTTATTACTTAAGTAAATATACTTATATATTAGCCATAACCATTTTTATATAATTAATCAGCCCACAACCTTAGTAAGGAAAAACTAAAAAAAAAAAAAAAAAATTATTCTTAATCTAATCTTAAAACAATTTCAAATTACACTTACTTTAACCATTATAAACATAATATAAATACCATTAAAGCTAAAAACAATTAATATAAGTCTTTAAAAAGGTCTTATTAGGACAAACCATATTAACATTTTAAAATACTTAGCCATATACTAAGTTAATACCAACAACAACAAAACAACTAAACAAATTAACAAATATAATCTCAAATTAATCTAAAAATATACCTATATATACAATATAACTCGAATCACCAGCTAAGGAAGTTTTAATACAACCATTAAATTAACTTTAATTAATTACTTAAAAAAAAGAAGTATAAGCAATTAAACATACATATAATAAATTAATAACTTAGATTAATACCACCTAAGCTTAATTAAAAACCAATCTCAAATTATATTTAATAAAAGAAATATATTTAAAAGGTAAAACCTTAAATTAACATCTAAAATAAGTCCTATACAATATTAGTAATAATCAATAATAAAATAAATTAAAAATATCTTTACTATATAAAACTTAACTCCATTTATAATAGGAAATAAAATAATATATAAAACATTTTCTAAAAATAGATTTAATATAATATTAATTTAATTATACCTAAGTTATCAACTTACTAACATCCAATTAATCATAAAAAACTATAATATTAGGAATAATAACAACCATTTACACATCCTAATATAAATGAAATTAAGCAAAGCCTAAGATTATTTCAAAATTATACTTAGATTAAAGCTGATTTAATTAAACATATATATAAAAGTAAAAAAGTTAAAAAAATGTTTACTTCTTTAAAAATAATTATATATTTAATATTAAACATAAATAACAAGTTATACCATAAATACTATAAACACCTTAACACATTAAAAATACACAAATATTATATAAAAATTACATAAAAATTATATAAAGGTTATTTAAACAATTTAAGATTACCCTAAATCTAATATATGATTATTTATTCCTAACTTTTTAAGTAATATTACCTCCTCTTTATCTAATATATAAGCTTTTTTCTCTTAATAAATCTAAACTTATTTTTTAGCTATTCTCTTATATAATTCTATTATTCTTCTTTCCTTTTTCATAAGTTAAGCTTTAAAAATCTTTTTATTTAAGTAGCCTTACTTATATTAATTTAAATATAATATAATCTTAGGTTATATTAAGATTATTTTTTCCTTAAAACTACCCTATGATATTTATAAAAGCTTACTTAATAAAGATATCCTAACTTTTATATTTTATATAAATAGTTACAAATTATATCTAAAATATTCCTCTTAAATATCTTAAATTATAAAATATAAGGGTTATAAGAATTAAAGCTTAGGCAGGCTTATCCCTATAAGCTAATCTTAAATTAAATTCAAATTATTATTCCCTTACAATTTATTAAAGCCAAGTCATTAATAAGTACCCATCTATTAATCTAAAAGCACATTAAACTCATTCTTAATTAATATAATATATTTGCTTTTATAAAATAAGTTCCTACTACTAGCTTATTATAATAAATCATTAACTTTTAATAATAATTTCAAACCTAATTCAATTAATTCCAAGATAATATTAATATTATTAAAAGGATTTAAAGGATTAAAAAAAAGTAACAAATTTTACTCTCTCCTATTTACTTACTTATAATAATTTTCAACTAATAAAATATTAAATTAACATTCATTTAAATATAATATTATCTTAACCATAATATAAATATAGGGTAATCCTAATTTACTCCATTTTTTTATTCTATATATAAAATATACTTTTATAAATATATTTTTCTATTTATAATAAATTTTAAACTCCTTAAATAATGTTAGCCATTCTTCACGATTATTAATAAACTTATAAAAACTAAATAACAATTAATTAAAGATTATCCCATGACTAGCCTAATATAAAACTTACAACTTTATAATCATTAATAATGAAATAAATTATCTAGTAAAGTTATTAACCATAAAATACTTACTTTCATTAATACTAATATACTTTAAAACATTTAACTAATTCATAAGATTAATTTTAAAGCAAATTTAATATAAGCCCTTTTAAAGCTAATCTAATAATTTATTTACCTATTAATTAATAATATTTATAAAATATTAACTTTATTTATTTAATAATTAAATTAAAATTAATATAAGAATAATTTACTTACTTAAATAAAACTTAACTACCACATTAACTATTTTAATTAAACAAATTTATAATAATAAGCTAAAAATCTAATCCAAAAATCCATTTAAATTATAACCAAGGAATTTACTCTAAAATCCATGTTACAAATAAATTTTATAAAATATCATAATATATTATAAATAATCCTTCCACAATTTAAAATTATTTAAATTTAAAATTAATTAGTAATTTAATCCTAGAATAGTTCAAAGCTATTACCATATGCCTACTTATTAAATAATACCCTAACCTATATACCTATTTTTTACACATATTCAAAATAGTAATATAAATAAAAATACTAACCTATTCTTAATACATTCCATATATATACTTAAAACATATTAGGATTCTAAATACAACTTTAAGTTAATAAAATATACAACTAAATAGCTAATAATATAAGTCCATTATTTCCCAGTTAAGGAATATATATACAAAAATCTTAATTTCTATAAATAGTTAACATTAATATTTATAAATAAAAAATAGTTAGCTTAAGATTATATCATATATTCTCTCATTTTAATTAATAATTAAATATAAATTAATCTTCCCATAAATTATTTTAAAAAACAAATCTATTTAAATATAAGTACAATCCCAAAATGCTTCCATTTATTTTTTTGTTATATAAATAATAAAATATTTATTAATATCTTTCTTTATCCTTAAATAAAATATTTCTCGGATCTAACACTTATCTTTAAGTTATTTTAAGTTTAATTCAAATTCTCATTAAACTCTAACAAAAATAGTCCCTATAAGATATCATAAAAGTCTTTCTTTTCAAATAATAGTATTTATAATATATTCTATATTAAATACCTAATAAATCCCCCAAAGCCTATCCATATTAAATTTTTAATATAATTGGTAATAATTTAATTTTATTTAAAAGCAGGTTAAAGTTAGGTTTAATATTATTTTTACCTAGTTAATATAAAATTCCTACCTACTATAAGTCCTAATAACTTATAACCTTTAAATATTTCTATAAGTTCTTATTTAATATTAATAGATAGTTTTATTAGTAATAATAGGTAATATATATACAATCTATAAATAATAAGAATTATAAATAAAAATATTTTAAGATTATATAAAATATATATATTATAACAAATATTATAAGGTTTATAAAATACCTTCCTAATTCCTTATATATGATCATGGTTATAGTTTAAAAGCTTAATTATAATATATCCTATAAATGAATAAAGATCTAATTAAGATAAATTTAATAGCCTATTAATATATAATAACTAAAAAAAAATAAAATTAATATAACTAATACTATTCTTAATAAATATAGCGAAATAATAAAGCTTTATATTACAACTTAATAAACATTTAATAAAAAGTATCTATATAAATATATTAAAACCATTAAAAATATCTAAATAGTTAAATATATTTAATTCAATCTTAATTTATCCCATTATACTTAAAAACATATAACACTCCTTATTCATAAATATTCCCATAATAACCTAAAACATAAGAAAACTAAAAAGATTTTTAATAAAGATAAGAAACCACATAGAATAACCTATAACTAAATAAGATTTTATCTTAAATAAAATTAAATTTAAAGATTTCACTTATACAAATATTTTATCCCATAATTTATCTATTAATAATTTTTTCTTTTCGTTCTAAAGATACTTTTAATATAATAAATCAAGCTTAATAATATCCACCCAATTAAATTTAAGATTATATTTAAATAAAATTTCATCATAACTTACAAATATCTTCAAATTTACATATTCACAATAATAAATCCTAATACAAATATATCATTAATAATACACCTAATGCTAATTCTCAAATCCCTTATTAATATTAATATAAATTTCATTTACCATCTCCCTTAAACTAATTTAAGATTAATTTAAGAATAATATCCTAAGATTTATATTTATAATAATAATTAAAAAATACTTATTTTAAAGTTTTCTTATTATTTAAAATAAAATTAATTATATAATAATAATTAATTAATAGGATAATAATTTATAAATAATTTAAATACTTATCTTAAATATCATATTTGTAATAAGCTTTTAAAATCCCTTCTTTCTAACCTTATCATCTATATTTTTTATTTCCTATAAATAAAATCTTAGATTAGCCTTAATAAAGTATATAATCTTATTAGATTAGGTATTAAAATAAGCTAGCATATCTAAATAATTTTATATCTCTAATATATCAACATTATATTTTTTAAATAAAGAAATGATAATTTTAAACAAGCAAGTAATTACTTAAATTAGTTATTAATATAAATTAAGTATAGGCTTAATAGTTATATAATTTAAAATTATACCAAGATTAATCTTTTAACATATTAGATTTATTAAAAGCTAATTATACATATTTTAAATCCATTCTTAATTAGAATTTTTAAGGAAAAGATTTAAATCCTTTTTTTCTTTTTTATTAAATATTTTTACATCATTTCAAATAAAGTTTAAATAGGCTTCTTTAACTTATTTATTCTTAATATTATTCCATTATACTATAATAGCTTATTAATAATTCTTTAGCTTCTTCTCTTTTTTAATAGGTTTTTATTATTATTTCCCAAAGATAAAAGAATACTTTTTTTAAGTATAATTAAGGCCTAATAAGTGAATAATTTAATTAATATAAGTTTAAACTTAATCCAATTTCTTTATTATTTTAGTTATAATTAAATCTATATATAAATATATATAAATTTAATAGAAATTTCCTTTTTTTTTATTAAAGCTTATTCCCTTTTATAAAGTAAATGCTTATTCCCTTATATAAGAAGATTAAAAATATCTTATTATTTAATACCCTAATTTATTAAAAATTCACTTTAGCTAAGTAATTTAATAATTAAGCTAGAAATTAGCCTTACAATATTTTTTAATAATTAAATACCTAAGTAATATAATATATGGCTTTTATTAAAAATTTTTATTAATTTTTATAACTTATAAATCAATCTTAAATTAATCTTATCTTAACCATAAAATTACCAAATTTTTTATTATTAGTAGGAATTAACCTAAGTTAAGTTAAGCCGCTTTTTATCTTATTAAGTAATATTAAATTAATAAATTAAAAGGTTAAAAATATTTTTCTAATAGGAATTTTAATAAAAAGTAAATATAGGCAATTTAGGGTTAGTTATAAACTTAAATAACATAATTGGTTAATCTTAAAATGATATAAGAAAATTACTCTAGTTATATATATGAAAGAGGTTTTTTAAAATGTATAATTCTCAAAGTTAAAAGTTATATTATTAACATTTATTATATTAAAGGTTAATCTAAACTTCCTATTTTAAAAATAAAAAGATTTTATAATAAAAATAATATTAAGTAAATTTACATATATAGTGAATTATATAAATCATAATTTAATAAAGGTATAATTTAATTTATAAATTAATATTAATTAATTTTTAACATAACTTAATAATTATTAGGTTCCTTATCCCTTATCCCTTTAGGTATTATATTACCGCCTATTTCTCCTTATAATAATTAACATTAATAATATATTATCCTAAAAACTATCATTTAAAAAAAATTCTAATTAAAACATCTAATTTTTATTACCATCCCTTTTCCCTACTATAAAAACTTTTAAAAATATATTCCCTTTTCTAATCATTAGATTTTTTATATTTTATATTATTAACTTAATATATATAGCTTTAACATATTATAAGTTTAATCTTAACCTTTAAGCTAAATAAGTAAGGCTAAAGTTTTCATCTTTAATAATAATAATAGCTTTAATAAAAATCGGTTCTATTAAATCCTTCCATTTAATTTTCCCAATTTAACTTTTTTTATAAATCTTTTTTTATAAATATAATTAATAACATTAAAAGAAAAACATTAAGATTAGCTTTAAGTAAAACGTTAAGAAAAGCATTAAAAAAAGCATTTTAAGAAAAAAGCCCAATAAAAATATAAGCGATATTATCTTATATAATAAAGAAATAAAGTATTTAAATTATTGGCCTTTCTATCCTAATTAAGGGAATTATATCAATTAAGCTTATATATAAAATATCTAATAATAACAACCTATATTAGCTTACTAAAACCCCTATTACAAATATACTAAAAAATACTATGGCTTATAAGATTAACACATAATAACTAAGGCTCTTATATAATATAATTAAAAGAAAATATATAAGTAAGTAAATAATTAAATATAAAATAATATTAAATTAAGAAAATAATAACATAAATATTAATCTATCCTAATTTATATTAAAAATATCCCAAACCCTTTTCCTATTATAATTAAATTTATACTTATAATTATTTTTAAATATCTTACATCTTAATTAAATTTAATACCATATTATTAAATATTAATTATCTAACTTTATATAGCTTTTTTAAAATACAATTCTATTTAAATATTACCTAAGAAATACCCTTAATTTATAAATATTACATATAAATATCTCTATCACATATTTAATAAAAATTAATATAATCATTATAATTCTTACCTTTTACCTTATCACTTCTCAATCATTAATATTACAAATTAACAAAAAGAGAAAAAACATAAATATATTAAGTAATAAACTAATTATATAAATCAACTAAATATAATACCTATTAACCACCCCATTAACTAATATATTAACCAACTTATTAATCATTATGATTAAAATATACCCCAAACTCCATTCTCCTATACACCTCCTCTTTTTAATCCTACTAATATAAAGTAACATATAAGGTATACCAATCAATCAATTACAATATCTATAAGTTTATCCATTACCTATTATAATTTAATCATATCTTTAAGTTTATTTATTACCATACCTTTTATCTTATTTATAAGTAAAGGACATACCAGTAATAAACCAAGGTCATATCTTTTTAACCCTAATAAATCCATATTAATAATAAAAAATATATTAAATATAATATATAATAGTATTATAAATAACATTAATAAATACTATATAAATATTTAAATAAAATATAAATAATCCAATACTAAAAAGAATCACAAAAACTACAAGAGCTAAATTAACCACCCCTTTTTATAAAGTTAATTAATATCCTAAGTATATAATATACTCTTTAAAAACCCCCTTTTAGCCATCAAAATAACTAAATAAAGTAAAAATTTGAATAATAATCCATTTTAAAAGGATCCTCTTCCTTTATAAAGTTAATTAATATTTTAAATATATAATATACCCTTTAAGCCCCCCTTATTAACCATTGGAATAATTAGATAAAGTAAAGATTTAAATAATAATCCATTTTAGGAAAATCCTCCTCCTTTATAAAGTTAATTAACATCCTAAGTATATAACACACCCCTTAAGCCCCCCCTATTAACCATTAAAATAATTAAATAAAGTAAGGATTTAAATGATAATCCATTTTAAAAAGAATTAACCTTTTTCAAATCTTATAATTATACCTTATAATTAAGAGTAATATAAATATTAAAAAAGTAATTAAAGTAATAATTGGAATAACAACCATACTTTAAATATTATATTCTTAACTTATTAATATTATTACTATTAACCTTAAGTTATAATAATTAATCTTTATTAAATAATAGCCTTACCATCTTATTACAAGTTTAAAAAATATCTTAAAATCTTATTCTATTTTAAAAGTAAAACATAATAATAAGCATAATACTATTTTTTTATTTTTTCTTTTATCCTATTTAACATTTAAATCATTATTAATATTATTTCCTAAAAATTCTTTATTTATTAATTCTTTTATATTTTTTTAAATATCCAGTTTTATAGATTCCAATAGGGGTAATATTTCTAATTCCATATCTTTATTAATATTATTAAGGGAATATTTTTCTATATAAGAAAAAAATCCTTTTAAATAAAAAGGGAAAAACCATAAGTAAAAGAAGTTAACTACTCTATAAAAAGATTAGGCTAATATTAATATAAGGAATATATTATAGCCTAACCATACTTAATTATTAGTTTTTTAAATAAAAGAATCCAACGCTTTTAATAATAACCTAAGCCCTATTAAATCATCTATAATTACAAATTAAACCCTTATTAAAGTAAATATCAGGCTTACTATACTAAAAAGGAGATATAATATATTAATAAAAAATATTATAAAGTTAAATACATAAGTAAATCCAATTAATTAAAATAAAATATTAAAGGCCTTCTCATTTATTAACATTACTTTTAAACCTATTAATAACAATTATCTTAAAGCAGCAAGTAGCCTATCTCTTTCATTACCTACTATTAATCACATCCTATACTATAGCATAACCATTAAGAAATAAAAGGCTTATAAAATATTAATTAAATTTACCAATTTATTTAATAAAAATAATATTAAAACTCATAAATATAATATTTACTAATAGTTAAATTTCTATAAATAAAAGTTTATATTAGAAAATTAGTTTATAAATATCTATATAATATTCTTTCATTATAAATTGGTTTTAATAAAGGTAAAAAAAGAATATATATTTAATTACAATATTATAACTAATATAAAATGGAATAATAGGTATTTATAATAGCAAACTAGAAGTAATCTTATATCTTTAATTTCTTAAATTTAAAGATAATATATAAGTATATTTTTTATTATTAAAACTTAAAAGTTAAAAAAATAATAATATTTTTAAAGATTTTAGTAGGTTTAATAAATAAAGTATTAGTTTTTTTTTTTAAGTTTTATAATATTAAATTTTAATAATACCCTATATTATTAAATACAAAAAGTAATAAGTTATTATTATTAATTATATATAAATATAAGATCTTTATAAAAATATTTAAATAATTTTACTATTATTAAGTATATATAATTAAGGCTTATATCCTTTGGAAGAATTATTTAAAGCAATTTTGGCAATATAAGTTTCATCCCAATACACCCCTTTTTAAGCATTAAAATTAGCTGAAAAAATAGGTAACAATTAAAAACCTTATATCACATAATGTCTTTAATTAACATAACATATACTAAATTAAACTAATTAAATTAAATTAATATAAGGCTCTAACTATTATCCACCTTCTTACTCAATTTATATAGCCAAAAATGAATATACCAGAATAATATTTATATTACCAAAATTGTTTTAATTAACTCTTCCAAAAGATAAAAGTCTTAATTAAATAAATATCATATTATTTAAATTATTTATAATCTTATATAATTTTTCAAAAAAGACTTAAAATATTACACAATTAATAACAATTACCTACCATTCTCCAAATTTGATAATATAGGATACTATTAAAATAATAAAATTTTTTTTTTTTTTTTTTAAACATTATTATCTAAACAACTTTTTTTAAAAATAAAATCTTTAAGTTTTTTTATTTCTAAAAAAAGATAAGTTAAATTAAAAATAATTAATATATTTAATAATATATTTTAATTATATAATATTTATTATAGCTAATTAAATATTTTATAATAAATAATTTATTATTAAGAATATTTATAATCTATTTTAAGGCTTAATATAATGATAAAATTATGATTTATTAATAAGAATATTAATAATCCAATTTAAGGCTTAACCTTATGAATATAATTCTTACTTAAAATATCTTATCATATTTTATAATACTATCGTTTTTAAATAAATTAAATATTATTATTATTATTAAAATTTATTTTTAAATAATATTATTATTAAGTTTATTATAAAGATGAAATTTAAAGATATTCCTTATTATACTTAACTTCTTAACAACTTTTAAAAGATTAAGCTTTAATCGTTAATTGAAATCTACCATTTTAATTATATTCTATTAATTTTATTAATTATTCTTTAAGCTTTTAATAATAGTGTATTCTTATATAGTATGGTTTATATTATATGTTATATCATCCTTAGTAATATATAAATAAATAATAAAGATTATAATACTTTAAATCATATAGGATTATTCTTATTTACATTACCTAATTCTAAAGATACATAATATATACTTAAGAATTATATGGTTTTGGTTAATATTTATTATCTTTATTATTCTAATTATAAGAAAAATTAAAGCAAATATTTTATTCGTTTTATTAGATTATTAATATTTATTAATAAGAAAACCATATCCTATTATGCCTTATTTTAACTAATAAAAGTTTTTGGATAAATTATTAAAATTTTAAAAAGATTTATATCCTAATATTCTAGTAGCTAATGTTTCTATATTTGATACTATTAGTATATCTGTTATCATAGTAACTGCTTAAGTTCCTTTAATATATAACTCCAATTATACCCTTTATCTTTTTATAAGTTAAATTAATACCCTTAAATTAAATCATATCCTCCCCTAAATAATAAAAATCTTTATTAAAAGAAATAATATATAACGGTTTATTACCTTATTAAATAAGAGTATATTTATATATTTATATCTAAGAAATCTTATTTTTTTTTATAAGGATATTTATATTTTTTAAAATTTAAATATTATTATCTTTATCCCTAAGTTTAACTTTAAAAATAAAGAGCGTCTACGCCTAACTTATCACATATTAAACTTTTTAAAGAAGTTTATTAATTTTAATATAAAAATTTATTTATTATATTATAATATTCCCATCTTATTTATCAAATATCTTTTTAAATTTCTTTTTACCTAGTTTGATTAGTTTTTATTTACTAGTATCATTATTATACTCTTTACAAATAATAATAATAAAACTTAATATTTTATACTTTTTTAAGATATGGATAAAGATAAAATGGTTAAATAAATGTTCCCGCTCTAATTACTTTTTTAATTATCTAATAAAGTAATTAATAGTTAAATTAAAGGTATTATGGATAAGAAATATAACTGTTAAGATTTTAAAGCTATTTAAGATATCAAAGTCTTAAGCATGGATAACATTACCCCTAATATTAATAATAATAATAGTAACACCTCTAATATTAGCAACTTTAGTATTAGTAATATTAATATTAATAACCTTAATGTCAACAAGGGTGATATTAGTAAGCTTAATATTAACAAGGGTGATGTTATAAACCTTGTCTATTTGGTTTATACCAGTTAAATGGAATGTTTTAATAATAATGTTAAGTCTAGGGATTATAGTTTTAATTCATATTCTTCTCATAATTTTTTTAGCAATTTTTCAGATAATTTAAACCCCCTTTGTAAAAAATCTCAGTTTTTATTAATAAGTAAGGATGATACTGTGGAAATTTGTTATTTATGCTTATGGTTAAAATTTAATGAGAACGAATCCATTTCTATTAGAAATTAATTATCCTCCAAATAAAGCGGTTGGTTTAAGTATAAATTTAAGCCTAAGGTTCCCTATATTTCTATTTTAAATTAGAAGAAAGGTAGTAAAGGTGGTATATCTTCCTTTAATTAAATATTAAGATGGAAATCTTAATAAGTTTATATTATTACTTTTATAAGAGGTATTATAATATATATAAGGGTTCATTATATAAGATAATCTAATAAAATAGTAATTAAAATAATATAATAAAGGTTATATGTAAAATAAGATGAGATAAGATAGATTTATATTTATAAATAGCATTTAATTAAATCTAAGCTTTATAATTAAAATATTATATAGTTTATATAAATATTTAAGCTAAAAGTTTCTAAGCTTTTAGCCTTTCTTATTCTATGATTAAATCTTTTTTAAACTTTTAATACCTTGATCTTACTAAGTTATACTTATAAAGAAAAGAAATTAATAAATAATTTTAATTTGAAATTTCTATATCTTAAAAAATGATTTAAAATTATAAAATATAAGCTTTAGCTAAAAGGAATATTAATGCTAAAGTTGAAAATATAGCATATTTTATTAATATCTTAATTAAGAAGGAGATTTTAATATGGTATATTAATAGTAATTATTTGTGTTTTTTACTTATAATAAAGTAATTAACTAGCTTTGTGTGATTTAGGTAAATATTATAAGATATTTATCTGAAAGTTATTTATAGCCTTAATTCTAATTTTATTTTCTTTAATGGTTAATATGTTATTAATCTAGAATGTTCTTATCTTTAATACCTATTTATGGATATTAAGAATAATTCTCTAATACTTTAAGAATTAGTTATGCTTATCTAATATAAAAGTTTTAAACCTTTTTATAATATATTAATTACTTAATTTTTATATAATAAAAAACCTAACATTCTTAATATCTAAAGTAATATTATAAATTATATACTCCTACCCCTTAAAAACCTTTTTAATTATATTAATAATTACTATAAAACCATTAAAGTATTGGTTAATAACACTATTTAACCTATAATTAATTGGCTTTATTTTTATAAGGAAATAGGGGAAGAAGATAAATGATAAAATAATATTATATAATAGGTAATTTGGCTAAAGTAATCTAAAAAAGGTAGGGAATATATTTAAGTCATATCCAAAAGTTAAATCTATAATAAATATTTTCAGTTTTAAGATAAGATAAGAATTTATCTAAGGAATGTAATCCTTTAATTACTTTCTTTTAATAAACTATTTAATCTTTCTACCCATATTAAAAATCTTGTTAAGTTTAAAGTAAATAAATAAAGCTAAAATATTACCAAATTTTTATATCATATAGTTTTTAATAAGTTCAGTTTTATAAGTATTAAAAAGCATATATATATCCTTATGATTAAAAAATATATTATCTTTGGTATTAAAAGATATTATAATATCTTTTATATTAGGGTATATTATATTTATAATACTAGAAGATATCATACCCTTAATATTAAAAAGTGGCCTTATATCTTTGGTATTCTTATCTAACCTTTTTAACATATTCTTAATACCTTTTTATATAAAATCTAATAATATTAGGTATGATTCCTTATTATATAATATAATATTAATTACCGTTAAGTATATCTTTTAATATTTTAACATATAAATAAGGTTTTTATTTAACCTTACCCTAGTAATGTTATTACTTATAGATGATATTATTGATATAAAATCTAATAATGAAAGCGAGGCATAATTTATTTCTTAAAGATCTTATTGATTTAATAGGAAATTTAAATTAATATCTTTTAATGAAAGGTTTAAATTAATACTTTATGGTAAGAAGATTAGATTAATATTTTTAAATTAACTATTTATAAGATCTAAGATAAATCTCTAAGGATTGGTAAAATGGGAAGGATTACCTAATTTAAGGGGATTATTAAAAGGATTATTATTGGAAGAAAAAGGGCAATTAAAAAATGGAAAATTTTTAAGGGAGTAAGGATTATTAAAATTAGAGGGTATATTATAATTAAATGGATTGGTAAGATTGGGTATATTAGAATTAAGAAGGGTATTAACTTTGATAAACTTATTAGAACTAGGTAGGTTAATAGAATTAGGCGTATTGGAATTAAAAGGGGTATAAGGGTATAATATATTAAAGAAATTAAAAGATAAAGAAGTTTATATAATAGATTATAGGAGTAAGTAAAGCTTTTTAGTTTAAATATAATTAAAATAAGGCCTTTTCATTAATGAAGATTTATTTTCATTATTCTATTTCCTCTTAAATTAATAATATATAATATTATTAAAAAAAGAATTAAATTTAAGTTTATTATTTGGAATAATAAAAGGAAAATATTTGGATAATTTAAGTCATATTTAAGGCTTTATAATTAAATAATCTATAATTATAAAGGATAATAAGATCTATTCTAGGCAGTAAAGGTAATAAATATATTAACTAAGGATTAAATTAAAATTATTAATAGAAATAGGTATTTAAAGTAGTATAATGGTTAATGAGACTTGGGTATTAAATTCAAAAAGTAGTAAAGTATTGCCATTAATCACATATTATTCTAAGTCTTTTTTAAAAAGCCATATACAATTACAAATAATTTTAATACTAATAAGTATATATAATTATGATTTATATCCTTTAAAAAAGCTAATTAAGGTAATTCTAATAATATAAATATCATTCTAATATACCCTTTTTTAATATAAAAATTAGGTAAGAAAGTAAATGGCAACTAAAGCCTTATATCATATAATGCCTTTTAGTTACCATATATATATATATATATACATTCAAATTAAATAACTAACTAAATTAAATTAACTAAAGTATTCTATCTTTAAAGAAAAGCCTTAAGTAAATATTCTATCCTTTTTTTTATTTACCTTATATCTATTAAATTATATATTATTAAAGGTATATTTCTTTCTTATTTATTAAATTTCTTAACCCTAACTATCTCTAATATAATAAGCATAGTATTTTAATCTATTATAGAAGATCTAACTCATAACCTTTTAAAGGATAAAGGTATTAAACTAGATTTAGGGGATCTTTTAAAAACCCATCCTAATTAATTTAAAATCTACTACTTAAAAATCCTTAAAGCTAATGATAATCCTTTATTAATCTTTATTACTATAAGTAATAGAGGTATCTTATATTGTTTAATCTATTACTCCTATTATATTATTATTAGGAATTACTAGGATAATATTAAAGGTGGCTTATTAAATATATATAATAATTTCTAAAGTAGTAATTCCCACCTTTAAGCTTATTTATCTAAGAATGTTAAGGATTAGCCAGCCTATATATCCTAAGATAAAAATAATATTATCCTAATAAATAAATTAATAATTAAATTATACTTTTATATACCAGAAAACCTTAAAGGTTACCATAAGTTACTCTTTTTTATCATTTTAATATTTTATTAATAATATTTATATTAGTAAATAATTCTAAATTAAGATATATTATTACTTTTTATTTCAAATATTAGGTTTTTTTAAACCAATTATTAATACTATAGTGAAATTTTCCCAAGTTTATTATTAATATAAATATATTATTAAATATATATTCTTTAACTAAAAAGGTAAATTTTATAAAAAGTGGTCATATAATTCCTATAATATGTGAAGCCTAGTTTCTATAGAATTCCATATAGGATTGGGTATTAAATATAAAAAGGGATAATTTTCTTAATAGATTTTTTAACTAGATCTTATTATATATAAATATCTATAAGCTTTTTAATAATAGTATACTTATACTATTTTTAAAAAAGGTTAATAAGGGTATTAAGCTTAAGTTATTTATATAATTAATAATAAAGCCATTTAAAAATATAGCTTAAATTATATAAGAATTAATAAAAGAATATTATAATTATTAATATTGTATAATTAATTAAATACCTTGTAAGTATATCTTTACTTGTTTTATTTAATCTATCTTTTATATTATGTGTATACTATTCCTTAAGGGATTATGAAAGTTATATATGAGTTATAACTTTTATTTATTGCTTTTTATAAAAGATAGTAGGATAAAATAAAAAAGGTAAAATATATTAAGTAATAATTTTCATTAGTTACGTATTAGCTTTAATAACTTAATAAGTTTAATAAGATTTATTAAAAAAAATGATAAACAGTCTTATAAAAAAGGGAATAAGTCTAATAACCTTAATAACCTTAATGATTTTAACAACCTTAATAACTTTAATAAAGTTTTAAAAATGGAATTTAAATTATAGGATATAATATTAAATAAATAATTCTATATAAATCCTAATGATTTTAATAATTTTAATAATATTAACCAAAAGTTATATAAAATAATGGAATTATAAATAATAATAGTAAAGAGATAATTAGGTATAATACCTTAGTTAAAAGATAATGTAAATAAGAAAGTATATAACTATTTAGCGAAGCATCCTCGTTCTTTTAATAATTTAAGTATTACCTATAATGTTAAATATAAATTAGATCTATTTATTACTTATCCTAATAATTTAAATAATTCTTAGTTAGCTTTATCTTTTAATAATAATAAGAATAGTTAAATAAGTAAAAATAACAAATTAAGTTAAGCAAATAAAAGTAGTGTGAGTACTAATAATAGTATTAATAAGCTTATTTAAGGCATTAGGATTATGTTTATAATTATGTTAGGGGATTTTATAATTAACTTAAATATATTATATTAAATGGATTTTATTTATTAATCTTTTATTATATAAAATAATTAATTAAATGGAATTTCTTTTATAATTTATATATTAAATTTTTAGGTATTTTATTTATTAAAAGGTATAAGAGTTTATTAATATCTTATTATTTATTCTTTTCTTATTCTATTTTATTAGTTAAAGTTATTAAAGTAACCTTAAATTTAGAAAATTAAGTACTTATGATTGATATTTAATATAATATAAGTGTACAATTAATGATAATATCTTTATATTATAAATGATATTGTAAATTGCTTAAATAATTATATTAAAAAGCTTTTTATCCTTTTTAAGATTAAATATAGTATAATTATATTACAAGTAATTTAGGTTTTTTTATTTAAAATAATTTAATAGGATAAATGGTAGGTTTTAATTAAACTAATAAGTCTATTTAAGAAATTATCCTATCTTTAAGTGTTAAGGATAGTTAAATATTTATTAGGATAGAAATGAAACAGTTATTCTTTAATAATACTAAGTTTCCTAATAAACTTTTAAAAGATATATCTTAAAACAAAGATATATGCTACAAAAGGGATTTATAAAGATCACTTAATATATATTATAAGATATTATATAACTTTACAAATTCCATAACTATTAGGCTGTTTAATTATAAGTTTAAAAGGTAGCATAGTAATTATAATAAAGGGATACCCTAAGTACTAAGATATTTTTATAAAGGATAAAATTAGGTAGAAAAAGATAAGCATATAAATACTTAAGATTATTAATTAATAATATATTAATTATACCTATTTAAGTGAAAGGTAAAGGGATAATACTAAGAAAAAGTATAAAAAGCTTAATCTTATTTAGGAAGGGTTAAGGGGTGGCGCATTGTAGCCTAACGATTTATTAAATGAAGTAACTACTATACTATTATAATTTCCACCCCTATCTTATAACCACCTCTTCCATTAATAATATAAATAAATACTTATCTAATTTATTAATATATTTTTTATATTCTCTTATCTTACTTTATTTCTTACCCATATTTTCTCTATAAATATTTTATTTATTATAAATTTTTAAAATAAAGATAATATAATATTTTAAAAAAGATAAACAATTAGGTAGGAAAACTTAAATTAATCATACCAGGCTCATAAATACATTACCATGTTTAAGTATAATTTAGCTTTAAAAATAAATTTAATAAAATGGATTAAATAAGTAATAATATGTTATTTTAAAGGTTTAATTAACGCTTTAAAAATCTTAAGCAGTAGAAATAAGCTGCTAACTATATAAAAAAAGTATAACCAATTAACCAATCTTATTAAAATGAATATTAAAACACTCTTTACTATTAACAACTTCAAAAATAATTAAATATATAAATATTAAAATACTATCTAACATAATAAATTAAAACAAACCATATCCTCTCACCTACGTCATTCACATCCTACTATTTTCATAACTTTTTATTATCTAAACAAACTTATACATATAACCAAGTTTTATTTACACATCTTACACTTTAATTTAATAACATTCACATTAAATATCTATATAAAAACAAATGGTTAAACAAGATTAATTCACCTAATATACCTTACTACTATACAATATATCTTATAAGATATAATATATCCTTTAACTTAATACTAGTATTTAGTAACCAACCTTATCTTAACACAAATTAACATATAATTCTAATATTTCATTAATAAAGCTAAGATTAATTTATATACCACATAGCAAATGGTTATATTTATATACATACATTTCTAAGGTATTACTTATTTACAAAAACATACATATATAAATATATAATATCCACATCTAAATAACAATATATTAAATTTTTAATATATTAATACTACATATTAATACTTACATTTATAATATATTACAATATACTCCTTTTTTAATATAAATATTTAATTTGAATTTTTTTAATTAAATAAAAATTTATAATTTTCAAATATATATTAAAAAAGCCCTTACTCTTATATTAAAATTCTCTTATCAACATATATTATATTTATTTACTTATATATTCATTTATTTTCCTTTATTTACATATATATATTAACTTAATTTTTCTTAAATTCTATTATAAAATTAGCCCTTTAATATTTTCACCATATTTAAATTACTTAAAATATACTTAAAAAAGTTAAATAAATTTAAGTTTAATCCTAACCAAAATATTATCTCCTAAAAGCAAAAAATTAACCTTATTAAGCTAAACAAAAAAAACCCTTACCTTATCCCTAAACCAGTTTACAATAGCTTAAATCTTAATTAGTCTTAAATGAATAACCTTGATTAAAATCTAATAGGATAAAGTTACTTCCTAGCTTAATTCAAACCACCTATTAAGAACCCCTTTCTTAAAGATAATGATAATAAGCCAAACCTAACAGATAATATAAACTTTACCTAATATACATCTTAAGTTTTAATTAGGGTGAAGAAAATATATGTAAGCAATATTATTAAATTAATAATTAATAACTTAAATATATAAATATATATCCTTTTTATATCTTATTAATTAAGAAAGTTTACTAATAATGATTTTAACTTAAAATAAAATGGGTTATTTCCTTAAATAAATATTATAAGGATGAAATATGTTATTACTAAAAGATTAAGCTTAATCCCTTACCTATCTTAAATTACAAAAATAAGTTTAAATCAACTATTTTCTGATATAACAATAAACTTTAATATATCCTAGTCATTTATATAATAATGATTAAAATTGTCTTACCTTTAAAATATGCTTGTAAAAATTATTAAACAAATAAAAGCATATTTTAATATTATATAATTATATTAAATTATTTAAATAATACTTATATTATATATCATTATAATAATGGGGGTTATAAGTGTTCTCATAGATTAAATATATTAAATATTTTAATTGAATATAATTTACTAAAATATTATAATTATTCTAACTTTTATAAATATAAAAAAGCATATAAAGGTTACTAAACTACTTATAATATTAATTAAGGAATAGTAATAATATATTTCTAACATGTTATCATATGATATAAGTAATGTTTAAGCTTATTTACTTGTTATTATAAATGAAATTAAAGATTTAAAATATTAGATTTATATATAAATTATATTATACCTTTTTTATTACTTTTATATAATATATTTATAAAGATTTATCCTATGATTTCATTACTATCATCATATTTTAAAAATTAAGACATTTTATATAAAAATCGAATAGAATTAATAAACCTAAACATCTAAGAAATAATTTAATACTAAACAATATTTTAGAAAATATATTACCATTTCTTTAACTATATATTAAACAATTAAGCACCAGTTCTGGCCTACTTACTTTATAATTCTTTATATCTTTTTATAATAAGCCTATCTTATATTAACCATGAAAAAAGTATAAGTAATTATAAACACCTTCTTATTAGACTTTTATATAAATTATTATTTATCCTAATTAATTTATTAGGTTATAAATTAATTTATACTCCCTAACAACACTTTAAGATTAACTTAGATAGGTTATAAGCATATATTTAATCAATAATGCTTTAATTTCCTTATATATTTATTATTTTATACCTTCTTAACCTATTATCTTTTATTCATAAATGGCTTTTATAGTAAATACTATTTTCTTAAGTAAAAATCTCCTTAACAAAACTTATATTTTATAATATAACTAGTAAAGATTTTTTTAATAAAAATATCCTATACCACCAAAGAAGTATTATTTTATACTATTTAATTTTTAAAAGATAATAGCTTTTAAAAACTTAAAATGATAAAAGTAAAATCTTACCATCTTTAATATAAGTTAAAATCAATAAGTTTATCTATTTACCTATTTATTTCATTATTCCTTAATAGGAAATAGGATATAATATATCCAATAATTATTAGAATTAAGGTTTAATATATTATCAACATCTAAAATAAGATAAACTTAAAATCAAAAAGGTAAAACTATTTATTCAATTTTTCTTAAGCCAGATTAAAAAATATTTAAGAACTAATATTTAACCTACTTTATATAATTACTATATTAGATTAGTAATCATTACTTAGTTAATCAAAGGGTATCTTTCCATTTTTATAAAAAGATTAAAACAATTAGCTTACCTAAATAAATATTACACTTTATTTATCTTTTATTAACTAAAGGTGTTTTATATATAAGTTATAACATTATTAGATTAAATAGGCTAAATAAAGGTCCATTACCTAATACCTACTTTTAATATTTAAAATACCTTATATTTAATAAAAAGGATATAGTTAATAAGGCTTTAAGTTAATAACATAACTATACCCTTTTATTTAATAAAGCTTTAAAACATGGGATAAATATTATAAAATATATATATACATCTTATAACAAGTTAAACCTACCAATTTAAATAAACCTTAACTTATTATTACCTATTAATCATAATTACCCTTAATTAAAATTTTCTAACCACCTTTTTATTAAAACCTTTTAATATATAACCTACTAATACTTTAACCAAAGCTAATAAGGGTTATATTAAATAAATTACCAAGGTAATAAAGATACATAAATCTTAACTAAATATTCATTCTTATAAAGCATTAAAAATCCCATATATATTATAAAGAAAGTCTATCATACTATATCATATTAATTAATAAATTTAGCCAAATGGTAACAAAGAAAAGAAAATAAAAGATATAATTAAAAACACACCCACTTTCCCATAAATATACTTAACATTAAACATATAAATTATCAATGTTTTTTACACCAACCCATATCATATAATATAAGTTTAGTTAACATTACATAAAGATATATTTTAAGCGATAAGATATATCTATTATAATTAAAACTAATTATAAATTAACTATACCCATCTTAAATCTATATATATATTTTATTTCCAATCATATATATAATTCCACTTATAACTATTAAAATCTATTTAAAGGAAATATAAATATCTTTAATAATAAATCATTATATAGTTAAATAATATAACAACAATTTCAATTCAAAATCTTATACTTTATATAATATAACAAGGTTTACTTTTGGTATTAATATCTCTTTAAGGGATAACTACTTTAAATATATAAGCTATTAGTGACTAAGCTTTTCATTACTTACTAATTTAAAATTATAAAAACTTTATTAACATAACAAAATATACACACTTATAATTTCTATCATTAATTAATAAATATATGAAAGTAATATCTTCCATCCTTAATAATTAAATTTAATAATATTATTAAGGATTAAGCATCATTTCTATTAAATTAAAAATATTAAAGATTTCATATCCCTTAGCCTTTATAAAAAAGATATAAGATTAGGTGATGCTAATATAATTTATACTATATTATTATATATTATACTCTATCATTAATAATATGGCTTACCATAAATATATAATATAATATAAGATATTAACGTTTATATCTTTGCCTTAACAATATATATTAATAGCTAGGTCATATAAAAAAGGGATAAATTAAGAGCTGGCAAGGGATTATAATTATTTATAAAGTTATATCATAGGATACAAATAATTAATATATATATCTAACAAGGGAACCCATATAAAAAAGTATAACTACCTAATATAAAGTTAAGCTACATTTTTTTTAGGTTTTACTTCATTTAATTTATATATTATCCTCTAATATTATTATGATAACCTTTTTAATTAAGAATGATCTAAGACTTTATATCATTTGATTAACATATTATCCTTTAATATTATTATTATTAACTTATTAAGTTTAAAATATTCTAGGATTAAAAAAAGGTTTTACCTTAATAATATTAAATCTTTAAACCATTTCTACTATAATACTTACACTACACCTATTATTATCATTCCTTAGAAATATCCTTTATTTATTTTATTACCTTTATTATGGTTACTATTTAAAGATCTTAACCACTTCCTAATAACCCATCTAAGAAATCCTAACCAGACTTCACGATAGCTATAGCAAATATAATATAAGTAGTAAAAAAATTTGGAAAATGCGACAATCTTCCAGCAATTCGAAACAACGATTAAATTTTTAAAAAACTTTAAGCAATTTAAAATGCCATATCTATTTTAAACAATATAAACACAAAATTAGATAAGATTATTAACCATTTTAACATTATAAAAAATTAAGCCAAAGCTATATAAATCTTTATATTTTTTTTTTTTATAAAAATATATATTAACCACTAATTACTTTTATAATAATATACTAATCATTAACTTATCATAATGATTATAATATAATTGCACGTCTTAATAACTAATACATTTTATATAATTTTTACTTTACATCCCTTAAAAACCTAATCATTAATAAGATTATTAATAAACTTAAAATAATCAAAGTAAAAGAATTTCCAAAACTACCTAATAAAAGTCTTTATAATAAAAATATAATAAATGAATATTAATATTAAATTAGGTATAAAAATAAACCATTTCTTATAATAGTTATAATTACCTATTATAAGCAACATTTATATTAAGCAAAAGAGGTTAATAATGTATTATAATTGCATTAATGCGCATTAAATATCTGATTAAAACCCTTATTAAGGTTAAAAAGGTTAAAATTGGATTAGTTAAAATAGTTAATATTTAATTAGTTTTAATTATTAGGTTTGCAATTTTAAATAAGATAAAATATATTAATTTAATTATATATTTAGCCTTAAATTATATGATTTATCTTGCTTAAATAATTGGTAATAAGCTTGTAATTTCAAATTATAAGAACTTATTTTATTAATATTTCTATAATTTTTAAAGTTATTATTAACCTTATTATCACTTTTATTAAGAGTTTCATTAATAATAATAACCTATATTACTAGATTTAAAAAGTAATAAATTATTACCACTAATCCTATAACTTTCTTAAAAAGTTATACCCATTTATAAATAACTTTAAACCTATATTATATAAATATTTAAATTTTATATCCTTTAAAAAAGCTAATTAAGGCAATTTTACTAATATATATTTTATCCAAATACATCCCTTTTTAAATATTAAAATTAACTAAAAAAGTAGGTGGTAACTAAAAAACCTTATGTTATATAAAGCTAACCTTAAAGTAATTAATATAATAGGGTGATATGACTAAAAAATGCTACATAATATAAAGCTTTAGCTACTATCTAATCTTTATTTAACTTTTATATTTTATAATGGATATATTTAAATAAAACTTATATTACTAAAATTGCCTTAATTAACTTTTCCAAATAATATAAATTTTAATTAAATATATTATATATTTCTAAAATTATTTATAATTATATATAGCTTTTTAAAAGAGTTTTATTATTTTAATAATATTAAATTTTAATAATACCTTACCTTATTAGATTTAAAGAGTAATAAACTAATACTATTAATTACATATAAATCTTAGCTCATTACAAAGATATACAAATAACTTCAATAATATTAAATATATATAATTAAGATTTAAATTATTTAAAAGGATTAATTAAAATAATTTTATTAATATAAATTTTATCCTAATATACCCCCTTTTAAATATTTAAATTAGCTAAAAAAGTGAATACCAATTAAAAGCCTTATATCATATATACCCTAACCACTTAACATAGCTATTATAATAAATTTAATTTAATTAATCTAATTTAATCTGTACATATATACATATATAAGTGTAATAGGATGGTTAGGCTAAAGGATGTTATATGATATAAAGCTCTTTAATTACCATCTAATTTTTTAACTAGTTTAAATCCTTAAAAGGGGATATACTAAGATAAAATTTATATTAATAAAATTATCTTAATTAGTTTTTCCAAAGAATATAAGTCTTAATTAAATAGACCTTATATTACTTAAGTTATTTGCAATCTTATATGACTTTTTAATAAAGATTTAGAACGCTATGCGATTAATAATAATTGCCTATTACCTTTTAAGTTTAGTAATATAAAATATTATTAAAATATACTATTATTAAAATAATAATTCTTTTTTAAAAATGATTTAAGATAGGTAATAATTATTTACCACTTTTTAAATTTGATAATATAAAATATTATTAAATTCTAATATTATTAAAATAAAACTTTAAAAATGATTTCCATATTATTACTTACGCAATGCTAAGATTTATATATAAGTGATTTATAATAGATTTATATAATATTGTGTTTTATAAGTTATTTGATTTACTTATTTTATTTATTATTATGATTTTAAAACCAAGGAAATGTTTTAAAAAGCCTACCTATTTTACCTATCCTCCCTAACTTCTTTTTCTTAAATCTCCACTTTTTCTTTTCTTAATTTTAGATTATATCCCTATTTATTAAACTTTTATACTCCACTTTACTTATTAAAATATGGCTATTTAAAACACTCATCCTAATTTTTTTATTATAGTTAATAATTTCATTAGCCTAAGTAATTAAATACGTTCCTTTAAAAATTTGCCAGGTATGATTAATATATAACTAATATTAAACCATTTTAATATCCTCAATTAATAATTATAATAGAATAATAACGCCTTAAATAGGTAGATTAATACCCTTAACCAATAACTATAATAGAATAATAATACCCTAAATAAATAAATTAACACTATAAATAAGCAGATAGACACTATGAATAAGCAGATTAATAAATTTGTTATTAATATTAAAACCCTTAATGACATTATTTAAAATCTCCAAGATATTATTTAAGGTTTTTAAGGTATCATTTAACAACTCAAAGATCACATCTAAGATATATAAACACATTTAGAAAAAGCATAAGTTTTAATTATTTATATCTTTATATTTTAATATTAAATAAATACTTATTTATTTATTATAAAAATATTAATAATAATATATATAAATTAAATGCTATTACTACCAATAAAAACTCCATCTTAATTTTATTAAAAATAATAAATGATAAAATTCCTTTAGAATTACATCATTTATTAATAATATTAATCCTTAGAAATTTCATTAATAAAATTTCATTTAAAGATTTGCTTATTAATATATTTATAAATATTAATTAATTAATTAAATAATATTTTAGATAATTATTAATTAGAAAGAAGTAATAATAAACAAAAGATTATAAAGGTGGATAAATTATTACTTTTTCTAAGTGCTACTTATATAGCCAATATGATATAATAGTATATATATATTATAAGGCTTTTTTTTGGTATATGGTGAAATAATATTTATTAGGGATAATAAGCTTAAAAAATTAATAAGGTTTTTATACATAGTTAGTTCCTATAAATAGGTTTATTTATATTTAATATATTCCTTTAATTAATTTAATAATTATATTTATTTTAATATATATACTCTTTTAGCTTTTTATATAATTATTATTATTAATATATATTCTCTTTATTTAAGTTTTAAATAGTTTCATTTTAATTATTTAACCTTATAAACCTTATAAATATAGGATAGAAATTAGTGGATAAAGGAAGGAGATATAAGGATATGCTAATTTTTCATTACTTATAAGGCTTAACCTTAATTTAACAGAGGCTTAATGGAGATCTAATGGAGTTAATCATATAGGTATAATTTAGGGAATAATTTATGCTAATAGCTATATAAATTTGAAAGTTAAAAAATTAATATAAAGGTATAAAATGAGAAAAAAAAGTTAGTTATTTATAATTTGTATAAAAAAAATTGGAAATAAAACTTTAATGAAAGTAATAATTTAATAAAACTAAAGCTAATATTAAATTAACATTTAGCTGTAGTTGGGAATGGTTTTTTATTATTGTAAGTGAGCAGATTAAAAGGTTAAAAAGTAATAAAGTAAAAAGATAAACACTAAATTATAATTGATATACCTAAAATCTCCCAAGAATATAAGGATTATTAAGCCACTATTAAACCTATGTTAAGTAATTATTAAATTTTTATTAAATCTTTGTTAATTCACTTTATAAAGGTTATAATATATATTTACTCTTTTATAAATCCTAATATTTAAATAAAGGTTCTTTAAAATATTTTAATTAGTTTTTAATATTTTATATATAATGGGTTAATAACTAGTACATTAGTAGTATATATATAATAAATTAAATATTTATATTGTTGTAGTAAATTTAAATAAGAAATAAACTAGGGATAAATATTACTTTTAAATTAATCGTTGTTTAAATGATATTAATAATAATAATACTTAATAATTATTTTAATTTAATATATAGAAGATGGTAATGGGATAAGCATTTGAAATATATCCTTTTAATCTATTTAGTTTATATAAAATATAATTTTATATTAAAATATATGAAATACCTTTTTATTAATGAAATAGGTCATTTTTAAGAGATAATTAACAAAAGATTACCTTTTATAATAGCTTATAAGGTTAATATTAAATTATTATTTAATAATAGTTAAATAGCGGTATTAATATCCCTTAAACTAATAGCTAAATATCCTAAGCTTATGATTTAATTTAAAAGGAAAAAAGCATCTTAAATAATATTAGTTTTAATCATATTTAAAAGTTTAATTTTAATAATAAGTAAATAGTATACATTAAAAAATATGAATTTTAATAAGGTATTATACTTTAAAAATAATGACGTAATTAAAGGCGGTTAACTTTATTAGGTGGTATATTATTATAAATCTTTTTAACTTATATTAAACGGTAGTTAAACATAGGGCTAACATTAGCTTAATATATGTTAAAAGTATATATTAAAAATAAATTGGAAAAGTATAAGATTAAATTAATAATTAAAAATTAAACTTAAGGATATAAATAAGGATTTAAATGAGTAAATTTTTATTATATATTAAACTATTATTAAACTAATGTTAAAATATTATATATTTTTAATAATTTGTTAATTTCTTAATTTTATTAAAAGATTAAAATAAACCAATATAATTGGTGTTAATATATATTTACTTTAATTTTAATAGTTATTTAATATTAAGGGAAAAAAAAAAGTAATATATTTATTCCTTTTTAATTTATAGGGTTGTTAAATATTCTTTCCTCTTAGGTTATATTTTTATTTTAACTATAATAACAGCTTCTTTTTCTTAGGAGTTGGTTACTTTATATTGCTTTAGCTCCCTTTATTTTATGCCTATTAACAAATTTTATATAAAATAGAAATTAAAAAAGGGTATAAAATATTTTTAAAATTACTTAGGTTAAAAAAAGGTTAAGTAATGATTAAAAAACTAGGATTACTATTAAATTTAATATTTTCTAATGGCTCCTTAATCTTACTATTTACGTTAATAATTTTAAAGTTATTATTATTATTAAAGTTTTTATTAATTCCTTAATTAACCTTATTTTTATTCAAATTATTATAATCTTTAAAGATTTTACTAACTATTTCTTAATTAATTTTATCTTTATATTTTTCGTTAATAATTTTATAATTGGCTTCCCTTTTAAAGGTTTTATTATATATTTTAATAAATTTTTTAACTATAGCTTTAACCTATTTATTAGTAGGATTAATATAAGATTTAGTTGGTGTTTTAATAAAAAAGTTAACTAATATATTTAAAATAGATGTTAATAGTAATAACTTTTTAAAGTGTAATATAAATTCTTTAATGTTTAACCTTAGTTTAATAGGGGTTAAGTTAAAGTGAAATATATTAAGAAAGTTTGTTTTAGTTAAAAGTTAAGGCTTAATAAATGGTTTAGGTAAAAGTATTTAAATATTATAAGGGTTAATAATCCTTTTAATATATATGGCTATTAAAGGATTAGGGAAATGAGATATGCTAATGGTGGTAAATAAGCTTATATTTAATATTAATTAAAGCTTTGTGGAATTGGTGTTTAATGTTGGTTAACGCGTTGTTAAAGGGAGTATAATCCGTAGTTTACGTGTTAAATAGTAGGGATTTGGCTTTGGTTTTAATTTTTGTAAATTTATATTATCCTTTAATATATTATTATTGTTAAATTTATTATTTTAAATAATTATTAGAGTTATATGTTATAACTGTTATTTTATAATAATCTTAAAGCTTTTAATACCTTTAAAAAGTTAATAAAGTTAAATATGTATAATGTAATAGTTTAACATATTTTATAATAGAAAAATAAGTCTTATATAATTACGAATTTAAGATTTTTACACTTATAAAAGAATTAATCTTAGTTTAATATATACTTAACAAATATCATACTTATATAATAGCCTTTAATTAATTTGTAATAGGATTAATTTTAAAGAAAGATAAATATTATGGTTTATAACTAATATAACTTAGTAATAAAATATATTATTAAATGCTATCTTACCTAAGTTTATGAATAAATGTTATATCTCGCCATTTTCTCGTTAAGATAAATTTATAAAAGGCGTTATAACATTAATTTAACCTATATTTAATGTAGGATAAATATAAAAATGTATAAATCTTTTATAGTATTTTTAATTGCTAATATTATTATTAACTATAAGGATTTAATTGTAATATAATTATTATAATATTTAAAATATATTTAACTTAAATGGATTTATATATATTAGTTTTAATATGAAAGTCCTATTAATGTTATTAAAATTAAATATATTAGTTTAAGAATATTAGGCCTATTATAAACTTATACTAGTACTATCTTAAAAAATAATCTTATATATAATATTTAACTTAAAAATACTTTCTATTATATAGTTATATAGCAAACATTAACTATTATTTAATATTAATTAAATAATAAAAACTTATACCTTATTATTATATTTAAAAATTATTATATATTAATTTGGAAATATTATTATATTTAATAATAGTTAAACATAGGTTAAACTAATATACCCATATATTAGCATTTATTATAATTATTATACTAAGTAGGCTTTTTCCAACGTTAATATAATTTTATTACCCTAAATAAATAATTAATGTTAATTTTACTTTAGCTTAATATTTATCTTACCGGATAGTACCTATTCTATTATGTTTTAATTAAGTATAAAACTTATAATGTGTTAACAAATTTCTTATATCGTTAATCGCTATTTAATAATAACTTAATAGTAATATTAATACTATAAAAATAACCAAATTTCAAATATAAATTTATTACGTTTAATATTTTAAATAAAGCTTAATAATTAATTAATAGGGATTAAATGTATTTTTAACATAAACTACTAGCTTATTAAAGGCTATAACCATTGTTTTAATTAAGAAAATAACTTTTAAACAAGGGTTATTAAGTAAATAAAGCCTTTAATAGGAATATTAATTAAAATATATATTAAATATAATAATAATAGCTTAATTTTAATCTTTTTAATATTATTAATAATATTGTTATTATTAAAGATTAAATTTTCATTATACATAAGCTATTATATTAATTTAAATTATTGTTAAATTACCGTTAAATTATCGTTAAATTACCGTTGAATTACCGTTAAACCATTATTAAATTATTGTTAAACCTTTGCTAATAATAGTTAAATTTATACTTAACCTTATCCTTATTTTTTCATATTAACTAATAATAATTTTCTATTTAAATATACTTATATTTAAATCTATTATTACATTTAAATATAATATAAAGTTTATTTTAATAATATATACTTATATTAATATTTACCAGCTTTTAAATGATAATAATACTTAAGATATCATTGCCATAACCATTTTTTGGTGACTAGTCACGTGATAAGGTGGTGGATTTAAGCCTTTTAGGTAGCCCAACCAGAAACCTTCCTCGGCTGTCGTCCAATTAGTTCATCGATGATCATTGAGATAGACAATGATCTGCTCTAAGCCTACCTTACACAGTTTCGACATGAAGGACGCGTCTCGTCGCACTATGGATTTACGATTATGACTTTAGAAGCGAATACACATTATTGGCGGCTGCGCGAACCCACCTTCACCTTCCTAGATTTACATACTCGGCATCCGGTCCGAGTTTTCGCATGTGGTCTTCGGGTAGATTTGGGGGGCGTCGAAGGCATGTTTGGGGTTCATATCTCTATACGACGACGCAGTGTTACTAAGACGCTTGAGGTCGGAGGAATTATAATATTCGAGAGAGCTTCTCGGAAACGCGTGGCGATTACGAGTCATTGAGGCTGGAGTCTAGGACTTGAAACCCGCCCGGCTACGAATACGACAATCTAGTACGCATCTCGGACTCGTATTCGTACCCCCACCACCCGGACGGTTAGCAAATTACTTGGTCCCGCTAAGAAGCTCCATACGTCTATGCAGTCAAATGCTATCTAATTTCATCAGGGTGGTACGTTCACAATTGTAAAACACATCCAACACTGCGCATCGATATGAAGCTTAAGATGGAAGCAAACGTATTTGATATTTGCGAAATAATCAAGGCGGCAAATAGGTGGTGAAAGTAAGAATTTAACTGGCACCCCTACGGAGAGTGCATTATACGCTAGATACATGTCATATCTACGACACATTCATGTACCGTTGGCTGGCTGAGTATACAAGGTCCCATTAACGGTTGTGCTCAGCGTACCATTCGCATCAAAAATGTTCGTGAGCGCGTCAATTGACAAGTGGAATCCATCAGGACTAGTTTTCTTGGTGGCATTTGTTTGTCCACTTTGAACCAAGTCAGAATACCAGTCGACGACATTCAAGGTGATTGTTGGGTTTCGGGTTGTAACATTCTCCGTGCCGTCGAGGAAAGTGAGTCCATCATCAGAGAAGTGAGTGTATGTCACGGCAACGGACTCTATAGATGTGGCTTCGACGTTTGATACGATGGTGACTTCAGCAGAGCCTGCGACCGCGCCTCGCAATGTGTAGGTGCCGCTTGGAATATTTAGTGGCGGGGGAGGAATATGTCCGGGTTCGTAAGGGGTAGCCCAGGGGATGGTATCACTCAGCGGCTCGACAGGAGGTATCGGTATTGGTTTCCGAGAGGTGAAGTGAGCTACCATTGCCCGCTCCGTCCGGCCGCCTGGTTCGGTTGAGTTGGGGCAAGGGAGTGGATTTTGCCCACCACAGGCCGGTGAGACGACGAGCGCTTGATAATAAACCAAGCGAGTGGTATCTAGAGAGAATCTGGGGTCGGCTCTTCCATTCCAATTCGGATCGTTAATGCTACCGGGGCTTCCGTCACCTGCCCCGTTGATTTGCTGACCGTAATAGTCGCCACGATCGCCGTACCGATCAAGGAGATACGGCTGAAAGAATCGGCGTTCACCATTATTTCGGGTTGAAGAGGCAGCCGTGGTAGAGACTAGGTCGGTTAAGGGCGGCACATTCCGCATCCCAGCCATGAACATTTGCCGATTGCTGCCTCGGGTATCCATGATTGCTATCCACTCATCATCTGCTGAGATGTCGATGGGATCGCAATATTCTGGGTGGCTCGTAAGCCTACGGACATCGCCTGTTGTCAAGTCGACAGCAAAGACATCAATGTTTGACGACTCTCGTGGATACCCGATGTAAGTGGCTTCTTTACCACTTCCGCTAAATCCTCGAAATTCACCTACGGTGATAGCCTCGGTGTTTATACGAAGCTCATTTCCATCGATGAGGAGAGGCTCGTTCTTTGTGCCATTGGCCAACAAAATGTTCACGTTGGCTAGGTCGTAGCGGGCAGCCAGGGGTAAGCCTGTGGTCGGCGAAGGGTTGAATACAAGCCGCCCAACATATCCATTCTGGCCTAACTTTCCAGCCGTGGCTGTGAAAGAATTGAAGCCAAGGTGGACGTTATCAGGGTGCAGGCGCAATTCTCGAATGCTTCCACCCTCTCCCGCTCCATCCACGGCAGTGTTCCAGCGGATAGGGTATATGTGTGTTGATTCTGGACTACATTGGTCACTAGTCAAGTCAAATTCGCCGCAGTCGATGATATTAGTACCAGCCAGTATTCGTTTTCCGTCGCGGAACGCCTGGGGGTAGTCCAGAGTATCAGTTCGACCTTCGGCGTTGCGTGGGGGTACCCCACAGGTGATGCATTTGAACGGGCTGCCATTCGGAAAAGAGGTCCCATCCGACTTGATAAGTATTATCTGGTCGCCATTGTAGATATTGGCCGAATTAGGCGCGCCAGTGTAATTGACGCGAGCAATGACGTGGTTGCCATCAGGGAGAAAGCTCCCTATTTGAATAAGACCCCCGCGCTGAAGGATACAGCCCGTTCCAAAAGGGTCGACATCTGAGGTACACGAACCGCCTGTGACGCTTAAAACAGGCGGGAGAGGTAACTCGGTGATCTCGATAGGCTCTGGTTTAGGAGGCGGGGGAATATCCGCAGCTGAAAGGACAGCAACTGCAATCGTTCGCAAGGCTATCAGGAACACCGCTTTCATGAGAAACATTGTCAGCAGAGGGGGAAAACGTCGTATCTCACATATGCGACACACTTTAGTTCAAAAAGAGCTCGGGACAGTCCTTCGTATCGGCAACCTTGGGATCGGACTCTAAAGATTTCAGAAGCTATTTATGACCCGTACAGAGCATTATGCTCATCTGAAGATATTTCCACTCGAACCCCTTCGAAGTGGAATGCAAAGCACATACGACTCTCTTCATCGCATCGATGTAACTTCTCGTTGTAACTGTATGCTAGATTGACACTTTAGGAGTCCTTGCAGGGATAGAAGATTTAGGGACTGTAGATCTAAGCCTTTCTCGTGGTTATCCGAGAAGTACGAGATCCGATTCCGATCCCTTCTAACGCTAAACGTGCGAGATCGACAAGATCAGCATCTCCAAACAAATGAGGGGAAATCTTGAATACGCGTATCCGTATCTCATAACCCTTGTATTAGCATGAGGCGTCGTTAACAGATGTAGATGGCTTGTCCCAGGCGCAATATCCCGTCCCACAACTTCCAAACTCTTTACTTAATGCAAGCATTCGATACCGAAAAGCTTTCTATTCGCCCATCAGATTCATGCTAGAACACAGCCACACTCTTAACTAGCGAAATATTAGTCAGGGTATGAATTGCTTCGCGCACGGGTAATACCGCATACAACACATACCTACCTAGACAAGGCTCAGCTATATCGTCACGGCGTCTCTTCATTGGAGCCCCATTCAGAGAATGATTTCTGCCTGTTATTGATAGGCTACTTGAGACTTGGCTATAGATATTTATAACCCACGTTATTCATTATTATAGGAGTAATATACTTGGTCACCCCGGAGACAATATCTTGGCGGATCTTGTTTCTATAGACCGCCCAGACAGAATAGCATAAGTCCTACATGAAGATATCTTCTCTAGTTCCATATCAAACAATATACTATCATCTAACTGTGGATATGTGTCTTGGCCTTGAAGAGTACGACTCCCGTACGAGAAATTCGGATGCTATGATTACGTGGACACCACAGGCCTAGACCTAGACCTAGGACTATACGTGTAAATATGAGGCTCAGAATAGAACAGATACCGTCTTTATGTTGAAGGACTATCAGAGTATATCATGGATATCTAGGTAGGCCTCTCTGTATCAAAGTCAATCCTCAGATCACCTCATTACTTCAGCATCACCACATCACCAACCAAGTTCTTCGCTTGAGTTCAAAGAGGAAAAATTTGGTAAAATTAGTGCCAGGTCAAACCTTCATCAAAAATGGGTTTATCCGCGTTCTTCGACAGCCGCTTCAAATTTCGTGTGCACATCGTCGAGCTATCATTAATAACACTAGTCATGATCCTGTCTATTGCCCGCATCGCTATGGGATCACCACAACGGTCGCATACGATGGGAATTGCCATAGTGAGTTCACTCAGTGAAAATCAAGAGGAAACATATTGGGCTAACTGCAAGTCCGCCTAGGGATTCAAATCCGCCGCTTTTGTTCTTTACCAAGTCCTCACGGAACACACCGAGAAATTCCAGAAATGGGCCAACAAGAAGGCCAATCTTATCCTCAACTGCGTAGACATACCGTTCTGGGGGGTGTTGATGGTCATGCTGTTATCAAGCAATACTCAGGTTTGTGCTGGTAGCTCTTGTGCTGTCAGTTGGATCGTAGCAATGCTGTCAATCGTTCTACTGTGAGTTCGATCCCCATTTCTACAAGGATAAATTAGGTGCTGATGAATACCTCGCTTCGTGGTAGTATTATAACGTTTTGGGCCGCAATCGTTTCTTATTTGGAGTATCGATACCTCGGAATGAAACCTGTCAAAACATCTCAAGATACTAGTTCTGTGTAATAAAATCAAGGGAGGCGTATGGGACTGACTGCAGATAGAGGTAGAAGCCTGGTAGATTACTGGATTTCGTTGATGATGGACTTATGAATTGATATATTGATGGACAATGCTAGGTTGAGGATACATAGATAAATATAGGGAGACGGGAGAGATATCAAGGATGAGATGGCGACATTGTAAGCGTATATAAGTACATACATGACTTCTGTATAAGGGTGTATGAAATATATAAATCTCGTCTAGATTGTCCTTTGCTTAACATAGACCTCAAGAGGTGGCTTCTCCCATAGTGAGTAAATCTTCTGCACATGCCAATTGCTGCACTTCGGGTCTAGACTCAAGTCAAAGTTCCACAGGACCCTAGCCATAATCAAGCGCATCTCATGATATGCAAGATTTCTTCCAATGCAATCACGAGGTCCAAAGCTAAATGGACGGTGAACATCGCGACGATCGTTATAGAAAGGGGAAGCCGGGTTGGTGGTTGATTCAGGCAGCCACCGCTCGGGGATGAATTCTCGTGCTCGGTGGAAGTTAAGTTCCGAATGATACGCTGCAAGGTGATGGACGCCGACGATAGTCTGCAAATCTATGTTAGACATACTGTGAACGCAGAACGGAGTCAATGGTCAATTCCTACCTTTTCGGGAACTGTGACACCTGCAATGCGCACGGGAGGACCTTGGGGCACTGAACGAGCTAGACGTAATGGGACGGGAGGGAAAAGACGCAACGCCTCTTCCAGACAGGCCATCATGTACGGCAGTTTGGCGCTCACTTCCTTGAAAGTAATGGCCTCCTCCGACTCGAACGCATTGCGCACTTCCTCCGTCGCCCTTTTGAGGGCATACGGAGTCTTTAGCATCCAATATGTTGCTCCACTCAAGAGTGTCGCCGTGGTCTCCGATCCAGCGACCATGAGTAAATCACTGTTGGCAATCAATTCAGCGTCGGTCAACTCATGCGCCTGGCCACGGGATCGCATTATGTAGTCCATGAAGTCGCCACGGTCGGCTTGTTTCCTATGGTAGATGCGGTCGTTGACGAGTTTGGAAACAAGCGCATCGTGGTTGGCTTGCGAGTTGCGAATCTTGGAGCCGGCGGCTAACTTAAAGACCATACCAATGATTGGAGACACGCCGATTAAAACCATGATAGGCATGAGTCTCATTAACTTCGCGATACTATCAATCCACGCATTAGACTTGCCTTCTGCTAGGCCCTGCAAGGGGGTGCCGAATGCCAAGTCCGCAATCAGGTCGAACGTTGTGAAGTTGTACCACCGAACCATGTTAGTTGCCTTGCCAGTTTGGGCCACTTCTCGCAACCGCTCTACTAACAAGTCAACATAGACTCTAATAAGCGGCTCCTGTTGCGACAAGGCTTTATCGGAGAAGGCGGGCAACATCGCTCTTCGGTATCGGAAATGATCTGAAGCATTCGCAGAAATGATTTTCTTCGGGTCCATGTTGATTCCCTTTGGATAGGACTTTGGAAAATCCGCATGACCGTGGCCGTAGATATCTTTCCAGGCTTGAGGGTTGATGAAGGAGACCTGATTGGGGGCGACTCGAATAACCTCGCCATATTTATCATGAGCATCTCGGACTTGGAACTCTGCCGTTCCCTTTACCATACCGAGGTTTCTCGTAATGGGAAATGCGATCCATAGTGGTGGACCTGGAATATGTCGGAGAGGGTGGAAATAGAGGTTATATATGGCGCGAAGACATTGGTAAACAATGGTAATCAAAAGAGCAGTAAAAGCTAAACGTGGTATATCTCTTGTGTTAAGTGCGCTCACGATTTGCTGTAAAATACCTGCCATTGTGAGAAGCTCGTCGTTTCAGGTTGCCATTCTGAACGAAGAACGTGGTGGTACCTTTATATACTCCAAGTATGCCAGGGGGTTATGCGCCTACCCGCTAGAGACTGGCCCCGTCGTAATCCCCGGTACCTAGGTACCTAACCTATAGTTTTTATCAACATTGAAGCACTAGCGTACGACATAGAGACGAAACGCACATTCGCTGTTCGGTCTTAATTCAAGCACAACGCCGTAAGCAAGAAGAGAATAAGCGAGAGTGAGTTCCTAATGATTTACTACTCGAAGAGTTGTATGTAAGTAAACTGCGTAAGTACCGTGTAACATTGATTGTATACGTAGTTGCTACCTATTGGTTGAGGGTATGTAAACGAGGTACGAATGAAACCTGTCTCAGGTACTAAGGCACCTATCGGATAGAGAACTCGTATTCTCGCATTTGCTCACTAGAGCCCACAATTTTAAGGCTGATGTGGCTACCACTAACTTAAGTACAAAGTATCTCATGAAAATTAGAGCCCAAGCCATATAAAAATATGAGAATACTAAATTTATTTTTACGTCGCCTATGGGAAGGGTTGCTCAAAACAATGACAAACAGGATTATATTATCTCAAAGGTATTTTGACTCCAGAATCTTCCAATCCCCTGTTGAGTAACCTCAATCAGTAATAGTACCTACTCACACATACTTCCTAACATAGTGTGACAGAGGTCTACTCTATGGGAGCTCCACCCCCTTCAGAGTCAGATTCGGAATCCCAATCCAGAGATTCTTCTGAATCTGTATTTATATCTGTGTCGTAAGGATCGGTTGCATATTTTCTTTGCGGTAGCCATCGCCTATCATCCCAGTAAGGGCAGAGATGTTCCCGACCTCGCCAAAGCACTTCGAAATCATCTCGGCCATAACGAGAATTGTATTTTGCCTTCCGAGGGTACTTTAGGGTGCGGAAATCGGTAATTTCATATCCACAGCTGTGTAAGACCGAATCCCAGAGATCTCCGGCATAACTCCCCAAATCCTCTGTTCCTTTCTCTCCATAGGCACAATCAGAAACTGAAGTCCCATGCCGATCAGTAGCTCTTACATCAGCGCCCATCTCGACGAGAAATTGCAGGACTTCGAAGTTGTCTAAGATATCTGTCTCTCGATACCGATGAACTGGAGGTATGTTTAGCCCTTGAAGAAGGATGTGCAGACATGTTCTACGGTCCGGATCTCGTGCATGTATATCTGCCCCTAAATCGAGAAGCATGCTGTAATCCTCTATATATTTCTCCTCTAATTCGCACAGGATTAGGAGTGGTGATAAGCCTTCTTCAGTGAATGTCTTGATTGGGGCTATATAGCCCGTTAACTCCGGATCCCATGCTAAACGCTTCAATACCTGAGAATATGATCATGAGTAAGTACTTTTCGAAGTTGACTCTTATCGCGATACGAACCGGAATACCAGACGAAGATACATGACCTAGAAATGACCTCGTTTCGCTAGCCGTCAAAGTTGGATCAGCGCCTGCTTCTAAAAGCATCCGGAGACAACGTTGGGATTTGGTGAAATCTTGGGCATGCCGTGGTAGGAAGTGTAAATCAAATACCTGTAAGGCACAACTAAGAATGTCGATTAACTTTGTTTCAGTACGAATAGTGATGGGGCTCTTACAATGTATCGAAGTCACCATAGGCGTTGGTAAAGCCTCCCACATGATCCACATCCAAGCCATTTTCTATCAAGAATTTACATACTGCGGGTTGAAACGTCGAGTACTTTAGTACAACAGGTAATTAGCATTGTATTCTGCGAAATTCACTGTAGACTAGATTATAGCTTAGGAACTCACCAATAATAAGGATGCTCCGTGTTCGTCGTGGTCTCGTAGAGATGCCTCACCATTTTGCAACATCCGCTGGAGCTCATGCAAGTCTCCATCCTTCACTACCTCAAATACACGCGAATCAATGGGCAAGACACGGTTCACGGCTAGCCGTGAAATTGATGACACGGCTCCTCTCCTTATCTCGTGTTGAAAGGTAGAAGCGACTAGCATATGAAATCTGCGTGGGTCGTCCGGAAAGAACGTAGAAGTGATTGTATAGTCGGAATACGTTTCATCTGTTGCATCGTGGCTGGAGTCATCTGCCCTTGGTGACCACTTGCGGTGATCAAACATGAGAGCTAATGTCCCAATCTTCATACGAACTTTTTGGTAACCACGAGTTCGCTTTATAATTCTATCCGATGAACATTTTCGAATCGTGGCTGTTGAAAAGTCGGTTTAGTGCCAATGAGAAAGAGAGAGAAAGAAAAAAGGTCGGGGGGAGGTGTTTGGCTGTAAAGAAGAACTACCCACCTCCTTGGTTGATTGCAATTCTATATTGATCAAACGCACGCTCAAACCGTCTCGATATCCTCTTGAACTCTTCTTCACTAGTCTCTCCAGGCTTGGAGTGCGTTGGATTCCAGTCAACCACTTGTCCTTGTTCAGACGCAGACCGCAGTATCGTCTGCAGATTTTGAATGATGTTCTGGGACTCTTCATTATCGTCGGAGTAAGTATCTATAGTCCGTCCTTTATCATGTATCAGGTCGCAAAGTCGGTCAATACTATTGATTAACTCAGTATCATCACTTGGTGTTCCTTGACTGCAGCTCTGTGATGGAGAGGCTGGTGATGAGATCGATTCCTCGGAGCGAGACTCGGCTGCGATGACTTGGTCCTGCTGAGTAGAAGTAATAAGCAAGCCTTTGATCTCCTGGAGTAAGTCGAGCATGGATTGGCCTTGAGGCTGCGAAACCGAAGTCAACGCAGCAATGTTCCCATTTAGGGTGTCTAAACCAGTGCGAATAGTCTCTGACTGTGTGTTGATTGTATCGGACATATTTTGTTTCAAGCTAGAGAAGTTGGTTTCCTGCATACGAGCTTGCGTTTGGACCGTTTGGTTTAATACGCTCATTGTTCGTTCGAATTGGACTTGATCGTCTCTTATCTCGCATACGACATTGCTAAGGTCGGAATTAGGGCTAAACTTCAAAAAAAAAAAACTCATCAGGATTGATGACTAACCTTGATATTCCCTGAAGCCTTAGATTCAGAGTTGTGACATGACCTATCAACTGGATATTGAACCGCTCTAAGTCCTTCTCGCTGAAGAAGGACTTCAATCTCCTCCAGAGTCGCCCAGACTGACGCTCTGTTGGAGAAATCTGCAGTTTTTCAATCCATGACGCTGCTACGCGGAGTTCCTCGTGGCAGACTTTTAGGTGGCTTACTAGACTGATGTCTTCGGCAGCGGCACGAGAGGCCTTCAGGTTTTCCAATATCCAACATAGTTGGTTGATGTTGCCGGCGACTTGCTTGACAATCTGTGGCCCGTCTTTAATCGCGGAGAGTGTCTCGTAGGCTGTCTTCGCAGATTTCAGCGTGAGGAGGACGAAGGCGAGAACATTCGCGCCAGCGCCAATGGCCTCCATCACGAATGGAGATATGGTTTCGTAGAGTAAACGGACTCGATAGACATACAGAAAACTTCTAAATCACAAATAGGCGAGAGAAGTGGAAGGAAAGTGGGAAAGCTAAGAAGTCAAGGCTAAAACAAAATAAGGCTCTGGAGTTCAGATTTGGAATCTGCCTTAGTACAATAGGTGGTGGCGGTGCAGCGTCGTGCTACGTTTTACAGGCGAGGAGATGTCAGCCGTCGAACAAAAAGTTGCCCCCTTTTTTCCACATGTAAATGCTGCCCTAAGAACTTTACATACAGAATAGGCTAACCTTTCACGATTTTGATAACCTACCCAAATGTAGCCCGTCGAGGCATTGGCTTGGTTGAGGCTGTATTGTGTGCTTTCCTAGAAGGGAGAATAAGCCACTGCTGACTGTTACACAGGCTTGACATCTCATTATTATATTAATGGGGATTTACTGCCCGGGCGAAGAGGGGGTGGCGTAGTCAAGCGATAACCGCCTCTTGTCATGTTGTATCGAGGTTGGGCAAATTAGGTTACGAAAGAAAGAGTACAGTTTCATGATATTTTGCATTGCGAAAAGAATTATTCCATTGATGGAAGTATCTGCTAAGTTTTCCATGCGTCTTGTATGCGTGGATTATGATCTTGGAGAATGCAGTCCTCTCACCCTCGGGCGGAGACTCCAAACACTCCGAGGAGTATATCGTACGACCGATTTAGACGGTGGTCGATGATCATGTAGCTAGGTTGTGGAGCAATTCCTACATTGGATTTCCCCATCATTGACGTCGTCTCGTTAAGCTCCATCCTCCGGATCTTGCGACGCCTTCCACTCGCGAATTGCAGCGGCGGAAACGTTGTTCGCGTTAACCTAAATATCATGTACTTGTTAGCTTCCTACACCTTATCGATTTCCCCTAACTATGTCCAATGATAATAATGGATAGATTGGAAATGAGGTGGAAAAGTAACGTACCCATGAACTAGGCCAGGCAACCCCTGTTCGCGGGTCGAGACCTTCCCAGTCGATGAGGTAGATAAGGGCACCCTTTTGATCACGCGATTCAGCGATGATGGATCGTACGCGATACCAACCCTTGCGGGACGGAAGAGAACCGTTAGTACCGACATTCGTCACCGCGGCGGGTCCATGGCCACCACCTTCGCTTCCGTCGGGAGCATAGTCAGAACCATTGCTCAACTCCGAGAGTGATGAAGATGCTGAGGGCGGTGTTGCGGGCGTTTGCGACGTGGCCGCTGGCGTAGAGGGAATTGACTGTGCCGAATCCGTACCTGATGTCAACTTAGACGGTGATGTCAGTGTCAGCGATGGAGAGGCCAGAGAAGTAGTCAAAGCGGCGGTCGCGGTAGTGTCCTGAAGGCTTTGCTGGATTGCTTGGCGCAATGAGCTGCGCTGGGGAGTATGCGACGATTGAGGGGCTAGGTCAGGGGGAGGTGCAGTTGAGGCGGCAACAGCAGAAGAATCACGGAGGCTCTCCTGAATCGCTTTACGCAGCGAACTGCGTTGGGCATGAGAATGCTTGGGGAGAACTCGCCTAGCCTTGGTTTCAGGTCCTAGCACAGCCGGCTTCTGAGACGTAGCGTCGATCGTGGAATTAGAGTTCTTAAGAGGCGCCATTGTACTAGCGGTGCCAATGGCGATGATGTCACTGTTCAGACTTCATCAGGGAATGCCGCGGAAAAATATTGGCGGATCTGCGTGTTCGGCGGCGAAGAGGATTTCGTGACAATGCCGGCCTGGCCAAATAAATAGCGGAAGAAGAGTGACGAAAGTCGGTGGAAAAGAACAGAATAAAGCAAGAACCCAGAGGGAGCTCACGGTAATCGCGATTCTCAGGGAAGTCGCAAATGCAAATGGGCCATCCGTTTCGAGCTTCCGGGCGGCCGAGGGATATGCGGCTAGCTAACCTTATTATAGGGGTAAAATCGAAACCTACAATGTAGTAGGGAAGGCACTAAAGAATAAAAGGAGAATATTAATTCGATAGCTGGAAAAGAACAATTACCCTTCAAGAAATAAACCTTTGTTGATGTCTATCGTCATAACTCTAGGTCCTACGTCCTCGAGGCCGGGGGAGTATATAGTCCGGAGTAGACGATAGCTTCAAGCATCGTCTGTGAACAGACCCTTTCTGTGACAATGCAAATTGAATAAGGACCGATTCTTGAAGACACCATCAATGATGCACCTCTCCCCTCCTGGCATCCGTGTCATCCTGTCCTTTTTTTGGCTCATCATACAGCTACCCCACTGACATTAATTCATGGCCATCAACATCTGTCCCTGGGATGGCTGTTCATTACTTCATTCTCTCGTCCGCAGGCATCTTAGAAGGTCTCCTGATCATCCAATGCCTCTCCCTCGGCAGGGATCTCGAAACCTTCCTCGGTCGAGTACAGTATCGTCTGGATCTGCTTGATGAGGCCATCTTCCTGCTTCTCGATCTCGGGGTCCTCCTCGACAGCCTGCTGAATCAAGAGTTCTATATCTCGTAGCTTGCTGAAGTAGAAGTCGCGTTCGCGCTCGAGGCCGACGACAGTCTCCTTCAAGGTTGCATTCTCCTGAATGAGTGCAGCCGAAGCAGGACCACCACCAGCCTTGGCCACACGAGGGCCAGTTGTAGGGGTTGTGCCTCTTCTAGCTGCAGCTGAACTGGCACCTCCAGTGGCTCGTGCACCGGGACCTCCGCTAGCAGGGAGAGGAGCACCCTTTCTTCGTCCGACTGCATCGTAGTCTCCACCCGGGTAGTACTGATCCCAGAATCTCTTGGTCCACTGCAAGAACTCAAGGTTGTCCTGCATCTTGCACTTAGTGAGGGCTTCGACAGGGATGGGCTTGTCGATATTGTGCTTGGTGAAGGTGTCTACAAGGAAGGCAATAAGTCAGCACATGTTCATTTCCAGTATGAAGACCATAAAACTATATGGCAAGACGCGATACTGTCGGCGATGGAACGGGGAAGACTGACTCTGCAAGACCTTGAAGTTCTGGATGTATGCATACTCGGAGTTGACGTTAAATTTAACACGCGACATAGGGACATCGAGAAAGATGCTGTCGAAGACCTGGCAGAGAGCAGCACTACATAAAGAAGAGACATGAGGTTAGCTTGGATCTTGCCGTAAGAATATCTAACAGCACCGTGACAGGGTCATGGTTGCTTGTCAGTTCCCTCTTAAAACAGCAGGGCAGCTTGGGTATTCTTTGGCGGGGGAGGGGTAAATGGAATCGCAGGGATATTCCTACCCAGTACCGCATTGTTCGACCTTGGTGATGTTTAGCTGGAGCAGACTGTTGAGCCATGCTACCAACTCTTGTCTATGGATGGGTAATAGGACGCGTTAGTTACTCGTTCTCATCCAAGGATAAACGAGGAGGGGTGAGGTCATTAGACTTACCGAGATTCGCCCATGTCTACTAGGGTATAATGATTGATTAAGATGGAAGAACGCGAACAGAATTGGTTAAAGAATCGGCGAACGCTGGTCGACGGTGTTGTGGATGGAAAGTTTTAAGGTGGGCGCGTTAGTCAGGCAGGCAGCAGAATAAAATGGATCGCCGCGTTGTGATTTTATTTGGTTAAGGAAGAAAATGGAAATTGATGTCGCTGCCGCGGCGATGTTCTTTGTCACCCAAATCAACATGCAGTCAATCAAAAATCGCAAATTGTCGTCGCCCAATCAACGAAGTTACCTAAGGTGGGTACCGCCGCCGAAGTTTAACCCCAACGTGCAATTACTAACGCTGAATCTCCACAACGCACAAATCATGACAGATCACATGATTCAGCTGCGTTTATTAAGCAGATCGATACCTAAGTATGTACATCCGTACCTGCTTACCGGGTGCATGTGGGGCTTGAGTTCACGCGTTGCGGGGACATACGCTCAATTCGAACAAACAATTGACTCGAACAACCTTCGTTCGACTCTAACCTCCTCTTCTCGCATTTTCAAGATGCGACCTGATCACAAGATATATATCATTTCTACCTGAAAGAGTATTCCCAATGTTGCCTATGGAAGTTCTGCAGGTTCTTTGACTACCTATATATGTAAGACACATATTATGAGCGACTCGATCTCGACGTACAGCATAAAAGATCACAATCCGAGGGACCTATTAGAGTTGAACAAGCAATAAAAATCTTGCATTAGATATCTTCTACTCTATTCCATCAAACATCAGTTTACATCATTAAAGAAAAGCAAATGAAGGCTACAAAATGGTATAGCAGTAGCTCGCAGTCCTCCCGACCGAAACATAAGAGACAGAGTCATTGGCTTAAGAACCCCATATCCTTCCAACTCTGGATAAATTGCCTGGCCACCTTCTCCCCAACGGGACCGGAATTTGCCAAGGTCTTCGAGTGCTCTCGGACCTTGATGGTATCAAGCAACAAGCCACCGCAGGACATGCGGAGGAAGTTATCGTCAAGGAAATCAATCAACAAGAACGCCGGATTCTCACCCTCAGGCCCCTCGACCCGTCTAGGGTGATCCCGAACAAGCTGCACCCAGTCTTGGAATGGAATTATGTTTTGTGGTGAAATATGTAGAGCGTCGGCCAATACAGGAGTCATCTCCTTCCATGGCTGACGGACTGGATTATCGACATGGTAAATAGGGTAATGTGTTTTATCCTCGGGAAGGAAGACTAGGTCAACGAGCGTGCCGGCGACTTCATCAACCGGTGTCCAAGAGAGAAGCCCATCAAAATCAGGCAGCGCCTTCAGTGTCTGGGACGATTTGATTAAAAAGGAAAGGTGTTCCATGGGGTTCCAATAACCACTAGTGCTCGACCCTGCTATTTGTCCAGGACGAACAACCATAGCACGGAAACGATCGGGATGTTTGTGTAGCGTCTCGTCAAGCATCAGTTCGCAGATGTATTTTGCATCGCCGTACCCGGTAGGTAATACAGACTCGATCGTCATCCGTTCTTCCGGCACAATTGGCTCGCCAGACCAGATGGGTCTATGGCCCACAGTGGCGATAGAAGAAATGAATTGGAAGGTAACCTTACTGCCCGGAGCACGTCGGACGGATATGTCGCGGGAGAAATTAAGGAGATTTTTCATGATTTGGAATTGGGCTTCGAAGTTGCGAAGTGGCCACTTCGCGTTCATAAGCCACGCGTTGTGGACGATATGAGTAACATCATCGACTATATTTTCGTAATCCTCGATAGGCAGGCCAAGGTTTGGTTTGGACATATCGGTTTCGAAGACGCTTAGTCTTTTGGTGGCTTCTTCGGATAAGGTGATACCTTTTTTAAGGAGAGCTTGCTTCTGGCGCTCCTTAGGATCGGTTCGGCTGCGTCGGTTAAGGCAAATGATGCGAGTGACGTCTGGCAATTCTGCGAATTGGGCGATAAGATGTGATCCTAAGCTCCCGGTGGCGCCAGTGACCAGAACCGTTTTGCCATGAGGATTTGATCTAGGGGGGCCGGACCACGACGCACCCTCGAGACCAGCCGAGAAGCCTTTAGTGAGGTCCCGGACGTACCTATCAACGACTGTTTGTCGTGCCGCAAGGTCAGCTGATAGACTCTTCACAGGTAGAGAGGAGGAGGGAATTGGGAGCCGTTCGCACCTCTCACCCGAGGCCATCGCGATGATCAGCTTCTCGCATTTATTTTCTGGTCGGGCACCGTCCGTCCAATCGACATGTCCGTAGCCGACCGCCTGCAGTTCCTTCTCCCACCTAAGCTCATGCGTGACAGCGTGAGTGCGACCGTCATCAAAGAACCACCAACCCTCAAATAACCCGAAGATCATATCGACCCAGTACAGTGTACCAGTCATCTCGAGCATCATAAGAAATCCATCAGGTCGCAGGGCCTTACGGATATTCGAACCAGACACCCGCAAAGAGTGCGTGGCATGGACGGCATTACTAGCAACGACGATGTGCTGAGTTCCGACGAGGTCATCGGCTGGTGCTTTCTCGATGTCGTGGGTTCTGAACTTCATGAATGGGTATGGCTTGAACTTCTTGCGTGCAGCGGCAACGAAAGACGGCGCAAGGTCAGTGAAGGTATACTCGACCGGCACATTCAACGAGGCCAATAAAGGAACAAGCCACTTAGTTGTGCCTCCTGTTCCAGCACCCATCTCAAGGATCTTGAGTGGACCTTCGCTCATGTCAAGCTTGGAGCAGAGTCTTGCGAGGAAGCCCTCCATCTGCTTATAAAATAGCCTGTTTATGGGCCACTCCGCGTACAGGCCCGAGACAAGTTCGCGCCCTTCGGGAGTACCGAAGATCAATTTGATCCCATCTGTTTCTCCCTTTAGGACCTCTGCAAGATTGGATCCAGTATAGAAGGTAAGCTTATCTGCAGTTGTCTGGTCGGGGAATCGCGCCAGTAAGTCTTGGAGAATCTCTTTGCTCGACCTTGTCGGAGCTGCCACCGCAGTTCGTGTGACAGTGTCGCCGTTGACGTTGATGATGTGCGACTCCTTCTCCAGCATCTTGTATAGGTAGTCTACCAGCCGGCTGTGCTCTTTGGGGTGTGGAATGCGATGGAACTTGTCACCCGGCTTGGCCTCACGGAATCGGTGCCCGAGCTTGTCAAAGGCTTCAAGGGTAAGTGCAACACACATGTTCGTCTGCAAAGGCATGACAGTATCGAAATAGTTAGTCTGGCCATATTCCGCAATCTTGTCGTCCGTGAGAGCCTTAGTCTCATTGAATGCTTCCATGACAGTAGCGAAAGGAAGCTTCAAATCCTCGTCGCAAGTGCTAAGTGTGTCATACGGGTCCTTGTCATAATCGGCAGCCGGAGTAGTCAAACCAGTCGGGTGGCCTGAAGACGACCCGCTGTCACTGTAGGACTGGGCGTCGCTATCGCTAGAAACATCGTCGTCGCTTTGCTCACTAACCTCATCAGCGCCGACAGCGTCTCCGCCTACCGCTTTCTGCACACACTTCATTAGGTCAGGCATGTCAATGATCTCCATGAGCTCGCTTTCAGGCAGGGTAATCTTGAAGGCTGCCTCAATCTCATGAGCCATCTCCATACCCATCAATGAGTCAATGCCAAGGTCAGCGAGTTGGCTATCATCCTTGATCTCGTCCAATTCAAGACCAGACAGTTCTGCTAGGATCTCCTTGACCTTAGGCGCAATATTCGACTTGGGTTGTTTCTTGGTCTTCGGCGGCTTTGGGGCCTTAGCTGCCTTCGGCGCTTTTGGTTCTTTGATCTGGATTGACTGCGGTGGTACGATCTCGGTGGGTGCAGCCTCGAAGAGCGCAACCTTGGCAGGTGAAGATGGTGAAGCGACTGTGGCACCCCCGACTGTGAGTCGCGAGAGCAACTTGCTCATTGAGGCCTTTGGAATCTTGACATAGCTGATTCCAAGGATAGCCTCTAGCAATGCGCCGGTCTTGGGGTGGAAGACGAAAACGTCAGTTAGATACTGCTTGTCTGCAGGGTGATGGGTTGCCAGCACGTGGAAACTATCCGGTCGGGCATCGCCGGGGCGAAGCTTAGGAGACCGGATCCATTGCTCAATACCGTTGGCAATGTACATGTCGGTTGGGGCCCGATCAGTCATGCAGTTCACATATATACCACCAACTTGGCAGAAACTGTCAGCCAAATGCGCGTCGAGCCACGTTTCGGAGTTGTATTGCTTTACAACGAGGCCAGCAGATTGGTTTCCGCAGCCGACTAACTTTCGAAGGCCACGATAGTCCTCACCGTAGTCAACGACATCAGAGAATATCTTGTAGATATTCCTATTCGAGAGAATCTCGTCGACGTCACCACTCTGCAGCAGCTCAACACAGCGGGCATGGCCGATGAGTCGTTCAAGACGTGCAAACTCGAGCTTCAGGGTGAGGTCCTCGGTCGAGCAGAAGACAACCTTGCCCGTGGTGTGCAGAGTCTTGGCGGTTCCCTGAGGCATGTCGGTGCTGAAGACCTGGAAGTTCCAAGACGGGCTCTTGCCGCTTGCATCCTCTTCTATCTCAATCCAGACGCCTCGTGACGGGTTGACACAAATAGGTGACTGGTTTTCCACGACATGGACCTGCGGCTCGAGCTTAGTGGCTGCGAGATCGGGTCGGAAACTCCGAACAGCCTCAATAACAAGGTCAAGTTGTACAGTGGCCGGGCAGATGGACGCGGTTTGCGCAATTACGTGCCCTACAATGAGTCTCTCATACTTAGGTATCATGGTGTTGATCCTGAACTTAGCAACGCGCTTCTTGCTATCTTGGTATCCGACGAAGGTCAAGAGACCCTCGGGCACTTTCTCCTCATGTTCGGCCTTATGTGTGGCTGGAAGTGCAGATACCTTAGGAGGAACCTTGAAATCTACCCAGTGGCTTGCCTGCTCGAATTGGTATGGTGGCAGTAGGAGAGGTGAGTGCTCCCTGGTCTGGGAAGCCTGGTGTGCCCAGTGTTGCACAGGCGTGCCAGCCTTCCATAAGTTCAATGTAGCATCAACAAGGTTGTCCCAGGCCTTATCGCTGTTGGTGATGTTGATGGCCTGGAAGAGTGAGCCACTTGGATTGCCAAGGGCACGGCCCGCCATGGAGGTGATAGTGGAGTTGGAGCCAGCCTCCAAGAAGACGGCCGACGGGTACTGCTTAGTGAGTCGTTGCACGGCGTGATTGAAATACACGGGGTAGCGCATGTGGTCAGCAACAAACTTAGCCGTGTGTCTCTCCTGAGTGGGGAACTCCGAGGCCCTCTCCACAGAGATCGTGGGCTTGCGGAACGTGAGTGTCTTTCCAACCTGTTCTAAAGCCTCGACAAGCGGGTCGACGAGAGCGCAGTGGAACGAGTTAGTCACATTTAACCTCTTCGATCTCAATGACGGGGGGGTGGTGGCAGCAACTGCGTCGATTGCGGTAGTAGACCCAGCCAGAGTAAAGCTGCGCGGCCCGTTATAGCAGGCAATAGTTACTGGCTTCTCTTCTGGAACCTTCTGGTTCGACTCGGTGAGTATTTTCTCAACATCAGCCAAGTCAGCCTCTACAGCCATCATAGCGCCCTTCTCGCTACCCCAGGTATCGCGGACAAGAGTCGCACGATTCACGACCAGCTTCACGGCATCTTCTAACGAAAGAACCTGTGAGATGGCAAGGGCAGTGAGTTCTCCGAAACTGTGACCCACCACTGCCACGGGCTTGATGCCAGACTCAATCCAGCTTCGTGCAGAGGCGTACTGAATAGCGAAGAGCATAGTCTGTAATTGAACCGTATCCTTACCAGGGGTGGTCTCGAATATACCAGGGAAGATACTTCCAGAACCAAGCGAACGCGCAACCGCGTCGACATTGTTCAGGTGCTTTCGCAGGACCGCCACCCTTTGATACAGACCTTGGTCCAGGCCAATGAAAGTGGACACTTGGCCACCAAAGCAGAGCACAATTGGCTTGGATTCAGGACGAGCAATAGGTGCAACACTAACTTCGCCCCTCTCGAGGGAAGCTAATTTCCGGTCGAGCTCCTCTACCGAACGCACACTAAACAGTACAGCCTTCTCAAGCGACCGGTTACTCTGTCGAGCTAGGTTGAATGAGACGTTGGACAGGGAAAGATCCGCAGATGAGTAGCTCTTGTTACCAAGGAACTTGCGGAAGACCTTGGCGTATCGGCGAAGACTCTGGTCATCAAGACCAGCAAGCCAGAATGGATACTTAGCACCAGTAGGACCCTCGAGGGTGTCCTTAATAGCCTTGGTGTTGGCAAACGGCGACTGTGTGAGGATCATTGAAGCGTTGGAACCCGACGCGCCATAGTTGTTGATCAATGCAGCTCGGAAGTCAGCGTCCCAGGTTTGTAAGCTGCTAGGAATGGTCATCTTGTCAGCCGGGGTCGCTCCAATCGCCGGGTTAATCGCAGTATGACTAGGCTGCGGTGGAATCATTCCTTTCTGGATCATGAGCATGACCTTAACCATAGAGACGATCCCAGAAGTTGACTCGGTGTGGCCGACGAGGCCCTTCACGGACCCCAGAAGGAGGTTTTTATCCCGTCCAGAAGCAGGTCCACCGAGTACCCGTCTTATACCATCATACTCGGCCGGATCACCGACACCGGTACCAGTACCGTGGGCCTCAACCACCGAGATCTGGGCAGGCTTGAGACGAGCCTGTTTTGTGACGCTGCGGAATAAGTCAGATAGAGAGGTTGCGTTTGGGACAAAGATAGGAGTGCAATTCTCATTCTGCTGTACGCCCGTCGCTGCGACAACACCGAGAATCTGGTCGCCATCTGCCACTGCAGCGGAGAGCTTCTTCAAGAACACCGCAGCTACACCTTCACCCCTGCAGTAGCCATCGGCCTTGGCGTCGAATGGCTTGCACTGTCCAGTCGTGCTCAGGAATGAGGCACCAGACAAGTTTTGGAACCATAGTGGGTTGGTGACAATGTTAGTACCACCAGCTAGGGCAGCAGTACACTCGCCAGTGATGATGGCGCGGCAAGCTTGGTGGATTGCGACAGCAGAGGAAGAGCAGGCCGTGTCAATCGTCAAACCAGGACCCGTCCAGCCAAAGTAGTGACTGACCTTACCAGAGATAAAGCTCTGGAGATTACCGGTTGCGGAGAACGCGTTGGGGGCGTGGCAAGCGATGTTGCAGTCATAGTCACGAGAGCAGACACCAACAAAGCACCCGACACGACTTTCCGGCTCAGTGGATTGGAAATATCCAGACTGTTCCACGGCCTGGTAAGCACATTGGAGAAAGTGGCGTTGTTGGGGGTCCATGGTCGAGCTTTCACGAGGGCTCTTCTTAAAAAACTTGTGATCGAACTTATCCTGGTTCTCGATGAAGTTACCAAACCACTTCCGCTTAGGGTCGACGTCACGGAACGCGGTTTCGAAGGAGAAGCGCTCCTTGGGCACTTCCTTGTGCTGCGATTTGGCGGAGACTAGGAGGTCCCAGAAATCGTCCAAGGTCTCAGCGCCAGCTACCTTGATGGACATACCGATGATGGCGACATCATTGTCGGAGAAGGTGCGCAGATCCTTCTGAGAGAAGGCCTCGAAGCGAGAGGTCATGCCGTCTAAATCAGAGACATGGAATACCTGAGGATTGAGGCCGCGCAGGAGCGACGGCGGGACGGCGCGCTCGGGGCCGAACGAAAGGATGGCGGAGTCCTTGTTCTTGAGGGTCTCGTCGCGCACGACGCAGACGGTTTGGAACCATTGCGGCGGCTCAGCCAGTATGGACTGGAGTGCATGATGATGCAGCGGGCCCTGGACGATCAGATCTCCGCCCCGGTTGGAGCGGGTCGGCACTGCTAGTCCCGATGAAGCGTTCGGGAACTGGAATTCAGTGTGTGCGTCGACAAAGTCGAGGAGCAATCCGAGCTTTTCCAGGTTGACGTCGGCGTGGAAGCGCCCATAGAGGCTGACTTCAGAGGCGATGAGGCCGGCGCCCCTGAGTTGCTGTTGCAACTTAAGGATAGTTGATGCCTTGGTTGTGACAGTGGCACGGTTTTCGTCATAATTGACGGAGACATATGTCTAAACCCAGTTAGTTAGAGTATGTTATGCATAAAGTCCTTCAAGATAGGGAAGTGTGGAGTTAACATGAGTACAAGAGCTGAATCCTTCGCTTACCTCGGGAAAGCTCTTCACGATGCGCTTCAGCTCCTCTCCACCTTCAACGGAATTCCATGCAGCACTAAGAGACTTCGAAGGCTCAGTCGCTTCATCTTGTGCATCGACAACAGTACCAATCAGCATAGCAAGCCGCACAGCTACGGCGGCGTACTTCTTAAAATGCTCGCTGTTCTCTGAGCTAGAGACAGCAAACGCACTTAGAAGACCGGTGCAAAGACCGAGTGTCTCTCTATCTAACTTGGAAGTGCTAAAGGGGTCAACTTGTTGTTCCTCGGTGCTATTACGCAAGTATGTGGCGTATTGGGTAAGGTGAAAAACAATAACAAGAGGGATGAGAAGCTTGTTTGGGAGGGGGAAAGGAGTCTCAAGTGGCCTTCCTGTCCGGAAGGCATCACTTAGGTCCTCTAGCTGCTTAAGGCCAGATGAGGTTTTGAGACTAGGGATGGAAGCTGTGAGACTCTTCCAGATTTGTGGGAATTCAGCGATGGTGTCAAGAGCCCAGCGAGAGTCCTCATTATCGACGACGGTCTTGCGGACCTGAGAGAAAGCTGTCTCGTCGAAAGATAGGGCGAGCGGGCCGAACAGCAAGATGGTGGGCCCAGGCAAGGGGCCTCTAAGGCGTTCTCCCATATCGATCATGGTGGATGCCTGTGGGTATTGTAAAAAGGAAGTTGAGTTAAGTCTAACGAATCGAGTGTTGAAATTCGCGTTAGTCCGAGTCTATGAGACAGCCGTGTCCATAGCACGTCTGTAAATGCAGGTCTCTAGTTTTCGAAGTTCGAGCAGATCTTAGGTTGAAAGTTACGATAGTGAGAGAATGGCGTCCAACGAACGGTGGCCTCAAATTGTGTTACCACAGAGAAATCTATGTCTAAAGGGGTACAGGATAAAGGAGAAGAAGGACTACCCAGCCACCGATGACCTCGAGATTGGAAAGTCAAGGTCAGGCACTACATATACTAGGATGACGAGTATGGTTGATAGAAACGGCAAAATGAAACCTTAAGGCGGCCAGGATTCAACTTCGTAAGTAACTACCCCGACCCTCGGGCCTGGAGAAAGGCAAAACCGTTGCATCTGCCGGCCAAGTTTATCATGAGCACTGTGTTTCACAAGATGGCAGTACTTTTCAACGGGCTACCCGTATAAGCACCTATCTGGGCGAGAGAATATTTGGCGATCACGTAAGAGGAAAGGAGAGGGGAAAGGCAAACAAACCATCGGCGAACCAAACTCGGGTTCCCGTTCGCCCAGCCATCCAGAACATTACCGATGACACGAGATAAGAGCTAACACGTGCGAAAGTTGTACCGAAGGAATGTCGATATGGCAACGGTCCCGCAACTACAGCGCGAGTGCATGCCGTTGCCATGAATGCCTCGAGTTCCATTACTCGCTTCACTAAACCTAGGTGCTGGAACCCAATGAAGTTTTCGATAAAAACTCCGATGAGATGTAAGCAAGAACCTCGAAGCCATTATTGACCATAGAGATTCCTTCCGAGACCTACTTACTCAAACGAAAGGGGTATGGTCCTATTTTTTGCGCGGTTTTGTGACATCTACAACGGTGTTTCAGATACTAGAGGTGATAACGTGATTTAGATTATTGATCTCTTTCTGTTTTTATTACTGTTCTGTATTTACTGTACCATACTTCCCCAGAAATCCTTTCAGGCTAAGCTTTTAAAGTCTCGGGTGTTGATTTAGATTGCGGCGTTGTGGCAGTGTAGTCAACTACCATAGTCGTCAGTCCGATTATGTAAGGTGTATACTTGGTGTGGGAGGTATAGGGGTAGTTGATTTTACAGTGGGATTGGCCTATTCAAATTAGGAAACTCTCAACAATTCAGCCGCAAGCCTGGCAATTAAGCCCTGATCTAAGAAAGGTTATGATTGACGGGCTGTGCCGCGACGCCCGTGGCTGACGGGCGGACGCATGGCTCGGTGACGTTAGAATCGCCGGGAAGCGAGTTACTCCGTCCCCTATTTCTCCTAATGTAAGCAGAGCTGTGTACAACGTATCACCAACATCGTTAATACTGCAATTCCACTGTGACTATCATCGATTTTGAGAAGAATCACGCGTTTTAGGTAGTTACATTGGCGTTGGATTGCTAAAGTTAGTTATGATCTCGCCTTAACCATTATCATGACTCAGCCTTCCTTCATGCCGTGGTACCCACACAAAATAACAAGTTATTCTTCTAGTGTGCTTGATATAGTCAATTTCGTATAGGCTTCGCTTCTTCCATCGCACGATAATCCCAGTGCTCCCCCTCGTATGTTCCAGAGTGCTGGGCCTTGTGTCTCACGGACTTAAAGTCTGATGACCTTGGGTTTGTCTCAGCATTGCCCCTTTTCAGGACTCATTACGCATCAGTAGTTAAACTCGTATTTTCCCAAACTAGCCCATCATGCCTGGAATCGTCGAACAGACTCCCGTCGAGATCGCTATCGTCGGTGGTGGTATCATCGGCTTATCGCTCGCCGCCGGCCTTATCAAACAAAATGTCAAAGTCAAGGTCTACGAACAAGCCAAAGGCTTCCGAGAGATCGGTGCTGGCATGGCCTTCACGGCCAATGCTATACGATGTATGGGCCTGATGAATCCGGACATCGTCAGTGCTCTCCGATCTGGCGGCTCTATCGCTACGTCTCTGGACAAGAACGATCCGAACGATTACTTACGATGGATTGACGGATACAATAAGCGTCGAAAGGAAGACCCTTCGTATCAGCAGATGCTTTTCAAAATAGATGCCGGTTATAAGGGGTTCGAAGGAACAAGGCGCGATCAGTTCTTGGAGGCGTTGGTGAAGGTGATACCCCAGGAGATTGTGGAACTCAAGAAGCGCTTGGATACCATCGAGGAGAAGGCGGATGGGAGACTACAGCTCAACTTTACTGACGGATCATCTGCCGAAGCTGATGCTGGTAAGTCCTTTCGTTAACGTCTGCTTTGGATATCGCAACCTGGTTAGACTATACTAATATGTTCGCCAAACTAAAGTCATCGGATGCGATGGTATTAAGTCGAGAGTGAGAGAACTCATATTCGGCAGCGAAAATCCCGCTTCCTACCCTCATTATACCCACAAGGTCGCCTACCGCGCCTTGGTCCCGATGGACAAGGCCATCCAGGCCCTCGGCGAGTACAAAGCTAGAAACCAACACAACCATGTCGGACCGAACGCCCACTTGATCCATTACCCTGTTGCGAACCAGACAATGATTAATGCCACCGCTTTCCTGTCCGATCCGAATGAGTGGCCGGACGATAAGGTCACGGTAGTACCGGCTCTTCGGAAAGATCTGGAGACAGCATTTGCAGATTGGAACCCCTGTCTGACTGCCCTTATACAATATTTCCCCGAAAAGCTCGAGAAGTGGGCTGTTTTCGATACATGGGATTATCCCGCCCCTTTCTTCAACAAAGGTACCATCTGCCTTGCTGGAGACGCCGCGCACGCGTCCAGCCCCCACCACGGTGCTGGGGCCTGCTGCGGTATAGAGGATGCGCTGTGTCTCGTCACTTTGATTAAGGAAGTCAATACCTTACTCCGGGAAAAGTCAACAACGAAGAAAGAAGCTCTGGGCTCGGCATTCGAGGTTTTCGATAGGATGCGGCGAACGCGGAGTCAGTGGCTTGTTAACAGCAGTCGCCGCGTATGCGACTTATATCATCAGCCTGAATGGGGGCATGAGCAGAAGTGGATTAAGGCCGAGACCTGCTTTGAGGAGATTAAGGATCGGTCCCTCAAGATATGGCATTTTGACTACGACACTATGATCAAGGAGACGGTTCAAGAGTACGCTAAGATGCATCCTAGGAAGAAGGTTAGGGAAGATGCCATCAGTGGCTCTGAGAATGGCGTTAGAACCAACGGTGCAGCAAATGTTCCCGTTATAGTTGCCGTGGCAGTAAACTAGGTAGTCTGTGTATACGTAACCCAACTATCCAATATTATAAATACCTGCTTTTTTTTAATCAATTTTCCCCGTTATTGTAGCGAGTTTTCCGTGAATGTGCCGACTAGATGCCACGTCAATAAAGAGAGAATGTTTTCAACAAGGCATGTTACATGTGCTCCTTACCGAGACGATCTCTATTATTGGTATTAATTGCATGAACTATTTGGCCTAAGAATAATTCATAGTCTTACTATTGTCTAACAACAGTTCATGATAGTGTCTTCAGGACCATTTCCCATTAAAGGGGATTTGTATCCTAGAATGCACACAGAAGCTCATGTTACACAATATTACTTGTTACACAACTGGAGATCATCAGGTCGGTATTCTGGGGCACATGAAGGCCAAGACACCGAGAGGTTTATATCCTGGTCCTTATTTATTCCCGTCTCGTTAATTTTTCACTCATATCTTTAATATGTGCCCTATCATGCTCGACGAGAGTGGTATCAACTTGTTCTTAGGTCCTAACTTCATTTCGTTTTTCTCCTGGAATCACTAATTCACTGCCTAATATGGTTTACCTACCTCCTAATGGATGCGGGACAATGCAAGGAGAAGTGGTAAGCGCTAAGATACTTGTTTAGGGAAATGTTAACATTAGTAAGTCCGTTCCTAAATTAATATTTAACCTACATGAGCCTTGATGTAAGCTGCACGGTGATCGAATTGGGAGGCATATCATGATTCATCAGCTGAGGCTGAATATACGAGAGCGAAGCAAGGCTTATTGCTACGTGCATATTAGGCTATACTGAACGATCTTACGTACCTGTTTAACATGCATGATCGCAGCACGTGGGAAAAGCTTTAATGCTCCTGCTGGGTTGTACGATCCAGGTTCGGAGGGGAGATAATCTATACTAACTAGTCTATACCATCTTAGATACATGTATTTCGTAAACCCCTAATAGTACCTAGTAACAAACTGCTTTGAAAGGCGAAGCTGAGCCACTTTAGCTCAGCTCTCTTGGCTCCGCGCTGAGTAAACAATATCCAGTGATAACCCCGCATTTAGACATTACGTGTCGATCAAGCCCTGAAATCTTCTCGGTTCGGTTCTTAGAATAGTATTAACTTGTCTCACGCGGTTCCTTAGTAACATGTAAGTGATGCAGGAGCCCGTTGATCGGATCAACGATCATCATGTAAAACGGGTACACAGCACAGAACTAGCTAGGTAAGTTAGCATTCTTACTGCTTGAGAATTCTTCTAGGTTGTAGCTTAGGTATTTATTTTCTTTGAGGCTGAGATCCAGAAAAGGCACTTTAAAGATCCCTGAATGATCAAGGTAGGCCGCCAAGCTTTCTGCCAAGCGCAAATCCCAACAACATGATTCGCTAGGGACTTTTCATATTGCACATCTTTTTCCCTTTTAGAATTCTGCCGAGTGCGATTCTGACATAGAATGCTGGCTCGTCGATTAAATCTGATACAATGGGCATCGACTCCTACATACAATAGAAGGAATACGGAACCTCATCAACTTTCGTTTATTTAATTCTACGAAGACTTTTCTTTTTCTTGCCCGTGATATTGAATAGCAGGGACGTACTAAGACATCACGCGATACTATAATTCAGTCCAAATCTCCTGTCATAGCCTCGGATCCGAGGTGTCGCCGCCGATAGGTGTCACGCTAAATGCGCCGAGGAGGGTCGGAATAAGCCCCCATCAACTAACCCCGGTGGAATTGAGAGACGCTATTTGTTAGTCATTCTGCTAACAGCAAAGAAACTGTAGTGTATTTAATTTAGGTTTCCTGCACGAGCTATATTTATTGCGACTCTACCTCAACCCAAATAGGGCTGCTTACGTCGTGTGAATAGTCTTAATGTAAACCGACTAGGTAAGATTGAAGAAGGATTTTAGAACCTTCATGGGTGTAGGTAAGCCCTCAGCTGGAACCGGATGAACATTGTTGACGCTTTTCTAAATACGGTCAAGACGAGCCTGGGATATAATGCACAAAAGCTCTCCTATAGACCTAGTTAGTACGGTATAAGTTATGATCATCCGAGAATCTATAGGGAGGTATGAGGAGGATGAGTGAGAGCGTTTGCTCCCATTTGTTCGAAGGCCTTCAGCTGCATGCAAGACGGCTATCCACATGGCACCCGTTGGAGCTAATTGCAACGCCACGCTGAACTTCAATCCATCCTGGAAGGGTGAACACCAGCGAGTTTCTCCGTTACACAGCTCTGATTCCTACCAATTGCGTCTCATGGAGAGCTGTGTTTCCTTTATCGGTTATTGTGTATGGAGGGTTTTTCTTGCGGGCCTAAAACCCGCGAGGTCACAGGGATTTTGTATGGCGTAATACCATGTGTTCTTGCTCATGAGTTACGAGAGACCTCGGTCGCCGGGCGGCTCGCCGTGTCTTACTCCTAGGCTGGGAATGCCTTTGAGATAGATACCCCGCCGGGAGGGTATGCGAGGGAGCAAGCCATGTGTCTAGTGTCAATATCTAATATATATTCTTCAAGCCTCTCTTGGTCCCGAAAACGTTCGTGGATCAAGCGAGTTCCTCAATCCAAGAAAGCCACCTACTCCTCTTCGATACGTCTAGTTAACATCAAGTTACAGGCATTCTACAATGAGGTCTATGCTTCTGGGCATCACTCTTGCCGCCTCGGCATTGGCAGCAAAGTACCGAGCCCGGTGTCAAAGTGCCGAGGTCATCACTCGAGACGTTGCCATTATTGGGGGTGGCGCCACAGGCACCTATGCTGCCGTCAACTTGAAGGACAAAGGCAAGTCCATTGTCGTAGTTGAGAGGAAGGGAGAGCTAGGAGGCCATACTTCTACGTATTACGACCCCGCTACCGGAAATCCCATCAATTACGGTGTCCAGCTCTACTACGACGATCCTGAAGGTCTGTCTCGCGCCTTCTTTAGCCGTCTTAACATCACTGTAGCCAGGGTCTCATTCGACTCGAGCTCGACGCCCCTCTATATTGACTTCACGGATGGTACCCCTCTTGACAACTACACCATCCCTCCCCTCAACGACGACTACATCCAGGAGCTCCACAAATACCCCTACATTGAGAATGACCTTGACCTGCCTGACCCGGTGCCCGAGGATCTGCTCTTGGCTTGGCCTGAATATATGGAAAAGTTCAACATCACTGATGATGCCTTCGCCACATATTCGCGTCCAGCTGTGGCTGGTGATCTGACTAAGACACTTGCCCTTTTCGTCTTCAACGATCTCAACACGGTCATGCTTAATGAAGAAACACAAGGCCAGGCTATTTTCAACGCCAACGGCGACAACGCCGAGCCTTACCGTAACGCTCTTGCTGAACTCGGCTCTGATGTACTTCTCAACTCCACCGTTACTAGCGGCACGCGAGGCAGCAAGCCTTCCGACGGTGTCAAGCTCTGCGTGTCTACCCCTGACGGCGACAGGGAGATCGTTGCCAAGCAGCTGATCTTCACGGCGCCCCCTATCTTGGACAACCTCAACCCCTTCGGCCTTGACAAGCGCGAAGAGGCCATATTTTCGAAGTTCGAGGGCGGCTTCTATTACACCGGTGTCGTGACCAACTTAGGTCTTCCCACCGATCACAGCTACGTGAACCGCGGCGTGAACACCCCGTCGCACGTGGCCAACGTGCCCGGCACCGTCATGTTCAACCCAACCAGTGTCGTAGGCACGTACTACTACTGGTACACGTCGCTAGAGGACATGAGCCAAGAGCAGGTGGAGGCATCAACTCGCGATTCAATCAAGGTCCTGCAGCAGAGCGTGGAGGGATCCAACACGGCTGCAGAGCCCCAATTCGTCGCGTACGACAGTCACACTCCGCTGCACCCGACCGCGGACGCGGACGCGATTCGCGCCGGCGTGTACCGAGACTACCACGACATCCAGGGCTACCGCAACACTTGGTACACGGGCTCGCTGCTGGTCACCGGCTCCCCGCAGCTGTGGAACATTACCAGTCAGCTTCTGCCTCGGATCATTGCCGCTTCTGAGCAGTAAAATAACTTGGGTATGCATATCCAAATATTGGTCATCCCTGCTCATGGTTTAGGGGGGCTTCGAGTAGGTATATATAACTCTCCTATTGTGCATACGGATGAGTTAAATATATACATTCAGGTACATACCTTCATACGACATTTATAATATCATGTATATATATCTTAGTTGAGCTTCTTATCATGTACACACGACAAGCCGACCTAAGCAATTATGGATGAGAACGAAAAAGGTCGGATGTCTTGGTGTTGTATGACAAAGGAGGGGTAATGTGAACTACATAATTCAAAATATAAAGCTTATGTACCTACTTACCTACTTAGCAAAGTCTACTTGCTAGCCAACCACCCTAGATGTTTTTTATCTCCCCAGATTACATAAACTTGCTTTAGGTAGGTAGGTAAGGGTAAGTATATGTATACATGTATATGAGGTATGTTGGTATGTAGGGAGAGATGCAGGAAATACATGTACATGTAGTAGGGTTACCCAAGCATCGTCGTATTCCGGTCAGCCCTACATCTACCCCTCCAACGACCTGACCCAATCGTGGGTGGATGATCTAAATGCGGGAATGCGGCGCAGAACCTCGGGATGTATGCAAGGAATGGTCTAGGCTAGGTAATACAAATTGGAGTCCTGCATAACCCATTACTTCCCAACTTACATGATCAAAGTCGTAGCCTGCTCCCCAACGTTGCGTCACCCTTATGTACCTATGTAATGTAAGGGAAGGAAAGGGAAAAGAAATCCCAACCGGTCAGGACCGCCACATTACAACATTTCACAAGATTTGTGTCGCATTTCTACGTGCGTCGGAGGCTCAGTTAATTAAACGTTCGCTCGTACGCCCTCCTTCTTCAGTCGCGGATACGAGGAGCGGTGTGTCTGGTCTATACGACAGCATAAAGAAAGAAAAAAAAAAGTGTGGGTGTTGGTGCAGCAGCACTCGCCAATCCGTAGGCCCGATTACCGATTACATGATCGAAAACAAGCACTTCTTTCGAGACAAAAGAAGTCTCCTTTTGAGGATTTGATAGGACCATCGTGTAACGGCACAGCCGACCTATGATGTGATATCGAACTCAATGTGATGTCAGGGTCAGAAATACATGGAAATGTTGGACGAGCACCGTGTTGCAAGTGATGGTGATGGTGAAATTGAAGCTTAGACCAAGCCCCGTTCGGCGGTCGGCGCCGTTGCCACCCCCGTGCCACCGGGCTACCGAGGTTTATAGCTGATCGACTCTTCATTATCCACCTGCTACGCACGTATACGCATACGTATATTACATTATAATCGTATGTTCCCACGTAGTAGCATGTATGTATACAGCGATCACGTATCCATCAATCCAATCCCCTTATCTCTAGGTCGCCAACGCGCAAATCGGAGAAGTTCGCGACGGGGTCATCCTTCAAGCCTCACTCGCATAGCGCATTGCGTTAGCACCCATTCTCTCTGCAGGTAAGAAGAGGGTTGGAACACCTTGGAACCACGGACAACTCTTTCTAAAATAGGCCAAGATATCAGATAATGTGAGACAATTGGTGACGATGGCTTGCGCTGGATCTAAGGTTTAGGCTTTCTAAGCTAATAATCATTAGTCTCAACGGCCCGAACCATCAGCCCAGAGGGCGAAACTGTATGTCTAGCGCCTATTCTTCAAGTCGCTACCCGTGATCTAAAGCACATATGGTGCTACAACATATGTTAGCGCATCATGCATTGTAGGTACATAACAGGAGCTATCATAATAGAAGTGCAGCGGAAAAACGCCACTAGATACCAAACATCGGAGTGTCCCTCCGCCCTTTGCCCCGACGCCGCGGTACCGGTGTCATCTGAGCTCACCGCCGATCATTACTCTATCTCCCTCTCTATCGCTTCCTTCTTCCTAGGCTTACGGAATCCCCACTATTTGTTCGTATGGCAAGTAGCAAGTTCTTCAACCAGCAGCCTACTGCCACCTGCCACAATCAAACATTACTACTATGTGATATCGAAGGAAGCAGGAGGCAAGGGCGCCGAAATACCACCTCCGTCTTCCATCGGTAAGCAAATTAGAAAGTGGCAGTAACGGAGACAGACGGAGACGAAATGCCATATACCTAGATAAATAGATTCCTTTTAAGCTGTGTTGGGGAGCATTCTCGCAACAAGATAGAAATGTAGGTAAACATTGGAAAGGATCTATCCATGGCAGAAGTAACATGTCGATCTGAAACGGGCGGCATAATCTCCGCGCGATTGGGTGCGCGCCCCCGGCAAACCTATATTGGGTAAAGTTGCGCGACCAAGGGGAGGCTTTTATGTTCCCCAATGTCGGTTGTTGCAACAGCCGGTAACCTATCGATGTTGCAACCCGTACCAGGCACCTACCTACCTAGCCACACTCGCACTCACACACTCTGGATACGCCCCAAAACATTGGTCATGCGCGCTGCGGCAGCCGCCTTCTAAGTCAGAGATAATTGGAAATGATTTAAAGAATTACTAAGGTATAGGATTCGCCCCTAGTAATTTTAGACTTGGGGATGAGACGGGCACATTGCCGCGATCAAGATCTACACGGGTTCCACATACACCAAGAAGAGAGTCTGGGAATAAATGTAACGCGCGCGTCCTTGAGCGAAGAGCTTAATGCGACGTCAAGGATACCAGCTAGCTAGGCATCTGTCCAATAATAGCTTTCCTAAACTACCTAGGACCAAATCAGAAAAACGACGATCTTTCCAATGAAGGTATATGCAGCGAGAAAGATGTGTGTGTGTGTGTGTGCGTGTGTGTGTGTGTCTGTGTGTCTGTCTGTCTGTCTCTGTAACATGTTGATATATTGCCTTGTCTCGAGACTCTCTAATCTACCATGTTGTAGCTATATGTTAAATCTGTACTGTAATGTACTGTAGTGTATATCGTATGGTCATGATCCCAAAAAATCCCCATGTCGTATTTCGCGGCGGGTAGCACCCGCTCGACGTGACCCTTCCAGACGCCACTCTAGTAAGTTAAGTACCTCCCTCCCATGAACACCATTCCAAGACACTCGACGCAAGTGTGGCTGTCGAGGCGGGCCACGCGGACTTCAAACGTTATTTTGGCTAGGATAACGTGCCGCACAGTTCCCTACCTTAGGTAGGTAAGCAAGCCCCAAACCCGAACCCTCCATGACCCAAAATTATACAGTTCCAACGAACGCAACGTTCGTTTATGTAATACACACCGTTCTCACGAACGCTCCCCCCCCCCTTCCATACCACTCCTTCTTTTTTCTATCTTGAGTAAGCACTGAGACCCGGGCTCAGATTACTAAAACTCATTAAACTATGCACGGCGTCGGTGATGTCCTGAAGCTGCTTGCTGGACGTATCGCCCAGCTCATGATAAGTTCTGAAAAACTCTTCGCACAGCGCTAACGGTATCGACGTGAGAGGGTGCACCTATATGCATCTGTCAGAGCATGTCTTATATGGCAGTAGAGATAATAGGTAGGACTTACCTTAAACGAGCTTAATTGAGATAGCTTATTAGTCAGACTCACGATCTCCTTGGCGGCTATTGTCGATTGCCTGGTGTAGTCCGCCAAGGCCGGTCTCTTCTCATCTGCGGGGTGAACCATGGCTTTTACGAGCTGGTACATGTAGAGGACTGTCGTCCGCCACATCATGCTAATAAAAAGCAACATTGGGTCTGCTTCCTGTACGGCGGTGGGGTAATTCATAGAAAACACGTCCATCCGTTGAATAAGCACCGAATTAATCCATTCATGACGCTCCCAGAATTCTCGTGAGTCGTTGAGATATAAGGTATCCACGAATTGATGTCGATGAGTTAGAGCTTGGCCAATGACGGTGGCTACGACGATGGATTCGGTGAAAGTCGATGTGACGATAGCTTCCCGTGCGCTAATTACATCGGAAAGGAATCCAGTTAAAGTGGGCTGCTCATTCTGGTAATCTAATTCGGGTGCCGGCAGGCGGATCGTATTCTAGTCGACGGATGGTCAGCACTAAGTAATCGCTAAATGAAAGGAGATTTTCCCCTACCACTACCTGTTCGCCAAACGTCATTGGCGAATTATTCCGTACGCTAACAAAGCGATCCAAACAGTAAGCCAGCCATAATGTCCTCCTTTTCTGCTCTGCGTCGACCCAGTCCGTCTGGCCCAGGTTCACATCTGCTCCGTCTGAATATTGAAGCCAGTTGAGTTGGATCAGTCTGAACGCGCGACCGGCGCTTACCCAACCCCTGCTAAAGTCGACGCACATGAATTCGTGGATAGCCAGGAGGAGCCAGGCCTGGACTTGTTCCATTTCGGTCATAGCCAGACCCATGCATTTTGAGTCGAGGCCCTCAAGGGCTTTCCTGGTATAACGGTATAGATTATCCCCGATATTCTGATAATGAGCTGATACGGATGCGGCAAGAGTCCACATAGCGTATCGTAGACATGATTGGGCTTCCGTCTTAGCTATGTTCCGAGCCCAGGAGAAGTACCGCCGCTGGTGCAACACGGGCGCAAAAGAGTGCACTCTGTCAAAGTAAAGCTGATTTCTGGGTAAGGTTAGGAGAAGTTGACAGCGAAGTATGAGTTTAAATGACTTACAATTCCGCCTGCATCAAATTTGATATGTTGATTCCGTCTAATCCATCTGAGAGTTCTGACATTTTCCGGCCTAAAACTGCGTCTGAAAAGCCTACTCCATCGGTCGGGGTTTCGAATCCTTGAATGGGTGATGTTGAGGCGTGCACTGAACCCCCATCTAGGGAAGACCCCCCTGACGCGGTGCCTGGCGCTGTTCCTTGACACAGGTCATGAAGTGTTGTACCATCGTCGGTCGTGATCGGAAAGTCCCATGTTAACGGGGCGTGCTCGTTAAATGTGAGGCCATCGATTGTAGTGTCCTCGGGAGAAATAGTTATCGTATCACTGTTGGTATTTTGTTGTGGCTGATGTTGTTGCTGCTGTTGCTGCTGCTGTTGCTGTTGCTGTTGGAGCAGGGTTCCTTCAAGGGTAGCTAAATGAGGGGTAATGACATTAGTAAGAGATGAGATGATGCGTATATGGTATTATTTATCGAAACAATTGACAATTCAAATATCATATTAAGGAATATATGATGGTTCGTTTAAACTAGGACATACCGATTCGAGCTTGCAAGGCTTTTAGATAACCTCGTTTGGGGCCGCGAGGAGGGCGGGGTGTTGTAACTTGACATTGGACGCCAGATGTCAAGCAGAGACCGCATGAAGGCTGTTGACGGTCACATCGGACTTTGCGCCGGCGACATTCCTCGCAAGCTAAATAATTGGGGCACGTTAGCAACTTATGAAGTTGGCGTTTGATAATAGCGGCGATAATGTTGAAGGATGTAAAGAGTGAGGGTTGATCACCCTTGGGTATTACTTGTACGTCTTGATGTACGGTACACGCGAACTCTAAGGAGAACCAACAATTCCGTACACGGAGCGTCTGTCCGACGTGCTTCAATTTTAATGGACGACTAAGAACTAGTATTGCATACCTGCGCCTGGATTTTGTCGTGCTGGCGGCGTCGATGATTTGACACTTAGATCAACCGATTGAGGCATGTTTTCCAACTGGAGAAAGAAGCTTTGCTTGGCTGCCTTAGTCGACTAGACTGGTTCTATGCTAGCAAGTTTCTGGGACGTTGAATTATACAGAGATTTTGTCTCGGCTGACGGCTGACGGCTGCCAGATGAGAAAAAGAAGGGAACTCTAGCTGCGGGACCCTAGATATATCTAAGGAGGTATGATAACCATAGAGAGACGCTGCCGAGAAATCCAGGCCTGTTCGCCCGTAATCGCTGTTCGCTAAGATGCGAGCCGTCTCCCATGGATTAGATACATAGCCTACCTAGACGAGTCCTAATGAATATACTCTGAGTCAATTCCACGTTTGGTGCTGATTGGGTTCTGGGCATGTCCAGTGGTTTCAGGGGGGTTGCTGACCAAGGGTCGGACTAGCGCAAGGTAATAGATGGCTGACAGTTAAGCTTTGGAGGATCGAATCCTGCCTATCTACCACTAAACAAATGATCGACGAGGGATTCATTCAGAATGCAGTTAGAATTAGCTACAACGTAGCAACGTTCAAGCTATCAGTATGTACCTATTAACCAGGGTTGACGTAGGATGCAAGGCACCTTTGAGACGTATAAACTAAAAAAATCGAAAGAACAAACCATGTTACGCTACCATGTGTTATCCACGAGAGGTCGAGTAAGAGAACTAAGATCAACTTGGGGTTGTGGTACGTCTATGCGATAAATCACGTGGCGAATTGTTGCTGTAGATGGGATAAACGGGATAGATTATACACGTGTGGGTTGGAAGAAGGGGGGGGGGCGTACTCCCAATCGGATTGGCTGGTAGGTGTATGTATAATAAGACGGGCTATTTAGAATTCCGTCTTAGGAGTCTAAAAGTGACTCAGCACAGGAACGTAAGAAATATATGTAGTATACTAGAAGAAAAACAATGGACCATGGCTTCTAGCTAACCTCTCTGTAGCGTATTGTACGGTACCTTACAGGTTAGTCAAGTTTGTGTTGTGTATATACATATCTAGGTAGGTTAGGTACCTTTCAACGTGGGTAAGCAGCCGGCATATCAATTAGTTTACTTTACTCGTTCTGCTCGTGTTAGGAACGGTAGATTCCTTAGGCACTATGTCGTACGTGGCTCGATAATGGAGACTCCTTGACCCTAGTTAGATATTTCGTGCTGACTACTTGGGATCCAATGGACTTTGAGATCTGAGGCTCTTTTAGGGGTTATCTTCAGCCCATTGCGCAGTCTAATTTTCGTGGCGCGCGATACATAAGCAACCCGGTGAGCCCCATTCGAGTTTAAGGCTCCCCGCGATCCAATTGCGGGCCTAGACGATGAATGCATCTGTTTTGTACTTGCGCATAAATGGGCCGTGTTTCCTAGCTTCCGTAGGGCAGGCTGAGCAATAGGGCGAGGCGCCGACGACGATCGGTAAGATAAGACATGCAGTTGTCGGTAAGTCGTAAGACCTGGAGCAAAAATGGTAGATTGCCCACTGCCGATAAGATGGCCTTTTCAGACTTATCTTACTCCATTAGTGCGATATACTGCATTTAAGCACAATGGAACCTTTGTAAAAGGAACATTACTACCTGTTAGTGTCATAATAGTGCCAATGACCTACCTTAAGGAATACAGTACTATGCTAAATTTGTTACATAATACGGTGCTTACTGGTGAACTGTCGTATGGATGGATTATGCTAATTAAGCTAGCTGCAGCTTTGCCTACTATATGTACCTACATACATGTACCTCTCAAATTCGTCACGAAGGTACTGAATGATGAGTAACCAGGTTTACATCCTTCCTTCCATAACATCTGTTACGACTTCTGCACGAGATGGATGCTAGGGACTTTATACAGCCACGCTGCTCAATGGTAAGCAAGATAGGTTCAAATTAAGTGCAGCTTGACTTGTCGTGGAACCCGAGAGGTGCTTGCGAATGCGATGCAGAACCGTCACTTGAGTAGATGGTAGTAGAGAATATCGGTCTCGCGCAATGACATCCCAGATCGACCGATTGCTAGGTAGGTAGAGGTACCTATGCAATCTTAACGAATTGCCTTCTGCATGGGGGGTCAAGACTTTTGTCAAAAGTTCTAACGCCGACGGTTTGTATCACGGAGTATGCAAGAATATTTTCGATCCGTAGGAATTAGCTTAGTAAACAAGGCAAACCAAAGTTGGAAAATGCTTATTCGACTCGGTCATTTGGCGTGTTTCGTACCGATCCAGTGTTGACGCGGGGCGCCTTTTTAGGTAATCTCAGGTTCAAAAGACCTGGGTAAGATAGAAGGACAATTCAATCCTTACCACTGTAGGAGTCACTGATCTCAGATCACGATGAAAAATGAAACTTCTTACAGTAATAAAAATGGATCATGAACTTTATATCCTCGATCTCATTTGTCAAATTTTTCGAGATGAAAAGTGAATGTTTTCATAACTGCAATGATGAAGTGATGAGGCTTTTGAGACGTAAGAATATTGTGGGGGTTTAGTTTCGGTCCCGGCGCCGGTCCTCCCACGCGTGCCTCGTCCGGGGTTAAAATTGCAAGGCTCCAATGATATTAGGTATCTTCCTAACGCCGAAATATCCAAGACTTTGACAGCACTCGGCACCCTTGGCAGTTGAACTTAAACCTTTGAATTAATGCTGAAAATTCTCGCGAACCGAATTGCATTTTGCACCTTCATGACCGATTAAGCTTTTAAAGCATTGACGGATTGAAAAAAAAAAAAAAAAAAAAAAAAAGGCAAATCCTCCTACCGTACTCCCAAGAGGTTGCCCGCAACAGCTGCGCTGGCCGAAGTCAGCAGGCTGCCGAGATATCTATTAGGGGTACCCCTGAATGCGACTCTAATTTTCCGCGGAATCGCATACAGATGTGGAATTCCGATAGACTTGTCCCGTGGCAGCGCAGCCTATTACGCGCGTATCCCCGGTGAGCTTTTACAAACTAAGGCCTTGATTGGATATCGGAGTGTCTCGTAGAAAACGCCGTGAGGCAAGCCTATCTAGGTCAGCGCCCACGTTCTGTGATCCGTTGTGGGTTCGGAAAATGATCAAGATTTGTCGTAATTGTGCTTGTGCTTTTGTCATCTTACTATGCCAAGTATCCATCGGTCAGGATTCTGACCTTCTATTAGGATTCTTTTCATGTGAATCAGTCAGCGTAGTTCGTTTCACTTGTTTCTATTTCGTCCATGTATGTCGAACGAAAGAGTCCCCGAAGGCCTCATTGCAAGGCTGAAGGCCATTCCATCCCCAGACCTTGAACCCTGTTCGCATGTGCCCGAACACATGGCTTCGTGCTTAATTAGATCGTCGTAACTTTGTTACGATCCAACCAGGGTCCTTGCCGCACATCGATCAGGGTCCAAGGAACCTTTGCCCATGTAAACGAAGAAGGATGCTAGGGGTAAGAAAATATCAAAATCCGACCTTGCAGAACTCGCGCATATCTCGGCCTCTTTACCCCGATATCAATCACATCTTCAACAAAATGCAGGTGGTCAGTACAGCTGATATGCAGTAATGATGACAACAGCAACTGTCATGAGGATTCGTTTAATGGGCAATCATAATTGGTATACGTTTATGTATCACATCAACCACGTTTGAACGATAAGAACGAGCTTCTTAGCTTTGATGTTATCACATCTTAAAATCAACGGTAAATCTGTTGTGTAACAATATAGATGCGTGGTGACGTGAGAGGCTTTTACAATAATAACCAATCACCACGCGCCTGGTCCATTCTATTTCATCCTGTTACGGTGGAAAGGGGAGGGGAGCGGAATATAAGCCGTTTTACAAGATAATAAGCTTATTGTACGGATCGACGGGGTACGGCAGTACGGCAGCCACACGATTATGCCAAGAGCTCGGCGCCCCGAAAGTTTATTTCCCTCTCAGGCTCGGATTTGCGCTTTTACCTAATGTAAGTGTAGATAAAGTGTAGAGCTAGTGGTTGGAACGGGGGGCACGGAATGGAAAGGCACTTGTTAGTGGGAAACCCTTGGGGCAAGAGTAGTAGTATACCTAGTGTAGGTGTGTAACGAACTAGGTAGGACAAAGGGCGTTGATATTCGCTTTCGTCTTTGCTAATTGCTACATGCACTGTATGTGATGGAATAAATAAGCGAATTAATAAATGATAAGTACCCCACATAAACTTCCCCCACCACTACTCTAATGTCGACCAATTAATCCCATCAGAGTATGAGAGGTAGGTATCATCGCTAAGACGGAAAGTTGGCCTTGGCCAAGAAGCTCGATTCGAGTGATGACGGCGAGACAGATTTAGGATTAGACGCTATATATGCCAGCCGAATTTCACAACTCTCGGTGTTGACGTCTCGGTCTCCGCGCTATACACCTCGGGCTACTTTTGAGTAATATACTGTAGATACGAATCGCGCATCTATTTCGAACTTTTGTGTGATATCTGACAGCGCCAATTTAGCGGAACATGCCGTATGAGATAGCTTACCTACATATTTATATGCAGTCTTCCTCGCCCATCTTGGCCGCCTATTGGATAAACACCCAAGTAAGACATTTCGAAGACCGAGACCAGCATCACGCACGCCGATGCTGTTGCGCAACATATCTACAGTGTCGACGTTTTTGGATACACATAGAACATCTAAGAATCCTCGGCATAGCCTAGCCGGTCAGATAACCGAGTAAGACTTCACGCTCACCGCCTTAAGCCAACCACGCCTGCTCGTCGTTTTATATTGCTTATGCAGCAGATGTAATGCCATGGCGTAGAACGAGGCATCATGAATATCAGAAGCAGTGTTAGGTAAGTTTGAGTCTTAGTGTAGGTGAGCTACGGGAGCCCCCGAGAGCGACCGCGGCGGAACGGCGAGATTGTGGATCTAGAGATTGTTGACAAGGTACCCTAGGTGACTTCCGAAGTGAAGTAAAAGTAAAGTAAAGTACGATAGAATCCTTCGTATAGGGTGCCGGCTCCTATCCGCGATCATTCGATACATTAGTGATTGCCCCCCGGTGGGTCCAGGCACAAAACGGATACGGGAACCCCCATGTTGAACTAGAAGACCCGAATACCCGATTAGGATAGTTGAATCTGGTCTAGTTCCAATCAGTGAAATGCAATATGAACTAACCTAACTAGGTTAGGAACTTGGTAGAGAAAGCTCTTCAGACTCAGCCAAACAACACGAAAAACCGGCTCCCTATCTTGCCGTCTTATTGCACATTATTGCATAACCCGTACGAAGTTTCGACGTGTCTGTACCACCATGAGGGAATGAGTCGTGAGATCCAACATTAGAAAACTTTGGATCTGTGCAACACGTATGTAAGACGTTGGTGTGGGTATTGTTATGGCCTTCGAATAAGATGCGTCGCCGAGGATCATGCCAACACTATGCGCGCGTCAGTTCACACTTTCAGTGGATTGTCACGATCCTTCGGTATCTCTTGGTTCGTCATGTAACACGACATGTTAAATTATCGAGAAACTGCTGGTAAGAGTCTCGCAACATGGGAACGCATGAGGGGATGCCGGGGGTAAGATTTTTGAATATTTTATTTCTGTATCAAAGCTTTTCAATAACTAGGTAGGCCCGAGTCTACTAACAAATGCGGTCCCTGGTGACACTAGTGTGGAGTATTGTGAGGTATATACTAAAAATCATTATATTTTAAACGTCCTGTAGCATCTCGAACCGTGCGCCCCCCTTATCTCACGTGGGTATACCTTAGTTCACAGAGTAACAACCAACTTGGCCGCCGAGACGCCCTTCTTTAATAGGTCCACAGCCTCCTGGATCTTGTCTAAGCCCTTGCCGACGACGATAGGCTCAGGTGCCGGTACGAAGGTGCCTGCCTTCAAAGCCGCTGGTAAGAAGTCGTTATAGATAGCCTTTCCGACGAAGTTGTCCTTGAGGGATGTGCCGAAGATAGAGTACATGACAACACCCTCAGGCGGCTCGGGCCAGCCTCGCTTGGTGGAGGCAACAGCCTTAGAACCCTCAGATTTGGCTAACACCTGCTGAAGGATGCCCTGGGGAGCACCGCCAATGCAGTCCAGAGCACCAGCACTTGTTTTGCCCTTAAGAGCGTTGATGAGATCTTCCTGAACCGTGGGACTGGCGTAGTCGAAGACCTGACTAGCACCTAGCTTCTTTGTGTACTCGAAGTTCTTTGGAGATGCAGTAGTGATGACCTCATAGCCAGAATTTACGGCAAGTTGAATGGCGTTGCTACCAACGGCAGAGGCACCACCCCAGACAATGAAAGTCTTACCAGTGGACTTTTGAGGGGGAACAGTGGGGAGCTGGAGTTTGTGGTGAGTATCTTGGTAGAGAGCGCAGGCAGCAGTCGACAAGCATAGCGGGAGCACGGACGCTTTCTCAAAGGAAGTGTTGTCGGGGAGAACAGCTGTCACGTTTGTCTGGAGGATAGTATATTCTTGGAAACCATTGTCTTGGTTGCGCTTGGTAGCCATACCAAGAGCGTGGCCGACGACGCGGTCGCCAACCTTGAAAGAGGTGACACCAGGACCAACGGCAACCACAATACCAGCAACGTCCTGGCCCAGCATAGTGGGGTAGTTTAGAGGCCACCAGCCAGACGCCTGAAGAGAGCCATCAATAGGATTGATAGCGACGGCGTGGTTCTTCACAAGGATCTCATTTGCCTCGGGTGTCCACAGAGGGGCGGGCTCAACCACAAACGGGTGGCTCTTAGCAGCTTTGATCCAGGCAGCGTTGTTACTGGCCATCTTGCTTCTCGATTGTGTGAAGTTTCGTAGCTGTTGTTGCGTAGAATAGGTAGAAGTTAATCGAGGGGAAGATTTGCCAAGGCTGTTCCTAGAGATGAGTGAAGATGTTGAGAGAAATCTTGGACTGAGATGGCGGCTGACGCCAAGTCTTAAGAATGTTTGCATGCTCGGAGACATAACGCTTACGGGTATAGGTGATGTCACTTTTGTTTGGTTTGTTTTGCTGCAGTTGACTTGGGGTTCCTTGCTTCTTTCTTCTGATAGATGAGTTGTAGTCTAGACGTATGTACGAAAATCCGCTGTCGGAAGAACGAAGACAAATGAAAAGAACCGCATCCTATACGAGTACCTCCGTAGCCGAGATAAAATCCTGCCCAAGCCATCGAGTTGATAGTCCGATACCTAGGATTCCTACGGCTCGTATTTTAGAATCGGAGTACACTTGCATCAAGGCTCTGTGGCTGTCTTGTCTACACGCTAGCACAGTAAGGAATTACGAAATCTAAAGGGTCGCTGTTAGGCTGGAGGAATCACAAAGAGATCGGGACGAAACCAACGCAAACCGCAGTCCATTGCATGGAAAACGCAGCCAAGTATGGGAAGAATGCGTTGAGACGCATGGATAGGCTGGATTGGTTGGATTGAACTGCAGGGACTTGCACGTCTTATGTCCGAGCCGGCCGGGGTTTAGCTTAGTTCCAACCTGAAAGATTCTTATTCGTCGCCTCGGATCTCGGAGATTCGCAGCTTAGCGGAATAAGGTTAATTTATTAGCGGCACTCACGGCTGCTTACCGTACTACCTAGTACCTAGGCAAGGGCACTAATCTCACTTCAGCTAATAAACCTGCAAATAAGCTTCCGTCCTCAGCCGCGTATTAGTGCCTATTCGCATTGATGTTAGTTGGGCTAGAACCTCTCTCAACGACCACCACTAAGTCTGGGGCTATACATAGGTACATCGATGTCCGAGCTAACGGTTCGGAGTTTCCATCTCGACAAACCCAGCCGTCTTTACTATCAACTCCTTATCAGAAATACTTCTGAGAAGAAGATCCTCCATATAATATTCAACAGAAATAGAGTATCTTTTAAAGTACTAGAGTTAAGACCTGGACATGTGTTTCAGCCACCATTCCTACTAAGAGGTAAGCGGATTCTGTTTAGCCTTGTGTCATCGCCATAGTTACCCAGTACAATGGTTCATATCTCAGACATGTAATTCTAGAAGCAAAAAATCAGAATTCCAATGAAAAGTCATCATGTAAGTAATCCATAGTAGATACAAGCAAACCATGTAAAAATGGGAAAAGAAAAGCATAGTAAGTCCCCTACCATACCTGGTCACCACATATATCCAGTCGACTCCACCCAATGATGCACTTTCACTATCACACCTTTAACATCATACCTGCAATCGAATCCTTCAACGTTGCCAAGCAGCTACTCACTATTCGCTCATTTCGTTGTCGCTTTTCGGCACTTGACACGGATCCCCGTCATGCTTGGCGGATTGGTGCCGTCGTCATCCAGCCCAGTTTACACGTTTTCCCCTATAAGGGTAAAATAATACAACAAATTATATGATCATATTCCGATCAGGTCTATTTCCGAAACTCCGAGGGCGTATTACACAGCAAATCCCAAGACCTACATAGCTGTCTAGAGCGCATCACACGTCCACTATTTACATTCTTCTCTCCTACCTAGACTCATGTCCCCCTGTTATGCAGCTCGCAAACATTCCACGACAATCTGTGCAACCAACCAACCAACAATACCACCGTCGCCACAATGGTCCATGAGACAGAAAATCACCAATCGCCTGTGAGCGACTCAGAGGACATCACGATATCAAACGGCAGCTTCGTAGCCATAAGTGAGAAGATTGAAGCCTCTAACGAAAAAAGTTCTATTCCCCCACAAGAGCTCGAGAATGCCGTACCCGCGGTCCCGGAACCGCCTCGGATGGGGCCTCCGCCTCCCCCTAATGGTGGATTTATCGCCTGGCTCCATGTACTCGGCGGCTTCATGCTGTTTTTCAACACTTGGGGTATTCTGAACGCCTTCGGTGTCTTCCAAACATACTACGAGGGAGGCGACCTTTTCCAACGATCATCATCAGACATCTCATGGATCGGGTCCATCCAATCTTTTATGGTGCTGCTCGGTGGCGTCTTCGCTGGCCCAATCTACGATAGGGGCTATTTGAAGCACTTGTTGGTTGTGGGCAGCTTCGGTATCGTGTTTGGACACATGATGCTTAGTCTCTGCACGCAATATTGGGAAGTGGTTCTCGCCCAAGGTCTTTGCGTTGGGTTGGGAGCCGGCATGCTTTTCGTGCCTTGCGTCTCCATTATCCCGACCTATTTCAGCACTAAATTAGGCCTTGCTGTGGGTCTGGCCTCGTCGGGCTCCTCCGTTGGTGGTATTATCTACCCCATCGTCTTGTACCAACTCCTAGACAAAGTTGGATTCGCCTGGTCGGTCCGTATTATGGGCTTCATCGCCCTCGCGACCCTTATCATCCCGATAGCGGTTATGAGGATGCGATTCAAGGCCCCGAAGGCTAGATCTATGGTTGACTGGACTGCCTTCCGCGACATCCCCTACATGGCTTTTACCCTCACCACTTTCATCGGGTTTATGGGTCTCAGCATTCTCATCTTCTACGTCTCGTTCTATCCCCAGAACAGGGGATACACTGACGAGGCTCTCTCTTTCTATATGGTTCCGATCTTCAACGCTGCATCCTGCTTTGGCCGAGTCCTGCCTAATGCCTTGTCTGACATGATTGGACCTTTCAACGTTGTTGCGCCATGCTCGCTAATTACTGGAATACTGATGCTCTGTCTGATGGCAGCCCCGGACAGAGGATCAGTAATTGCCATTGTGGTCCTTGCTGGTTTCTTCAGTGGCGTGTTCATTGCTATGCCCCCTGTCTGCTTCTTCCCTTTGACTAAGGACAAGTCGAAGTTGGGAACTAGAATAGGTATGGGCTTCGGTATTATTTCTCTGGGTCTGCTAGCCGGTGGCCCGTCGGCTGGCGCTATCCTTGGCAATGTCGACCCATTGAATTGGTATGGCTTATGGGGATTCGGCGGAGGCATGGCTACTCTGTCGGGTATCTTGTACGGTATACTGAGAGTATATCGCTCTGGATGGGCACTCAACATCAAAGCGTGATTTATTGTTCATGCCATCTTCAACATACCATTTATGGAATCCCCAAGTTTCTTGATATCAAAGTCGGATTGCATACTAAGGGATTTAAATGAGCTTTCTACAAGGTGTTTTCATGAATTGGGAGTAGCATTGAAGCGTGCAGGTGGATACCAGACAACAATGATATGAGTTGAATAAGCATTGGTGGACTCGGAGGCTTCTACGGCATGCAAGTAGACATCAGAGAAGCTAATGATAAGATTGGCATGATCATGAGGTAGACAAAAGTCCATTTCTTTAGACATTCGTTAGACCATAGTAGACGTTACAAGGCCCATAAGCCGCTTAATATTAACCTCCTTACCTGATCAAACGTATATAATCCTCCTCCGTATGACTTATCAATTCTAGCGTGTGAGGAGACGCCGTTAATCGTATATTTCGATAGTGAACATCAATGGATTCAATTTTTACCATCCATCGTATGTGTATTGTGCTTTTCTGGATTATTTCATACCATCCGTATCCATTTATCTGAACCATGATCCATGACGCATAGACACCTAGGTATATATTCCAAAATCACTCCAATCCAAGTCCTTCTCTAGCCCTTCAACCATCGTCTAAACTCCTATAGGGGCTTCCTCAATGCACACTTAAAAGGGGTGATAGTGACGTTTTCAAGGTCCCAGACGCCGAGTTTAGCGTAAATGTCATTAGCAACTATAGAGCGAACATCTTCCTCCGAGTTCGCGCGTACAAGCCAGACGCTGCCATTTATAGCAAGGCCCTCGTTAGCGGTCTTGGGGTGTGCCACCAAAGTTGGTCCTGACATGACGATAGTGCCTGATTCAACCAAACCCTTCAACCCGGCCATATGAGCTTGCACATTGCTCACACGAGTTTCGAGCATATCTGGCTTATCTGAGATTTGTACAAGGAAGTCGTTCAGTTGAGACATGGCGGTGATATAAGGTTGTTTTACCCTGTGTTGTTTCGGGGTGGAGGATTAAGTGTCTTTTTAGCCACTGTTGACTCGAATGTGTAGGTCCCGAGTAGTTGTACTTGAAGTCTAACCAGCTAGCTCGTCAATGCCTTTATTAGACTGGTCTGTATGTGCCCCAGAAATATAGAATATTAAGCTGGACGAGAGGCTAGGTCGACGTGTCTAATAAGTAATGTATTGCTAAAAAGGGTGACAATGCCATCCGGTATTCACCTGTTGTGTGGTTACTACTACGTCCCCAAGGTAAAGTTACCTGACACATGGAGAAACGTTTAGGCGTGCATCGTTCGGACTATATTTCTGTATGACAGCGTTCTGCAGGTATATCCTCCTGGGGTATTCTAACCAAGGAGGTACTCGGCCAACATGCCACCCTCACTAAATCCTTTGTCCGTCGTCGCGTCGCGTCAACTAATTCAACTCGGTAAAAAAGTAGAGGAGGAAAAAGGCAACACTAAACCATATGTAGCAGAAATAAATAGGTGGACAATATTGCACTGTCCTTATCTCCTTCTTTCGCATATATTTCGTCATAGCACCGTTGTACTACGAAGCTTACCTCCTTTCCCGTCCTAAACACTTCCCGATCGAACCCCCATTCTTTCTCCAAATTCCCACAATGGGATGGAGTTAACTACCGTCGGTGAGACATTTCGACCGGAGATAAAGACTATTATTAACAACAGTGAAGAGAGAATTCGGTGCGGAGTTTCTCCCTGTTTCAGCCGAAGAGCTGACGTACAACAACCTGACCTAACTATATTATCATAAACACGGGTCAGCACGGAGTAACGAATGCCCTTCTCGCCGACGACTACAGTTCCTATTATGCTGTGTACACAGCAGCATACTCGTAAGATACAAGCATGCATACAACCCTTTACAAGGCGGGTCGGCTTGGAGTTTCTAGACTAGTAGGAAAGGTTGCAACGCCATCTTGTAACACCGTGCATCTTGGCACAGATGTACCTGGAGTTTCTCTTGTAACGTGTTGAACCACTGTGCTGGAGATAGAGATGTGCGTACCGGAATCCTTCTGCGCCGACGGGCGACTCCTAGGTTAGTCAGCAAGTTACCATTGCAATAAGAATAAGTTATTTTATCTTCGACGAGAATAGTCTTGTCGTGATATATCAGAGAACATTCAGCTCAGATAGTAGTAGTTGTACAATCAATTCACGACTTTAACGATATAACAATCTTTCTAAACAACATAGAGACTATCAAAATAGGGGACAAAATGGGCAGCATCGAGAAGATCCCGGAGACGGCCCCGGATGCCATTCCAACTGTGGATATCAGCCCCTTTACTAACCCTAACGCCTCAGAAGAGGCTAAGAACGCGGTTGTCGACGCTGTACGCCACGCCTGCACAACTTACGGTTTCTTCTACCTTGCCGGCCATGGCGTGAGTGCGGAACAACGCGAGGGCATCCTCAACTGCGCTAAGAAGTTCTTCGAACTTCCTCAGGAAGAGCGTATGGATGTCTGGATTGGCAAGTCAATGGGAAAGTCATTCCGTGGCTACGAGCCCCCTGGAATCCAGACTCACCAGAAGGGTCTGCTGCCGGACATTAAGGAGGTGAGTAAAGGACCTCTCCTTTCCCCAAGAGGATAAGGGGACGCGAGATCCAAATAGTGAGAATTAAAGCCAATACTAACATTAATTTCTAGTGCTTCATTATCGGCCATGAGGTCCCTGCCGATGACCCAGAAGCTGGTACCTTCTCCACTGGACCTAACCTATGGCCCAAGAACCTCAAGGACGAAGAATTCCGTACCCCTATCATGGAGTACCAGGCTACTATGCTTGCACTCTCCAAGGTGCTCCTAAAGATCCTTGCTCGCGGTCTTCCCAAGGCCTGGGGCCACCCTCCTAATGTAATGGACGAATTCGCTGTTAACCCGTCCATGCCCATGAGGCTTCTACACTATGCTCCTCAGGAAGTTCTTGATGAACGACAATTTGGTGGTATGGCCCCCTTATACTTATTTTCACATATATATGTACCTGTCTAACGAGATACAGTGGGTGACCACACCGACTTTGGCGGTATTGCCATCTTGCTACAGGAGATGAACACCAAGGGCCTTGAAGTCTGGTACCCTCCAACCGAGACATGGATTCCGGTGCCTCCCAAGGAGAACACCTACGTGATCAACATGGGCGACATGATGCAGAAGTGGACTGCTGGCTACTACCGCAGTGCCCGTCACCGGGTCATTACTTCCGGTACTAACCACCGCTACTCCGTCCCATGGTTCCTTAACGGCCAGCTCAAGCTTAAATGTCAGTCTCTTGACGGTTCTGGAGTCGAGACTATCGTCGGCGAACACATTCGCCAGCGTCTTATTGCCACCATGCCTGAGGCTGGCAAGGCCCTCAGATAAATTGGCTGAGGATACTGGGAGGAAGAGATCCAGAAGAGAAGAGAGGAAGCTCTTTTATTATATGCGCGCGAGCGTCTGTGTGTAATTATTGCGGGATGCTAGATGGTGACTATGATATTTAGGTACACTCTTTCCGCAACTCGTTCCTGTCTCATTGGATATTAAGTCAATGAATGCAATTTACACAAATCACGAGTCGAGCACATATTGCTTGAGTGGATTTAATCAATCAGTTATTAATTCCACAGGTACAATTAGCCACTTGGAGCCTGTGATAATTGACTATATGTCGGTGGAGTTATTCTTAGGGGCATGATCAGTCACTAAAGGGGATATCCCGCTGAATAATACTAGCAATTCATGGCTACCATATTTATTCCTCGGATTATTGCCTACCTGCCCATGGAAATTGATATATATCTCCAGAATATCTAGGAACTTACGAATGCTTGGTGGAATGGTCTCGTAGATGACCGAGGCTGGAGTTTAAGTTGAATCATCATAGAAGACCTTTCTCCCGTAAATACCTATCAGGTACCTAAGTAATTCCAAGGACGCTGGATTTTATCCATTAACGCTTCGAGAGTGTTAATAAATTTAGATACCTGCTGTTTGGGGAGGTACATCCGTTAGTCCTTGAGGTACATAGTCATGCATGTCTCAAATACCTGGTAACAAGCATGCCGCTTCGGCTCAAACCCCCTTCGCCGAGGGAGGAGGCATTGTAAGTCCGACAAGATCGCTACGTGAATTTTACTTTCTCTTTACCAGTGACTTAGTATAGTTGCTAAAATGTCCCCATGTCGCTATTGCCTACCTAACCTACATCTGTGAGGAAATCCGCCTCGACTCTCCTCGGGGTGCCCCTCAGCTAGTTCAAGGCTATTGACTTGGTGACAGCACGCAAGATCACCATCTAAACACCGCTGTGGTCCCTCTAAGAGCAATCTCGCTCGGTAAAGAGCGAATGGCACATGTTTGTTTGTAAGGCTATTAGTATCCCACTTGCATGAGGTCGGAAAAGACATTGTGTATGGTGTCACGCAGCTCTTGGCACGCCGGCATTGGCTAACAGTCGTTACTCACAAATTGGTAAGCTTATCTATTTATATATGCCGGTGGCACATAAAATCTTATCTAGATGGAGTCAACCTTGCATTGATTGTCTGCCGCCCTTGCTGCCGCAGTCACCCATATCTGATATATCGCGTTATTTGTCCCCGGGCCGAGGGCTCCCCATTCTAAGGTTTCAATACAGGTGTACCTCATGTACGCATAAGGTAAGTAGGCTGTCCTCGTGGCATCAACCATATTTTCACGGGGCTGGTTCATGCGGGCTTTATGTCCTGATCGGATGTAACAAGCTGCGAGTCACCCACATGCCCACATACCCACATCCACGCATGCACGAAGACAGGGAGATACCGAGATCTCGTATAGCACGTGGCTGTAAGGCGGGCATCCCGGGAATAAATTCGTTGGTGTCATGGACTTGCCTGCTTCTACGAGCAGGCTCCTGGACTCACAGACGACGGTTAGCAAGCAAAAAAAAAAACACCTAGAACCCCTTTGCCCTTATCTGATCTACACCGCTTCACCTGACGGTAAAGATACGCGGGGTGTGATCATAAATTTCCTTGGATGTATGTATAGGAGGTAGGTACCTAAGGCAATGATTCATAAAAGTTAGCTGGGCGCCTCAAAGGTATTTCATTGAGTCTCGATGATATGCAACTCTACTGGCCCTTTCGTGGAACTGTTGCTCGAGGAATACATTATGATGCCTGTAATGTCGTAAGTTTAGTAAGTCTACTAATCGTCCGGACGAGTAGTACTCTCACTGAAAAGACTGTAGCTACCTAAGGTAGGTACCTAGAGAGGTGGTTTTTCTTGGACCGCCTAGGGTTGTCCGTCAAGTTCATTCATGCGTGTAAATATCACAGGCCATATATCGACAATAGGAATCGTCAGCCGTCGCATATGTCAAACTAGATCACACAAATAGCACTCCCTTTAGAGTAGGAAATTTTCAATGTTTTACATTTCATCGTAATCTATCGAGCGGCAAAACATCTACGATGCCTGGGTAGCCTTAAAATACTACCTTCCTATGTTACAACGAGCTGTCGGGAGCAATGGTTCCAAGCGGGATCTTTAGCCCCTAACCTAATCCCTTTCCCCTTCTGTTGCGTATAATTGTATACGCCCTCCCAATTTCCCCACCTCGTTAGGTCTCTAGTATATGCTCCTCACTTCGAAATCCCCATCTCCTCCAAACAAGCCCTCACAATCCCCACCGCCTCATCCACGACCTCGTCCCCGCGACGCCATGTATACAACGCCACACCCTGCCGATCAAGCGTCTCTTGCGCTCTCTGCAAGCGGCGCCGCCACAAGTCCACCTTCTTATTCACCGTGGTCGGCGTCGGCGTCCCGCTACCACTACTACTCCCGCTGCCGCCCCCGCTTCCGTTCCCATACACAGTCGAAGCTGCAGCAGCAGGGGGCAGCGGCTCGAAATCCGAATCCGAGTTTTCGGTTCGGCGACGGTTTAGATTATTATTAGCGGCAGTGAGGCGCGGACTCGGACTCGATCTCGTCGTCGTCGTCGCGCTGGAACTAGACGGCGCGGCTCGCCGTCTCGGGGGCGGTGGAGGTGGGAGAGGAGCGCTTCGGGACGAGGTGAGGGAGTTCGAGCTAGCGGGCGTCTGCCCGTTACTCCGTGTCTTCCTTAATGGTAATTCTTCATTCCCGCCTATCTGGTCGGCTGACCTCTGCATCTGCGCGAGAGGGCTTGGCGTTAGAGCTCTATTGCTATTATTCGTCTGGTTAGCGGTTGGTTTGCGTGGCGCTGGTGGTGGGGGTTTCTTGGTGAGTTGGTCGTCCGAGGACCCTGTAGTGAGCACTGGCGCGGCTGGCGCGCCCTGAAGAGAGCTCGGTTTCGCCGGTTTTGGGGGTGGTGGTTTCCGTCCTAGCAAGTCCATAGGTTTCGTGGGTTTTTCTATCACTTTGGAGTCTGATTCAACTCGTCGGAGCGGCTCCGGAGCTGGGTCCAGGTCTTCCGAAAAGTCAATTAGATCGCCCATAGCGGGTTCATCGGCAGGTTTCGGTGTTGTCGCTACACGTGGAGGTAGCGGCGGCCTTCTGTCTGAATCACCGCCTTTGGGGGTACTATTTCCGGAGGATCTTTGGTCAAGCCTCATATTCGAGTTAGTCCAAGGCATGCCCGAGTCAAAATATCCCGCTTGCTCGGGTGTTGTGACATCGCGAATAAAAATCGCCAAGATCCGGCCTGGATAAGCAACCGCGAGCTCGGTATAGACCTCAAGGTCAGCTTCGCCGCTATCACCAACTAAGAGGAACTTCCTCTCTGGAAAGTCTTTCATTATCTTCTCGAGAGTGCCCTTTTTGCGCTCCGCCACGGGCTCGAATATTCCCTGCAGCATGCCGGTATACTGTTTCAAGTGCAACGAGCCCGGCGGCAGCCCCGATAGCTTAAAGAACGTGGCCAGCACCGGGTATAGCTGCCACGGGCTGTTGGAGCAGTAGTGTATGCTTACGCCAAGATTATATAGCGTAGTGTACCATTCCCGAACACCATCGACAGTCAAGTCTCGTAACTCGCGAACGAATGTGTTCCGGAAGATCTCCTTGGCGCCGAGAGCGATATTAGACCGCTTGATGGTGTCGTCGATATCACTGATAAGACTGACTCCCTTTGGCTCGATAATGCGGATGGGCTCTGTGCAGGACAGGTCTTCACTCGCGAGCACGCGCACATGCGTCGGCACGAAGTCTAGCGCAACTCTGGTCATAAAATGTCCCGAGTCGTTAGTTGTTACGGTGCGCGATTGCGCCTGGGACTCGTTGTAGAAGAACAGCGTGACAGGCACCTCGACTAGCGGCGTCGTTAGAAACGGCGCGATGCGAGCCATCAGATTTGCGTTCGCGACCGCGAGTTCTGCCTCTGTAAGTTCGGTTCCTCCTGCTGTGTTTGTACGTCCTCTGAGGACGGGAGACGACGGCGGAGACGTTGGCGATCGGCTTCCATTTTGCAATTGGCCCGGACGTCGGCTGTTCCCTTCGCCCTCGGAATCTTCGTCCCTAGGGCGTTCGCTATAACCTCCTTTCTGCGCAGCTTCTTCCTCGGCCTTACCCCTGCGTTCGATTTCTTTAGCTTCTCGAGCGATTCTTTCACGCTCTCGTTCTTCCTCGTGCTGCTGATGTATTCTTGCTAGAGAAGGCTCCGGCGAGGGTGATGATTCGGCCTGTTGTAACCTCGGCGCTGGTATACCACTCAATTGCCTCGCCAACCCAATTAATATCCGATTACGACGCGTCATTGGTCCTCTATGCGGGAGATATATCCAGCCCCGAACATCCACGTCCACGACAGCCTTCTCGTCTTCATGTCGCGACCACTCATTCCTCCAGTAGTCTTGCTCATTCATGCTCACAGTTGAAGTATGAGGAGGGCCTCCCGGGCTTTCAAACTGCCCCGGCTGTCTCTTAACGTGTCGTTTCGCATATGACGGGAACAGGACCATCTCCTCATTTCCCTTCGTCACAATGGCCACATCTGGGAAAGACCCCGGTATCGTGATCTTGGACATCTCAGGTGTATCAATTTCCCTAGACCGCGTCTGGTTATACGACTCCCTGATTTCGTTGACGGCCGTCGCGCTAGCCCTGTACATGCTGCTTGCCATAGCTGCGAGCTTCCTCCTTCTCGAGCCTCTTTCGCGCCCGCCTTCGGCACCGTAATTCCCACTTCCTGCTCCATATTCAGGCATAGATGTCATCTTACCCGCATTAGCACTAGACCCATCCTCTATTCCTTTCCTACTAGGAGCCGGTAAGCCGAAGAGCAGCCGTCGCGCGTGGTCGACAAGTCGCGATTGCTCACGGCGACGGCGCTGGCGATCGAGGATGAAGCGGTAGATGCGACTCTGGACGCGGTGTTTGAAGGTAGGTAAGGTGTCAAGGTGGAAGCCAATGAGGCGCTCGCGGTAGCGTTCGCGTAGACTACGTAGAGGACGTGGGAATAGGTATTGGAAGAAGCTCTGTCTATGATGGGGATGCGGGCGCAGAGGTAGAAATCGGCGAGGAGGAGCCACTTTGGAAGATTACGAAGATTGAGAAGCTATGTTCGAGTGATCGTCTCTTCCGTCGACGGATTATATAGACATATATGGCTGTACTGTATATACATCAGGCTGTGGCCTCAACGTGACAGACTTCAAGACAAGTGGTTTTGTCTCCGTACGACGACCAAGGTCAGATTGGACAATGGCCAATTGATCTAACACATGGTAAATAAGATTTGAGAGCCTGGATTGGATGAGGCCTTTGCGACACACAAGATTCTATCAGATGACTTTGTCGAGTGTTGAAAAGGTCGGAGCTTGTGCCGATGTCTCACCTGAGGAAAATGCACATTTTGGTGGGGGCACCGCGCACTGGTGACATCAGCTATTTATGAACCCCTGTCCTACACACCTTAGGTGTTTACAATGTCCATTACTATACACTATAATTCGTATCACTTGAAAAGAAGCTTGAATGCCATTATTATATCCTCGATAAGAGAACTTCATGATATTTCTCGATATTATAAGTCACATACTGTCTTGAAGCAGTTGGTCGGCTGAACTAGAAGAGCTGATGATACCGACAACCATGGCCGGATCTCATGTCCGTATTACTAGCACCTAAAAGTCTGATCTATCTTTTCTTCGCCTTCCCAGCAGCCTTAGACTTTTTCTTCTTATCGTTCTTGAAATTTAGAACGGCTCCCTTACCCGCTCTTTCAGCAGAACCCTTCTTCCACATACCTTCGGTCCTAACTGATCTTGCATCTAGTTTCTTCTTATCCTTATTGCTCAGCTTGCCGTTTCCTTTCTTCTTTAGCGACTCCTTCAACCCATTCAGCTCTGCTCTGCCAGCATCCTTGGCCTTCTTCTTATCATGCTGTGTTTCGAACCACGTCCGCTTTGGCCGTGACTTGATTTCATCTTCGTGAACAACCATATTCTCTCCCTTCTTAATCTGCATCTCTGCTTGGGCCAATTGCTTCTCCTCCTTCTCTTCCCGAGCAATAGCTTCAATCTCATCGGCCATCTCATCAATCTCCGCTTGCCATTTGTCGGCCTCGGCAGGGTCAATGATCAGGCTGCTGATCTTGGCTCCTTGAGACTTGCCTGCTTTAACCGCCGCCTTGACTACCTTGCGGTCAGGCTCCGCAGCGAGGGTAATAGCAACACCGGAACGTCCGGCTCGCGCGGTACGTCCTACACGATGCACATAAATCTCCAGAGTTTGGGGGCCCTCGTAGTTGATAACAGTATCCACTCCCTTGATATCAAGACCTCGGGAAGCTAGATCAGTAGCAAGCAAAAATCCTACTTTACCATCGCGGAAAGCTTCGACACTCGCAATACGCTATGATTTGTTAGAAAGGGTGCATTTAGCAACATTCATAAATTACTCACCTGCGCCTGATTCATGCTTCCGTGGAGTTCAGCACAAGGTAGGTTGAACAAAGCGAAAATGATTCGAGCACGATGCGCCTCCTTCTTCTGTCTGAAGAATATGATAACTCGCTCGGTGTGCATTGTTTTACAGATATGAATGAGATAGCCCATTCTCTTCTCTTCTCGGCCTGGTCTTAACCTGACAAATTTCTGCTCCAGCTTGTCGACCGTTTTCCTCTGGGAGTCTACCATCACTCGAACCGGTTTATTTAGACCGGCACGGATAAGCCGGTCAACGGAAGAAGTCATAGTAGCTGAGAAGAGCATGGTCTGTCGTGACTTGGGTAATGTAGTAAGAATTTCGTTCAGCTCATCGGCGAAACCGTCCTCCAGCATTCGGTCGGCTTCATCAAGTACAAGAATTTCTACCGTGTCAACTGAGAAACTCGCCGAGTTGCGCATATGATCAATAAATCGACCCGGCGTTGCAATGATGACATCGGGCCTTAGGCGTAGCTCTGCCTCCTGGACCTTCAAGCTTAATCCACCTACTGCCAAGCAAAACTTGATATCTGTATGGCTTGCGAGCTTGGTCGCGACTGCATGACATTGAATAGCGAGCTCACGAGTGGGTGTCAAAATAACAACACGACTCGTGGGGATTTTGTTTGGTCGGTACAGGAGTCTTTCTAAAATTGGGACCACAAAGGCAGCCGTTTTTCCGGAACCTGTTACCGCACCGCCAACTAGATCCTTGCCCTCCAGCGCAAGTGGTATTGTTTTCGCTTGGATTGGAGTGGGTTCATTGAAACCAACGGAATTAAGGCCTCGCAGGATCGGTCGCGACAGGGACATATTCTGGAACGAGGACTTGCCGGTCTGTTTGCCTGCTGGCTTCTTCTCTTCGGGCGCAAAGAAGGCCTCTCTCTTGGCTGCTTCCTCGGGGTCCTCTTCTTCATCCGTCTCATCAGATTCAGCGGCATCGTCAGGGTGATCCACGGGCGTTGCAACGGAATCGTTGTCGGAAGCATCATCGTCGTCGTGTTCGTCTTGATCTGATTCGTCTTCTGCACCGTCTTCATCTGATTCTTCATCCGAGGCAGCCCCCATGCCAAACCCATCTGCGGCTAGGACTTCGTCATCCTCATCATCCAGCTCGATATCCTCGTCTTCCCCGCTGGCGCTATCTACTGCCTCTTCTTTCTCACCATTCACCTGATGGGAGTCTGTCGCAACGGGCCCTTCTTTATCACCTCTCCGCCTTCGTACGATCTCATCCACGTCCACGATCCTCTTTTGGGCATTTCCATTCATACCCTTTCTTGCGCCATCGAAACCCCAACCCTCGAAGTCCTCTGCTCTGAAATCTGTAGTCCCGTCCTCGGCGAATTCGAAGTCGGAGTCCATGGCTCCATCATCGTCATCTTTCTTGCCCCAGACGCCATTCTCGTCATCATCGTCTACCTGGGCGGATTTCTTATTTTTCTTAGCCTTCTTCTTAGGTGGGTTTGGCTCAGGTATGATCTCTTCTTCCTCGTTGGGGAGTTCATCATTGTCGGAGAGGGTGTAGATAAAATCGTCGACCTTGCGCTTCGAAGCCATATTGAGCCGAGCGGTATTCAATTCTACCCGATCTGTCGACAGGTACTTTCCTCTTGGTAAGAGGTTGGAATTGAAAGCAATTCAGAAGCTCCCAAAGTAAATTTATTTTTTATGCCGGGCGGTGTAAATTGACCCACCTAATAGAGACCCTACCCCGCCATACGGAACCATCCGTGTAAGACAATTGGCTGGACTTTTTAAGGTTATCAGCCCGTATCAAGTACCTTTAGTATGTACAATGGTACCTGATATTTATAGCGGGTAAGCCAGCTCCCTGCAAAATGAGAAAACGAAACACCCTCAGCCTACAATTCTTTTATTCTTATTCGTATTCAACCTGGCACGATAACCCTCATAAACTCGGGTATCATCCGTGTCTTGAATTAACAGCTCCCATCACATTACAATTAATGCGAGGTGTTACAATTAAGTAGACGCCCGTACGCGGCCAAGAAACTGAAAATTTGATATATATCTAGTAAGTTCTACTTATCTAACATACAATATTGACACTCGGTCGTGAAGAATGTCGAAATTATAGGAGCGAATATGTCTGAATGTCCGAGACATCTCTCTAAGAATGGCAAGAATATTACCTACTGTCCTGGGGGTGCTGGGAGTGGTCTCGTAGTATTGGGCAGTGGATATTCTAGACCGCAAAACTCATAGTCAGCCCTCTGAACATGTGTTCTCAGATTCGCATCAAGACTAGCATCCGTTCTATCAATAGCGTACGGCATAGGCTCGAATGGCTTCGTCCATGATACATCCATTGTGTCGTAATATCCGTCTGGGTGTGGGCCCTCTGTATATGCACGAACTTGAGCTCGGGCTAGAGGTAGAAGTGTGTAAACTACCCACTGGACTATAATAAAGAGAGTCAGTAATTGCTCTTCTAAAAACAAGCCAACGGGGAAATTGGAGTCCTTGATACCACTCACCACTCGGCTGGAAATTTCTATTGTTACCCGATTCAATTAGGTTATTCTCCTGACCGGGCCACTCGAAATTCCTGAGTGCGGTAATAAGAGTATTAGAATAGGCCGCTCCAACGAGATTGACATTTCCAAGGCGTCTGCTATCTGGGCGATGATTCCACTCTTGAGTCTCGTCCTTCAGTTGGCCAGGTATTCTATTATTAGGATCATTCTCATCGTCAGCGGGGAAGATAATATGAGCCATGCACAGACTACGTAAGACACACCCAACTTGGTAGACATCTTCGAAATCGGCTGGTTCGTTCTCTTCTTCGAAAAGCCCTGGCTTCAGATCGTTAGGATCATCTCCATGTAAAGCCGACTCTCCAAAATCACACAATATGATCTGGGGGAAAGCATTGTTCTTGTTTCCTGCTGCGGGTAGTCTGCCTCTCCCTCGTGGCGGATAATGGATTAATATGTTACTGGGATGTATATCCCGGTGAAATACAACTGGATCATCCTGCCCGTTAACATTGAAACCATCTCCATAGTACATATATGCGATAGCTCTACACAGTTCGACGGTGACATGCCACTGCAACAGATAGGGTCAGTAAGTAATTCTCATGATAAGAAGCTCAGGGCGGCTAGGCATGTCTTAGGTGTAGTAATTCCTGGATTGGCTCGACTAGGGAAGGGAAAGAGTTCTTAGTTCTTATTTCACTTACAATGAAATGCTCAGGGATTTTCAACCCTTCTTCATAATACTTATCTATAAAAGCTTCTATAGTTCCCCCATTGTAGTAGCTAGAGTGATTAGTCAGCAACTTCCTATATTTAGATAGAGAAGCCTCCTTACTCAAAGTATAAATCCCATCGGCTGGCCGAAGGCCTTTGATAAAGTGCTAGATGAGGAAAAGGTGGCTCATCAGGTAATGTGGATGTCGCGTCGGGATGAGTTGAAACTCGAAAATCAGGCGGTTCGTTATGCGTGAACTCATAGTGGCCTGAATCTGCCCCCGAACCATCCACCTTGCGCAATGTCTTTACTAAATAGAGCATCCCGTTGTTAACAGACTGAACAATGAGGAGACCCTTTCGGATAATTTCAACAAGCAAGAACCCATGCTCCGCAATGGAATAATCACTGTAGTCGTCATCTTCTTGCCCTTCCACATATGGAATGAAGACCCCTTCGTGCGCATAAGCTTTTTTCCAAGTTGGCGGCATATTTACCTCCTAGATATGGGGAAGACTAATTCTTAATGATTCTACCTTTACCATATCTATTCCTTTATAATATGAAGCTGTAATTATAGTATGATATTCTCTTTGGATCAAAGTTGTATATGTAAGACTTGGTCATTCAATGGATTTGAATTATAACTATATCCAGTCAAGTACTTGTACAATAAGGAGATTGTTTTATCAGCTAGCTACTTAATTTTTAGAGCACAAAACCTTTGTTAGATCCTTGATCAATATTAATTACCTTAGGTAGGTACCTATTTAGTCAAAGAGAATAAGCTAAATCAGTAAGCTACCTACCCCTATGTTCTTCATTGGACCTGTTGCCCACAGGCTAACCACGGCTTGTATGGGACACTAGTGTGTTCAATTTGATCAATACATAGAGTGTCTGAACATGAAAGTTCTCTGGCCCGGTGCGCACCTAGCTAAGCAAACACGACACACGAGGGTATAACTCGTGGGTAGGGTGCTGATATCGGTACGGCGAACCCACGTACTATGCAAATGTTGGAAGACAGTTCCGGTTTCCTCGTTTCTCTAATAAGCAATTTGCCTTTCAATCCGCCCTCTGCCTATGCCACGTAGCTCACAAATCCAACCAGCCATGTCAACAATGTCAGCAGCCAGAATCCATTCTAGCCACCCAATGGGACGATATCGGCCAAACTACGTCGCCCATAGTGCAAAAATTCCCTGATTAGGTAATCTTCTCAACGTCCAACGGGAGGGCTAGGATTGCGCCTCATTTTCCTTCCGATGTAATTCCCAGCAGGTCCACGCATAGCACGACATTCTCAGTCGTTCATTTTAGCAAATAACCAGGACCGATACGCTTATGAAATCAGAGGAAAGATCCTCTTTTAGCTTGACCCTACTCATTTTCTTCTCCGTCCCGTACGACCGTGCCGACTCGCTGTATGCCAGGGGAGCATTCTATACCTTCAGTTCTTCATTACCCCACCTCTCTCAATACAACTATCTTCACCGGCTTCTATACTAACGTCGACCCCGAGTATGCTCGCCAACCTCTGAATTTAAATCTAAACTAGGTAATATATTATCGTCGTACTAAGCGTCGATGCGACAAATTAGGTAGGTATATATTTTATATAACGATAATCACTAGTTAATATATCGTAAACTTATAAATTCGGGAGATAAAGTGACAAAAGGCCGTAAGTTTTATATAAAGAATTAATTATTCTTTATGTTTTAAGACTTATTAGGATTAAACTATCCATATAATCCAGGGAAATCTTCGCTCGATTTCCCTAATGTTACAGTTTGTAAGGCTTCTAGTTTACGCATATGTAGGTACCTACCTAGTCAGATACTATTCGCATGAATCTATAATGATCAGCTACGTTTTTGAAAATGATCACTAGTGCGAAGCGTTTAGTCTCAATTATTAATACTAGGAACAGTGGCATAGGACTTACAAGTTTACAGGTCTCATGAGGCTCACGATTCTTTGAGGATAAAATAAGCTGTTCCAATCTACCTAGTAGGTAGGTAGCCAGATGGTGAGTTCGGCCCCAGCTAAAGACAGCTGTCTTTTACTTTGAACAGTCTTTCAACAGCTGACACAAGCTACGGCCAATTTGATTAAAGGGGCGGAAATCAAAAGTCTAGGACCCAGTTGCCCAGTGCCTAAAGTCGGGTTATTAGAGACTCTGGTAGCGGTCCTTTCTGCGTCACTGGAGCCTCTGCTGAGCTGAAGAGTACTGCTCGTCTTGTACCAGCTTGATAAGCTTCCTCGACAATATCAGGGGCTTTAGAAAACATCCATTGCTATGGTAAATAGTGACTTTTACGACGCCTAATCAAATCTTATAGTTTTGCGGACCTTGATCTAGTCTTACTATACTACGAGCGTCTATCAAGGCAAGTCTGGTATGATCACTCATTCTTATATAGGCCGTGATTTAGTTTCGTAACATTTTGAGCGTTCATTAAGAATCATCACAGTCTTCCTCATCCGATTTTTATAAAATCCAGTTCTCTCGAACAAATTATTTTTCCATTTCCTTCAAATCATTGTCAACGACATACTCATCCTATTACAGACCTTAAAATTCATCTTTATTTGACTTCATTTATCACTCACCTTTACGCAATGGCTACGAATACTGCCACATCTAGCCCGGTCGTTGGTAACCGAGCCACTGGAGCTCGAATCGGTAGAGACGGGGACTCCTTAAACGCGGACAGTGTAGAGGTAGCTCCCGAGCTCGTCCGCCGCGAAATTGCATTGATCGGATGTGGACCCCGCGGTACTATGACCTTGGAACGCTTGTGCGCCTCCACCCCAGATTTGCTCTCTCCAAACACGATATTGACGATTCACGTCATCGATTCCTCGTTACCAGGGTCGGGAGCTATCTGGAACCCTGAGCAGTCACCGTATTTACTCATGAATACCGCGGCTTCCCATATGACCCTATTTACTGATGAAAGCGTGACTTGCGCCGGGCCCATACGCCCCGGTCCTAGTTTATATGAGTGGACTGACATGGTAGACCCCGGCATAGGCCCTAATGACTTCGCAGCACGCGCTCAATACGGGCGGTACTTGCAATGGGGTTTCTCGGAAGCGGTGAGAACGGCACCGCCTAATGTAAAGGTCGAGCTGCACCGTTCTCTTGCTGTCTGCCTCGATAACGCAGCCGATAAGACTCAAACCGTCACCTTATCCAACGGCCTAATTCTCTCAGGACTCTCCGCTGTCATCCTCGCTCAGGGTCATCTACAATCACGCTTGAGCGCTGATCAAGAGGTCTTCCGTTCATATGCTAACACACATGACCTACGATATATCCCTCCCGCCAGCCCTGCTACCGTTGATCTTTCATCTATCGGGCCTGGTGAAGCTGTCGTCATTCGTGGCCTTGGTCTTACCTTTTTCGACTACATGTCGTTGTTAACTGAAGGTCGAAGAGGCTACTTTAATCGTATAGACGGACGACTAGTCTATAACCCCTCAGGAATGGAGCCCCGCTTATATGCTGGTTCCAGTCGAGGCATTCCGTATCACTCCCGCGGCGCCAACCAAAAAGGAGTATCTGGCACTCACGATCCTTTCCTTCTCACGGAGAAAGTAGTCGATTGGTTCCGTACTCGTTCAAACGCCAACGATAAGCCAAATTTCAGGGCCGAGATCTGGCCTCTTGTCGCAAAGGAGGTGGAAACAGTTTACTATGAAGCTCTGATGAGACAGCTTGGTATATTTCAACCCAGCTTCCGGATACGATTCCTTGCCAATCCTTATAACACTGATCAAGATAATGCGATTCTCGATGATTTCCATATCCCTGAAGTCAATCGCTGGACCTGGAGCCGTCTTTTGAAGCCATATGACCAGGAAAATTTGGCCACGCCCGGTTCTTGGAGGGACTGGATGGTTAATTATCTTCACGAAGACGTTATGCAGTCTAGGTTAGGGACCGTTGAAGGCCCCATAAAGGCGGCTATCGATATAATGCGAGATCTGCGCGATCAGCTGAGATTAATCGTAAACCATCGCGGCCTAGGAGGAATTTCACGACGTGACGATCTAGATAAGTGGTACACGCCCTTCAACTCCTTCCTATCTATTGGTCCACCCCCAGTGCGCATTGAGCAGATGGCCGCGCTAATGGAAGCAGGGATATTAGAAACCTTCGGTCCACGACTAGAAGTAAAGGCCGAGAACAGGGCTTGGGTCGCGCGTTCTCTCGAGTTGCCGAACCATACGGTGCGCGCAACAACTCTAATCGACGCGTTTGTTCCTACGCCCAGGCTAGAAAGTACGGCTGACGAGCTTCTCAACTACTTAAAGATGACAGGCCAGTGCCGCCAGCACACTCTCGATGGCTACGTGACTGGGGGTCTAGATGTGTCGCCCAGCTTCCGTATGATAGACTCTCAAGGCCAAGAACATGCAAGGAGATTCGCCATTGGCATACCTATAGAGGGTGTGCTCTGGATCACCGCCGATGGAGCCAAACCGGGTGTGAATTCGGAGGCGCTTAGACAGGCTGATTCGGTTGCTCGGGCAGCATTAAGCCAGGTCACGCTAGGCACCATGTGATCATGAGGTGGCTTTACCTAAAACGTTCGAAACAGTCAGCACAGGAAAAGACTTAATGAGAAGATGAAGATTGGGCATTAGATTAGAAGAAACTAGCTACCTACATAAACTAGACTGTAGAAACGAAGGGACGAAACGCAAGAAGCGGATATCTCTTATGTAACTTATCGTTCGTTCCTAGCTAGGTAGGTAGGTTACCTACCTAGAAGCAATTATAAAAAGCGTATATATATGAGGTATTTTGTAGAACTTACTTAATAAAAGCTGAATCTTCATGCTAACCAATGAGCTTCTAATCCAATCACCAAGAAATTGTGAACACTATCCTCGTCTTAGCCACTATCTGGTTAGCAATACGCCTAGCCAATGCTTGGGAAGATACATGATCTTGAAAAGGCGAATTATATTATCGAGGTAGGCGTTCACTACCTAGGCCTTGGCCTAAATTCAGTGTGATTTGTCTAATGTAGAATTTACGGAACGAGAATGGGAAGGCGAACCCCCAATCTACTCCTTTCTGGTCGCGAATCTCTGTCCGGGTCTTCCTTATAAAGCCTCTAAACAAGCATGTTACAAGCTAATATCCCCGGGTGTTCTACCGTATATAGTTTTAGGAGTGTTATCGTGTCCTAGGGAAATTTTATGCGATCTCTTATCAAGAATTTACTATCACGAAGATTTGCGTGTTGACTACTTCCGAAGGGTTCGAGGCTTAGGGGATGTGATAGGAGAAAGTCTTGTGGTCCCGCCGTCGGAAGGGCGTCCTTACCTTAGGTACCTAAGGCAGGCATTCATATCAAGTACTCATCTTAGAGGTAGTTAGTCGTAACCAATAGAGTTTATATGCCACGCAATTTTATGGTGCAGTCTTCCGCGTTATGCTTGAGGTCCAGATCTATTATGATTAGAAATTCGGCAAGGAGGCAGTGTAATATGAATAACATAGCCTGAGCAATCACTCTCCTTCAAGTCTCGGTTTCGGTAATCTCAAATCGACCGTCTATCTTGTCCGTATTAAGCGTAGTAGACTACCTGGGCTGCTTCGTGTGACGCAGATACCTAAGATAAAGCTCCAATCACTATATCCCAAATCTAGTTCCGGGTCCACTTGTACTCTCTTAGAGCTTCGTCTAGATATTCGTGCTCATGATGTTAAAACATTGGACGTAGACATGTGATCGAACTCTTCGCGAATATGTAGTAACTAGCACTTATATCACATTATTACTAACAGGTGCTCTTGTGGAAAGTATGATCGACAATTGTTAGGTAGTACACCCACATCTGCGCGATTATTAGATGGACTCTGAGAGGGATTTTTGAACTATTTTTCGGGTCCTCTTCTTAATTCTCGTACAAGTCTTTTCTAATGCGTAATCGAGGTAAAGGCCAGTTACACCATGCTAGGCCCGCTTGTACGACAGTACATAATGCTGAACTATTGCCGAGTCTGCATCTAATAGTTCGTACAGCCTCTATGTAAATAGAATTTTAAAAGTGATAAGTAATAAAAATAATGAAGAACAAAAAGAAAGTGAAAAAAGAAGCAGTTGAGAAACGTGACCATTAAAGATAAACCTTGGCATTATTCCGTGTGCACGTGTGATGCCAGCTGATCAGGTAGGCTTGTCTATTAAGCGCTTTGGATGCTATATCACACACATTGTATTTATTAGTGGCATTATCTGTGTGTGCCGATTCGATAGGCATTTCATATTAGAACAGTCTAGATCGGTGACCTGTAGAACAGGATCAATGTTTTACATTGCTCTTATACATAACAATAACGGAATCAAGGCTGAGAAGTATGGATGCCCAATCGTAGATGCGCATGACCCATGGCGATCTTGATCTTTAGCCTTGGCAAGATGACCGACCACTTAAGACTTAAGACTTAGAACCGAGGAGCGAGATCTCATTAGCTAATCTCCAATACGGGAAAAGTCTCTTTTAGTCGCGCTCGTCCCATTTTCGCCCCATCCCAGTGGTTTGGATGAAGTGAGCCAAGTATCCCAGCATATAGGTTATAGATATAGAGCTATAATCGCGTTATTAAGCATGCTACTCGAACGAAAAGTAAGACGAAGAGTCGCGTTCCCCCCTGGTACCCCTCACAGCTGGGTGCTACGCTGAACCGGCAGTACGAATACGGGCAAAACAAGCATATAATAAACGTCACTATACGTAACGACCTTCTATTTTACATGTAGGTACATGTATACGTCCAACTGTACCTAACAAGAAGCAGCAGCGCTAATCTGCAAGAGGACCATTCCGAACTGTTAGTCCGTCACATTCGCTTCGCGTTTTGGCTGGCTGAACAGGGGGGCCGATTGGAAGAAGGTCAATGGAAGCGAAAATGGAAGATTCCCTTTTGAGACGGCTGCGATCTGGGCGACCATTCATATTATTTTTTACATTGTCTTCTCCGTTCTCCCTTTTTCTTTTTGTCTCTCTTTTCCGACCGCGTGACCTTTGAATTTTTTACTCCGTTGGAAATGATGCTTACGACCGACTCGCCGACGATTGGCTTCTCTAGAAGAAACCCGGCTATACTTGATCAATTGGTATCAAGTTGATATTGTGTTCTCATTTGACCGGCATTCACCACACGGAGTTCCTACGTGTCTATGTGATAAAGACCGAGAAATTTCCTCGCTCCCGAAGGTTAATTTCCAACAATACTTGAGGGCAAGGAAATGTAGTCTGTGATAAATATGAAGTAGTTAGTTGCTTCTCGTCATTGTCTGGGGTAAGGTCATCGTAGTAGAAGAGATACATGTGCGTAGCAATGGATGAAAGTACTGTACATACATGCTGGGTGGTATTTGTATCCCCACTCTTTGCTCTTTTCAGCGGTGATCCCCGTTCCCCAGATCTGGCCCATTTCCACATATACCGTAGGTAGGAAACGTGGTCTCTAGACTTATTTCTAGGATGTTAAAGTTAAGTAGGCTAGACTTGTTAAAGTATGATATAAGTCTCTATATAGATGTAGGGACGTCAATCATATTCACCATGCTGTGTGCGATTAATTGAGGTTTTAGCTGATCTTTGACCATCTCGACCATCTTCTAAGATTTATGGACCTTGTGTAAATGGAATACTACCTACCCGTGCAATGCCTTATGCAGAATCCCTTGCTCCCCAAGCAGACGGGAATAACTTCTTATCCTGGCTGCTGCTTTTCTGAGGCACAGTATGACATGGGACGATATCCGTCGTTTGCCTAAGCCGAGAAGACACAGTACAACCTCGCAACCTCGTGTCTTTGCTAAGACAAGGTAGGATGTGGGGAAAGGGGAGAATGGACGCAGGCAGGGCAGGGCTGGTGTGATAAGCCAGCCAGCCAGCTTACACTCTTGTAAACTCCGGGGATCAAACTGCAGCTATCCTGTCAGTCCGGGGTGCCGAGGTATTGTACATATTTCGAGGAGGGGAAAATAATTGCGATATTATCATTGGTTCCAGCCAGAGAGGATTGGTTGGCTAGAATTACCATCCGTTCGCGCGCCCTGTCCCGTTCTTGCAGGGAATCAGTCGTGATTGGCTTCGGCGAATCTAGTACTAATTTGTTAACCATCCTTTCTCGCATCATTGATGCTTGTACATATTGCTTTACCATGTACGAAAGTGAAAAAACGCATAGTTCGTTACCTTACTGGAAAAAAAAAAGACTTGCTGCAGTCTTCGCTTGGTCACCTAAGCGGTTGCCGTTTCTTCCGTCAACTTAAGGATCGATTCGACAAGGATTTCCGGGAACATCATATCACTGCCAGAATCCAACAGCAGTAAGCTTTGATGAGGTCCCTTAAAGCCTCACAAATTGTATAGTACAAGCATTTGGCGGATGCGACCTCGCGACTTGCCTGCCGTAGTTATTTGTTACAAGTCCCTGCATATGTACTACTCCGTACTTAGGGAAAATATTCCCGACTTGTTCGCGAGGGAAGGGGAATAAGTGAGAAAAAAAAGACGTGTCACCAATAACCCATATGGAACGTCGGGACTATGTTAATTTGGCCGTTCGACAACTTATTGGTGACTGAACGGCTCGAAACCGACGGTGGTCCCAATCGTACGACACCGACTTTCGTATTACCCTTTCTTGCAATTGAGCCCTGGCTCGTCCCTTTTCCTTAATTCAGCGACTCACGTTGCACTTCGATTTCATCCACATGATTCGGCCTTCATGTGTATGATGTGCAAGAGAGGCTCTCTCTCCGACAAACTGATCCCTACACCTACTTTGCCTATTCCTACCTTGTTAGGTTGCTGCCAGACTTCTCAACATCAAACAACCACCAACCACTCTCCCACCGGATTAAGAAGTATTCGCTACCAACAACCACCTGACCGCCTTCTCGATACCTAACCCATCGTGCGCTGATGCTGACGACGACTTCGGTCCTTCTCAGTTGTCAATCTGTTCAAGACCGTAAGTTACGTAGGTAGTTATAGTCTATCTTATTGAAGTTGCATACCTACCTATCCAGTATGGAGGCTGACATATTTAAATGTCCAAGTACCTGCCGACGTAGCTACATCCTTCGTCTCCTACCCATGCTGGATCTGCGCCTCGTGCTACTTGCAGCAAGCCCCAGCCGTAGCCTAGGATAGGTAGGTACTTCGTAGCCAGACCCTGGGATACCTAAACTAGCCTACCTAACTAGCCTAACTAGCCCGATTCGTACGTAGCATGAGTAGCTTGAAGCAAAGCAGCGAGAAAGAGGGAGAAAGAAGCCAGAACAAGTGACAGCGGTACCAGCGGTCGGGATCGTCCCGCCCCCGAAAATATATCCACCAACACTAGGTATTTACTGCCAGGTGGGATTCCCTTCCCCGGGTTTAACGTAGAACGACGATCTTCGACTTTCTGTCTCTCCTCTCTTATTAAGCCGCCCAGCCAATCTCGCAGCTCCGGGGCGTTCTCCTCCCCATCATCCTCTACCTAAGCTAACCTCATAAGGTATACATTTATATGCCTTCAACAGGATCGAACCAGCAATTCTATAACGTATGGTTCTTACCAGCTATCACGTTTGCTCAATACATACCTAGAAGAGAACACATTATTTCGTTACAGTGTGCCTATCTAACGTCGGCAGTGTTTCGAGTTTATGAATATACCTGATCTCGAATCCTGGAGCTCGCATCTCACGTCACCGTCTGCACTGTCATTCACTAGGATCATTATTTGGCTTGGCCGCGGTGAATCCGCTTGCTAAATACGCTATCTGCTCTCTAGGACACCCATCTCGCCCGAGGGAATACGAAGGAAGAACAGAGAGCTACCTACGCGATCATGACACACTTCCCAACTTGAGCTAGAACCCTTCCCCCCTTTGTCGACATTATTCTTGTTGATCGCTTTTTCGACCGCTGCTCCTCAGTGTTACTATGGTCGTCGAGCTCGATGCGCACCAGACGTCACTGGAGCCCTTCGGATTACCTTGGTCCTCCTGCCATGCGCGCCGTCCAAAATCGGACGATGGTCCGGGGTTGGTGAATAGTAGCAAGTCGCGCTACTTTAGGATCAGTGCATCGGCGCCCGCCTCGCCGCCGAATGTGATCCAAGTTGTGAAGTCCGGCGATGGAAGTAGTGTAGAGAGCAACGGGAGTGATAGTGACAGCAAGGATCATAATCACCCCAGCCCTAGGATTACTGGTATTGGGTCTCGCTTTTCGAAGATCCAGGTAGAGCTGCAGCCATGTCGACCTGATATCTCAACCTCGCCGTCATCAACAACGGCAGCGGCCGCAGGCCCGGAAGCAAGTCGGCCGAAGCCAACCAAGACAAATTCGGCCCCCGTGATTCTGCAGTCCCAGTCCCAATCTCCGTTTAGTTCAGACTGTGAGGGGAGCAGAGAACGCAGCAGCAACTCTCCACCCTCATCCATGGTCGACGCACTGCCTTCGCCCCGCTGCCTAACATTAGCCGGAGCGCCGAACCCAGCAAGAGTAGGAACAGGAAAAACATCACCAGTATTCTGCTTCCCACGCGAAGCATTCACCACCCCATCAGCCCCACGCCCCTCAAAGCGCGGCCGCGCGCTCCACGACGTGGACGGGCCCGGCACAGGTACCCTCTCGTGCAAGAAGCGGCGGCTCCGTCTGCACCTCGTAACAAGCCGACTGTCGCAGCCGTACAGCTGGCCAGCAACGCACATCCTGAACCGGGAGAGCGGGGACGACTCGCCGGTTCTAAGCCGATTTCTCAAGTTCGCTGCCATGGGGGCGCTGAAGAAGGCGGGGCACCAGAGCGCGCTCGTGCGCAAGGCGGCGATCCTGAACAGGGTTAGGATCGGGGTGCAGCAGGCAGCGGTGCTGAGGGGCCATACCGTGATCGCGGGGATGGCGGCGAGGGGCAACTCGCTGAGTCATGGGCTGCAGCTCGTGACTACGTCGAATACGGCGACGGGGGCGCGGTTCCCCGGGTTGGCGCCGAATCCGTATGATCACCCGATGCCGCCCGCGTGGAGACCGCATACTACAGTGTTCCATCCGTCGCCTCCTCGTAGTCCTTCGTATCGGAGTGGTTTTACAAGTAGTAGTGCGAGTAGCTCGGAGGATATAAGTCCTAATTCGATGACGGCATGCCGTCCGTCTCCGCCAGCACGGTCGAGTGTACCCCCAAGACCTTCTCCCTTATCACTACAAGTAGAAGATGAGGATGAGGTTTCGTTCCCATCGCCGGATCTCGAAACCCGATATGCGGACCTCTCAGATGATGACTTGGACGACGTGTATGCGGATTTTGGGGTATTATTTGGTTCTGGTTCGCGGTCGCCTGAAGGCAGTAGTGGGAACGGCGAAGCAGGCGGTGGTGATCATTTCTATGAGGAGTACCTAGATGAGCTGGATGGAATACGATGGGTGGCGTAGGAAGCTTGCAAGAGCAAAGGTTATTATCATTAAGCATTTTCTGATCTGTGGGATCATCGGGGACAGCAGGGCGTTCTTGAAGCTGGATGGATAAAGTGGGAAAATATCGGCGCTGGAGTATCGGGCGGCGGAAACGAGACTGAGATGAAAACGGGTATACCAGATATGTCCTCTGTGGGAATAGAAGCATCCTGCGGCCTCACGGCAGCTTCGAATGATTCAACACTTTAGTAACAAGCAACAAGTATTTAACTTGCTTAATAAGGTACACATGGTAGGCGTCCTGCCATCTGCTGTTTTCCCCTATGGTGACGGTGTAGTATATTAGGTAGCTAGCTCTTTTCATCAATGTCATGAGATATAGAGACCATCTAGGTGGGTATATGCCTACCTAGGTACTTTAGTTATTTGGTTGCTTTTGGAAGTAGGTATGTTATATGGTAGATATTAGACATCCACTGCAAACTAGCTTGGGTACTGCCTGGCCACCTCTACTGGGCTTAGGGTAGGACCGGAATATGACCTGCTTTTGAATAGAACTCGCACCTAGGTGCGCCTATATCTAGGGGTAGAAGCACGATCTAGATGGATAACACCTCAGATCAGGGGCTTCAACTTCTCTGCACGATCCAGAGCGATATCAACCATAGCCTAGGGAAAGGGATCGAGCCCAAACTTGTCAGCACATACAGGCTATCTATACCTACTTCAACCTACCTGTATAACTTCCCGTTCTTCCGCCCGAATGTCACCTCGGTCGATACGTTCCCGCATATTCTGCATGACAGCCGCCCGGCTCCGACCATTGACGAACACTACATATCGCAGGCCAGGGAACCGGGCTTCGTACTCTTCATTCAGCTCTTTGAGCTTCGCAGCCTCTATCTCCTTCTCTCTAGAATTGTCCGCTGTGTTTAGATGTGCCTGTTCGGCCCGGCTCTGCGCACTCTCGACCTTCTTCTCGCCCAGTCGCGGGTGCGAACCTAGGATCCGATGGAGCTTGGTGCGATCGTCCGGGGCTGTTGATTCAGCAAGTTGTGACATGAGGGCTCCAATATCCCTAATGAGGTGCTCGTATGAACCGATGGTTTGGGTATTTTGAATCGCTGGTACTGCTAGAGCATGTAGGTCCTTAGACGGCTCGAAAAGTGTATCGAGAACCCACTCAATGGTTCCGTCCCCGGCCGTCGGGAGAAGGGTAGCGGGTGGTAGATGACGGTCCGGAGACGCCATTCTGTGTAGGTACTATGTGGGTTAAGGTGGGAAATGTCGCGTATTATACACAGAATATAAATAGAGAGGTCTAGGTAGAATATAATGGGAGAAATATGAGAAACAGTATTCTCATATTATTGAAGCGCTGCCTTACCAGTGGGATTCTTGGTCACAGTGGACTAAAGTGCACTATATCATGTAGAGCCTGTACGTACTGGTTATGTGCTGCCCAGCGTCACAAGCTGTTCACGGTGGGATGGGGTACGGTACATGCTAGGTACATTAGGTACATAATTAAATGCATATGGGTCCATCCAAGGGATGCGCGTGTAACCCAATTGGCTTTATGCAAGTAAGAGAAACAACGGTTCCGTTTTATGCATACTCTTTGTGGATGAACTCCGGCATACATTTGAACCAATCAGATCAAAGTCAACACTTGCGCGCGACCTTCTGAAGCTTTGAAGCTAGCATGCAAGCCGACTTTGCCTGCCTTGGAAATTTTATCAAGTTCAGCCTCGCCGGCAAGTATATGCAGCCATCATCACCAAATTGACACAATTCACTATGCTGTGCTCTCGTAAGTTCCTAACACAATGTGACCTTCCTTCGATTGTATTGATCTAATCAACTTAAAATAGTTTCCGGCGAAGCTCCCCAAGAGCCTGTTGTTTCCAAATTATCAGGTATGTCTCAAGAGACAATCGCGTTTAATAAGTCAATTAGCTAATGAGCCCTCTAGGTGCTGTCTTCGAGAAACGTTTAATCGAAAAGTACATCGAGGAGAATGGAAAGGACCCAGTGAGCGGTGAAGACCTGACTGTCGATGATCTTCTTCCCATCAAATCTTCTCGTGTTGTCCGACCGCGACCACCAACTCTCACATCCATACCCGCCCTCCTTTCCACCTTCCAGAACGAATGGGATGCTCTCGCGCTGGAGACGTATAACCTAAGGGAACAACTAGCGCGAACGCGAGAGGAACTTGCGACGGCTCTCTACCAGCATGATGCCGCTGTTCGAGTCATTGCGCGGTTGACAAAGGAGCGAGATGAGGCGAGGGATGCTTTGTCTAAGGTGACTGTTTCAGCAGGCGGCGCGAGCAATGGCGAGGCTATGGCCGTGGATGTTGAGAGTCTGCCCGAAGAACTAGCAGCTAAGGTGGACGAGACACAAGCACGGTTCGTGGCGCAGTTCTCTCTATTTAATAAACTATGGCTAACGTCTCAATAGACTATCCAAGAGTCGAAAGAAGCGACCGGTCCCTGAAGGATGGGCAACAGCAGATGACGTTGCTTCATTCGCCGTAGACACTACGAACTCATTACCTGTTCCCCAAGCGACGACGGTTAGCGTTGAGGAAGGCTATGCTGCCGTTGGCGGATTACAGGGCGATGTTGCGATTTACTCCGTTGATTCGGATAAGGTCGAACGTACACTACAAGTTAACGAGCCTATCACAGACTCGATATGGGATGGTTCTAAGGTCTTTTTCTCGACTTCTAAGGGTTCCGTGAAGATCTTCGAGAATGGAAGCGAGGTCGCCTCGTTCTCAGACCATGCCGGCCCTGCCACTGGTCTCTCGATCCACCCGAGCAAAGAAATTCTGGCATCCATCGGATCAGATAAGAGCTTTGTCTTCTATGACCTGGTTAATCTGCGACGAGCCACGCGCGTATACACTAATGCTGGTAAGTTTGCAGCTCTTTAAGTGTAATGTAAGTGGAAAATAGCGTTGCTAATCATATTACAGCTTTAACGGCTTGTGCATTCCATCCTGACGGACATCTATTTGCTGCTGGAACCAGTTCCGGCGATATCAAACTCTTTATGACCAAGACAGGAGAGGAAGCGGCTTCGTTCTCTCTAGGAGCTCCCGTCCAAGCCATTGCCTTCTCCGAGAATGGCTTCTGGTTTGCGGCCACAGCCAAGGGACAAACTACGGTGACCATATTTGACCTGCGCAAAGAGGGAGCTGCCGCTCAGGCCAAGGTACTGGATATCGGTAGTGCTGTACAGAGTTTGGCCTGGGATTATTCGCAGCAATTCCTTGCGACAGGCGGACCTGCTGGAGTAACAGTACAACAGTATAGTAAAGCCTCCAAATCCTGGTCCGAACCTTTACGAGCCGCAGTCAGTGCGGTGGATGTCGAGTGGGCTGCGAATGCGAGCAAATTAGTGGCCGTGAATGGGGATGGTGTAATTAGTGTTCTTGCCGCTAAGGAGTCATGATTTGGGCAAAATGGCGTTTATATTCGAGAACTATGCAACCTGATAGGGAATGGAATTAGGACCGGACACCAAAATCCAAGGCATGCTACAATTAGTCTGAAAGATTCTGGGTAAGTGGACAGCCTAGGCCTTTTCAATGTACCTATACTACAGAGGATAGGGGGTGAATGATCAGATATACTGCAGAGTACAAATTTGCTGTTTCCTGAAAATTGGACAAACTTAATACCCAAGCAACCCAAGGCAAAGGATATTAGTCATTGGGTTCCTTACTCCATGTATTTCTGTGGACAGGCGTGGATGATAATGGATGATAATGGATGTCGGTATGTGCACCGGCCTTATGCGTGAATCTACTTCCTAATGCGTACAAACATGGATATGGCTCTATGCAGTTATGTATGTACCTAAGGCATGTGCATGTATGTACCTCACGTATATATATGTATGTACCGTACATGTAAAACATTGAGTGCAGCTGGGTCACCTGCAGAGTGGGCCGGAAATATTTTAACAAATATCGGAGTTTAGATAATCACAGTAAAAGTAATGCGGCGTCATCCCTGCCGCACTTATGTAACACGCACCTAAACAACAACAGCTGTGCGCAGCAGGCAAGGACATCCGCAAAGTCTCATGTTATGTGCATTTCGCCATCGACATTGCCATAGCTTCAACTAACTTTCTCATACTTTTTTTCTTGCTGAACAACCTTTTAGTCCTTTACACACAAAATTCAATCTTGTTCCTCCCCCTCTTCACAGGGAGATTTCAAGCTCACCTCGTCTCCCTCTTATAACAAGAACCTCACCTCCTCTCATCGGTGATAAACTCAACTAATAACCATCAATCTCAAGGTGCTACTCCCGGTCGCGATTCCGCCACGATTGACTAGGGAATGTCGTTAGGCACAAAATAAAATGGTAGTGCAGCATTAATTGCCCTACTATCTATAAATCCGACTTTTTAAGTCGGGATTGGTCTGTGAGTAATTACCAGTTCTAGTTTACATGTTTGCACAGGCCAAGCCTCAAACATTGACATCTTAACTCCATACATGCCACTTTTCACACACACACTAACTGCCAATTGTTAACCAGTCTAGATTTATTATTTAGACTGTTATGGCAGAAATCGCAGATTCCGATTCACCGGATCCTCTGTCGTCAACACCTCTACGCTTCGCCCCCTCTACCCCCATTTCTTCACTTCCTAGCACCATCAGCGACTTAGATTCTCTACTATCGGAGTCACAGTCCAGTGGTTCGACGCAGCCTCAAAATCGCCTACATCGAACTCCTCGATACAGCAGCTCTCCGTCTACAGTCGCCCCCTCTTCTATGTCTTCTGGCAATGAGAGCGATATTCTAGACTTCCTTGATCGATTTATCCCGAATCGTTCTCCACAACCGAGCGAGGATCATTACTTCGATGATTGGGACGACGGTGAAGTTGATATGAACGACCCCCCATACTCAGATGACGAAAGCTTATTCGTGAACGACCGTAACGATAACGACGGTGATCTCAACCTACTTGCGCCTCGTGCTGTCAACTTAGACTTTGACGAAGATTACTTTGAGGAAAATCAACTCTTCGGCAACTTGCCCATAGACATAATGAATCGAGCTGGTGATATCGAAGATGAGTTGGTGGAAATGGAGTTTCAGGAGATCAACGTGGACCGGCCAAGGACTCCTCTAGACCGCCAGAGACCACATAGACGACCCGAGCCTCGAGTGCAACCAGAGGTGATCGATTTGACTGGTGATAATGACAGTCCCCCTCACACTGCCTATCCACGTCGGTCCCAGAATGTACGCCGACAACGCTCACAACAGCGAAACACTCCGCCACGATTGGCCCGCAGCGATGCTAGTTACATGGGTTCACAAACTGTCATCAACCTTATTTCAGACTCAGATGAGGATCCTGCTGAGCTGCCACGTCCGAGGGGCCGGAGTCGTATCAGTATTGACCGCGACCTACTTCGAGATCGAGACCGACATCGACCCCACCACCAACACCGGCCACGAATGCCTCCGCCAGACGAACACTTTGGCATGGCCGGCAATGCATTCCACCGTTTCCAAGCCCTCATTCACAACATGCCCATATTCCGCCTCGTGAACAATCCTCAAGCTCTAGGAGACAACCGTGAGGAGGATGACATTGTCTTGTTGGGACAACGTAACCTCATGCCAGACCCCTTGCCTGCACCCAACCTACCTCCCATAGAATTCAATTACAATGCCCATCCTTTCGCGAATATACCAGCAGCAGCTGGTGGCCCCGCAGCGAAGCCCGCGCATGAGCCCCCGAAGGAGACGAGAGAAGGTTTCACGCGAAATACTGGCGAGGACGTGGTTGCCATCTGTCCAAGCTGCGAAGAAGAGCTGGCATATGATCCAGATGGCGACGAGGCTAACTCGGGACCTCCACCAACCAAGAAAGCTCGCACGAAGAAGGACAAGGCCGAACATCACTTCTGGGCTGTCAAGGCTTGCGGACATGTAAGTAGTCGTACCGCCAACTCTCTTCTACTAGTCAGTACTAACAATTTTCTAGGTCTATTGCAGGAAATGCTATGAGAACCGAAAGCCTGTGGGTAAGAACCCCATCCCCGTTGGATTTCGACCAGATCCCAATGGCACCAAAAACAAGATGCTATGCGCCGTCGAGGACTGCGATTCTGACGTGAGCGCGAAATCCGCCTGGGTTGGAATTTTCATGTGATGTTACCTTCATCACCTTCTCAACCTTAGATTCTCCAAGTCAACCTCGACCACTCGGTGATACTGGATACCCAATTTGAGATACACATAAGACTTTGTGACAGTACTTCGACATTCATACTTGCATAATACGGCGTTTCGGCTAGTCAAGGCTACGGCCACGGACAGGGGAGTCGGAAGGGGGAACTCGGAATTGTCACGATTTTCACGCACTTTTCACCCGCTGGATGAGCGGAATATTCCCACTGGCATGGCAGTACTTGGTGCACTGCCTTATTCTGGCTAGAAGTTGGGGTCGGTCAAAGAACAGATGGAAAATACGAGAAGTTATAATGGGAAGAGGAGGACTGTGCTTCAGCTACCTGGCTCTCATGCGTTCCTATTCTTGGCCTGAGGTGTGACCATTGATAATTAGATACCTCACGTATATAGGCAGGAGACACCACATGTAGGTAGTGTCCTAAGAGGAAGCGCATCAAAATACAGTCATAAGCCATAGTTTTATATCTTGCTGCTCTTTTGTAATACCAACCTTTCTTCACATTTATAAAGGGGGTAGGTTTGGTTGGGATTGGGCTTTGAAAGGTCCACTCGGACTAACAAATGAAGTAAGCCTGGGTTTGCTGTGACTTGGACCAATTTAGTCCACTAGCCCTTATTTAATAGATAGCCTAAGGATTCTAAGCTTAGTTTCCTTTAAATGCCTTTCTCATCGTATGTTAGTTTAAAGAAGATTATTTTTAACTCTTATTTAATAGCTGCTACGTATAAACGCTTTGCCTCGGCATTGTTAGGCATGGTTTATAATAAAAGATGTTAATTTTATTAAATTTAAGGGATATAATATGTATTTTTAAAGGTTACTTAAGTAACGATAACTTACCTATAATAAAAATAGTTATAAAATAAAAATAACCATTTATTTTATATTAATAACAAGTATATTTTTTACGTGTAACTTTAAATATATTTATTTTTATATAAGTAATTATTATATTTAATAATATAATTAAAACTATTATTATATTTAAAAAAACCATTAAAAATAATAATATTATTTAAATAATAAAACAATTTTAACTTTATAATTTATTTAAAAATATAAAATTATTTTAAAATAAAATATATAATTATTTTAAAGTAAAATACTTAATTATTTTATAATATAAAAGTATTTTATATATTTAAACTATTATATATAAAAACTATTATTATTAAAAAATGATTTTTTAAATTAAATATATTATATTTAAGTTTATTATTATATTTTAAAAATTTAATATTTATTTATTTTTAAGTATTTTATATTTTATATAAATATATATAAATAATTATTTAATTAAATAATAAAACTTATTTATAAAAAATATTTCTAATATAATTAAAATATATTTACTTTTTTATCCCTTTTTTAATTTTTATAACTTAATAATATATGTTAATATTAACATTATTTTTACTTATAATATTTACTTAATTAACTTTTAAACTAATAATTAAAATCTTTTATTTACTAAGGTATAATATATAATTAATATATTATTAAACTTTTTAAAGTTTAATAAAAATATTAATATTTTAATAAATTTATTTTTAAACTTAATATAATATTACTTTAATTAAATTTAAATTTTAATATTAATATTTTATTAAAATTAATTTAAAATATTAACATATTATTACATATTATTAAAATTATTATTATTATATTAATATATTTTAATAATATAATATAAAAGCTAAATTTATTATTATTATTTATATAATAAAATAAAGAAAATAATTATTAATTTAATAATAAAAATTATTAAATAACTTAACTAATTTATAATAAAATTAAAATATTTAAATAAATATTAAAATTTAAATATTATTACTTTTAATTAAGTATTTTTAAGTTAAATACATTTTATTTTATAATATTTTTAATTTTATAAATATTAAGCTACTTTTTAAACTTTATTACCACTTATATAAAATATTAAAGATTAATAAGCTTATATATTTTTTATAATTATTTTATATTTCATTTTATATAAATAATTTTAACTTTTTTAATAACAATTATATATAATTTTATAAGTTTAATTATTAAAATATTAATAATAATTAATTCTTTAAAAACTTTTTTTATTATTTTAAAATTAAGTAAAAAATTATAACCTTATTTAAGTTATAAAGAAATAATAAAAATAAATATATATTAAACATTTTAAATATTAAATAAAAATATATTATTAATATATTTAAAATTATATTAACTTTAATATTAAATATAATTGCTTTTATTAAATATAAAGTAATTTTTAATAATATTATAAAATAATAAAGCCTTTATAAATTAATATATATTACATTTATAATTTATAAAAGCATATAATTTAATTATTTTATAATATAGTGTTAAATATTTATTTATTATTAAATATAAGCTTATAAGCTTATTAAATCCTTATATATAATTTTTATATTAAAAGGTGTTTAAAATAAATATTATATTTATAATTTTATAAATAAATATATTAAAAATTAATAATAAATTAAAATAAAAGCTTATTAATATAAGTTAATAAAATATTACCATTATATATAATAATGTTTTAAACTTTTTTTATCTTTTTTAAAAGGATATAATTAATAATGATTATATTAATATAAATAGTTATAAATAATGCTATAATTTTTAATTTAATATTAATTAAATAAAACAATTTTTTAAATTTATTTTAATTTAAATAAAAAATATTTATTTAAATAAATATAAATATTTTTAATATAATTTTTATATCTTATTAATAAGTTTTAAATTATTTTTAAAAAATGTATTATAAAAAAAAATTATAATATTTACTTATTATTATATTTTATTAATAATATAAGCTTAATATTTAAGTAATTTATTTTATATATATAATATTTAAAAAAACTATGTTAATATTAATTAAACTTATAATTATATTAAAATATTAACATAAAATAAAATTAATTAATAATTTTAATTTTATTAGAAAATTAATAATATATAATTATTTAAATTATTATAAATTATTAAATAACTTATTAATATTTATCCTTTTTAATAAAAGTGTTTATTAAATAAACAAGGTTTATTAATTACGTAATAAAGGTTAAATGTTATATAACTTTTTTTATAAATGTTATTATAATTACTTTATAATATATATTTATTAAAGTGTAAAATAGTTTTAAATATAACGTTATAAAGCTTTTAAACCTTAATGTTAAGTAATAAGTCACGTGATCGCGATCCTAACAGTGTTATAATTAATTATAAGCATATATTCTTTTATAAATTTTAAATAATAAATTTTTATATAAACATTTAGTTTAAATATATTATTTATATATTATTTTTCTTTTTTTTTAATTTTTTTATTAGTTTTATTAACAAATGTATTTAAAATAGCTAAATTTATATATAATCTTATAAATTTTAATATAATAATAAATAATTAATTTATTAGTTTTTTTACTTTTTTTATTATATACCTTATATTATTATAATCTTATATTAAGGTTTTAATTTTTATTGTTAATATATAACTTTTAATAATAATTATATAAGTTTTAATAATAAGCTTAATTAAATCTTTAAGCTTTTTAACCTTTTAATAAAAATTACTTTTTAAATAAAATGATTAAAGTTAATTGTAAAAAAATATAGAAATAATTATTAATTAAATAATATATAAGAATATAAAATAACTAATTAAGTGGTGTTTTAAAAATTATAAATAAGTTATATTAAAAGGAAATAACTATATATATAATTTAAATATATATGAAATTATTATTTCTTTAATTAATATATTATTTATAAGGAATATATATATTATATTAATAATTTTATTATATTTTAAGTATATAAAATTATATAAATATAAAAATATTAAATTTAAACTTAATATAATAATTTTAAAAAATAAGTAAAAATTAAATATATTTTATTAAATATTATAAATAACCTTAATTATAATATTAATATATTTATTAGCTAATATATTTTATATTAATTTAATTTAATAATAAAATTAGTTATATTTAATAATATTAAAGTTAAAAATTATAATTATTTTTTTAAATTTTTAATTAAATATAATAAAGTATAAACGGTAAAACTTTTTAACTTTAAAACTTTTAAATTTATAATTTTTTATTTATTATAATATGTTTTTTATAAAAACTAATATAAACATATAAAGTTTAATATTTTATTTATTTATAATTATATTTATATTATTATTAAGGTTTTTTAAAAGTAATATTAAACGAGCTATATAATATTAAAAAGTTTGCCGCGTTATATACTTATCGCTTTTTAAAATAACTTACCTTTAAAACGTTATTTAACTTCGCATTTAAATAACCTTATAAATATTAATTTTAACGTTATATAATTTAAATAAAAAAATAAATATTTTAATTACGTACATTTTAATTTTAATTATACTTTTATATAATATTTATAGCTAAAGTTATTTAAAGTTAAAGTTAAAAAGCTTTTAAAATAACTTATATAATAGCTTTTTTAATTAATAAAGCTTTTATAAAGCTTTTAAGGCTTTTTTTTTAATGGTTATAAAAGTTAAAAAGATATTACGTAAGTTTTTTTAAAAACCTTTAAACTTTAACCTTAAATAACTTTAGTTATAAATATTATATTATAGTGTAACTAAGGTTAAAATGTGCGTATTTAAGTTACCTTTTTAACGGTGTAAATTATATAACGTTATAACTAATACCCGCGAAGTTATTAATTTACGAAGCTAAAGCCCCGCTTTTAAATTTTGCTTATAGCTCGGCGTAAAAAAAAATATTATATAACCCGTTTAATATTATTCTTTTTTAATATATTAAATACTTTTATAATATTAAAAAAATTAAATTTATATAGCTTAAATATTAAAGGGTAAATATTATTAAGTTAAGCTTAATTTATTTTATTTAACCTTATTAAAATAATATATATTTTTATTAATAATTAATATAAATTAAAGAAAATTTTAAAGTTATTAATAAAAATAAAATATAATAAGCTTTTAATATTTTTAATAAAAAAAAACTTTTAATTTTAAATATATTTAAATTTATATTAGCCATATATTTTAAGTTTAAGTTTATTTTAAATAAAATATATATAATATAATAAAATAATATTTATAATAATATATTTATTTAAAAAATTTTTATTAAAAATTATTATATATTAAATATAATAATATTTGTATTTTATATTTTTTAGTTTAAATTATATATTTTAATACTTTAATTAGAAAATATTTACTTTATTAATTTTTTTTTAAAATAAAAAATAAGGGAAGATAAATTTTAAAAGGTTTCTTTAAATGTATAATTATAATATATATTAAATAAAATATAAATATTTATTTTTAAAATATATGTAAATTTTAATAAAAGTAATAATTTATTTTTTTCTTATAATAAATTAAAAATTATATTATTAAGTTTATAATTATATTTGTAAAATTTATAACATTTTTAAATTTTTAAAGCTAGTTATTTATTACTTTTTTAAGTATAAAAATTCGTATATATATTATACTTAAAGTTATATACCCTTTTAATATAAAGTAATTTAATTTTATTTAAATTATTTTTAATTTTATAATAGTAATAAAATAAATTAATATAATAATAATAAACTTAATTATTTAAAAATATTATAAAGTTTAATTTAAAATATAAATATATATTATTAAATATATAAATAAAATTATACTAATAATATTTATAATATAATTTTATTAAGTAATTAACAAATATAGTTAATTTTAAATATAAATCTTTAATAAGATTAAAAGTTATATATAAATAAAAAAAATGAAAATAAATTAATAAATATAAGTTTTATATTAACTATATGTTTTTTATTATTTTTAATATCTTTAATATTTTTATTATTATGTTTTTTATACTTATATTTTTAATTTTAGTAATAAAGTTTTATATTTTCTCATTTAAAAGCTTAATAAACTTAAGCTTTAATAAGTAACTTTATTACCTTTAAAAATATATTCATTTATTATATATTTATAAAAAGTAAGCATTTATAAAAGTAGCTTATAAAAGTTAATAATTACATTAAAAGGTTAATTATTTTTATAATTTAATTATTTTAATTATCTTAAATAAATTAAAAGATTTTATGTAAAAAGTTTTATCTTTTATAACTAAGTTTATTAAGCTTTATAAATATAATAAAAGCCTTTTTAAACTTAAATATATTAATATTTTTATATTAATATAATTTAATTAAATAAAAAGTATTTAAAGTTTTCCTATTATATAAAATATTATATTTTAATAATAGTAATAAATTTAATATTATATTTATAATTAGATTTAATTTACTTATATAATTATTACTTTAATTAAATAATATTAAAATTAATATGTTATTATCGCTATTATCACTTATTTTATTATATATTATTATTATATTAATATTAAATAAATTTAAAGTTAAATATATAATATAATTTATATTATTATTTTAATTATTAATATAAAGTATATTTAAGTTTATAATTGTTATAAAAATATTAATTAAAATATTAGGCATATATATAAGGAATAAAAAAAACTTGTTTTTATCTTTTTTTTCTTTTTTATTTTTTTTATCCTTTTTATTTTCCTTATTTTTATTATAAATAATATTATTATTATTAGCTTTTATATCCTTATTATTAACTAAATAAAGTAATAAATTATTATTAATATAAATACTAAAATTATTAATCTTTTAATTATTTAAGTTATTATTTATATAAGTATTATTATAATCGAATAAAATATTAACTTTACTTTTTATATATATAAAATAATAAAGCCTTAGTAATTATAATTAATTATATAATTATTTAATTATATTACACCTTATTTTAATTATAAATATATATTTAAAAATTATTACAAATAAAAAAAAATAAATATAATAAAATAATTAATTTCTTTTATTTTTAATTAAAGTATAAGGAAAATATTATTTATTTATTTATTTATATAAAAAATAAATTAAATATTTTAAATTTATTTTAAAAATTAACAAAAATAAAAATTATTTAAGTTTTTTATTATATACATTTGTAATATAAACTTAAAAACTAACTTACTTAATAATATATATAATATTTAAATAAACTTTTACTATAGTATATATATAATAATTAACCAATTATTTAATAAAATTTATAAAATAACTTAGTTTTATTTTTAAATTTATATTTAACTTTAAAAAATAATTTAATCGATAAAATAAAAATTTATTATATAATATTACTTAGAAAAATATTTAATAACTTTTGTTATAATAATAAAACGTTAAATACTTATAATATTAAACCTTTAATATTTAAAAAAGAATAATATATTTAATCCTTTATTAATATATGTTTTAATTATAATTACATTTTAAACTATTAAATATATAAATTAAATATAAACTTAATAAAATATAACTTACTATAAGTTTATTTTATAATAATATTAATAGGTTAAATATAAACCTTTTATTTAATTAAAAGCCTTTTATATAAAATTCCTTATAAAATATAAAGGTTAAAATAGTAAAATTTATTAAAAAAATATATACCTTTATATTTCTTTTTTTAACTTAAGCTAATATTATAAGCTTTATAAATAATAATAAATATATTATATATTTATAAAAGGAAAGTATAAATTAAAATACTTTATATATAAATATAGTAATAAATAAGAAGAAATTATATTATAATTATAAAATACGAAAACACTTTATTATTTTAAGCTTTTTAAAATGTTATAAATGGGTAATAAAAATAATGTTCCTTAAATTAAATATATTATTATATTAATTTTTCTAATTATATAAATATTACTTAGGTTTATATTATAATTATAAATATAAATTATTATAGGAAAAATTATACATAAATATTTAATTTTATAATAAGCTTATTATTAATATAAGGCACTTATATTAATATATATTAATATTATATTATAACTTTAATTAATAATTACTTTAATAAAATAAACTTAAATCTTTTAAAAATATATTAACAAATTTAATTTAAAGATTAAATTTATAAAAAAATTAACTTAAATATATTTAAATTAATATATAAATATAAAATAAATTATATCATTTGTTTTAATAATTTATTTAAGAATAAAAATAAACTATTATTTTACTTTTTAAAGAATATTTATTTTTCATTAATAATAAATATATTCCTAATTATAAAAAAGGAAATAAAGTAAAATCCTAATATTAAATAAAGTAAATTTTTAAGAAAAAATAACTAACGCTAAAATAAAAATAAACATAATAAAGTACATTAATTATTTAATAACTTTTATAAGGTTAAGGGATTTAAAAAGGTTAAATTAAATATATTTATTTAATAACCCTTTAAGAAATTTTGTTAAACCATTTTAATATAATTTTAAATATTAAGTTATAAATAAATAATGTTTTAATTTGTTAAACATATTTATTTTAATACACCCTTTTTATTTAAATAACTTATACCTTAAAGTAAATATTAAAAATAAAATAATGAAAATAATTAAAATAAATCTTTTTAATTGTAATAAATATTAAACTAATTAAGGAAGATAATTTAAATTATCCTTTAAACCTATTAATTCCTATTAACTATAAAATATAAAAAATATAAAAAAATATTAAAAGCTAAGTTAGCTTTATATTTAATATATTAAGTATAAAATATTTATAAAGTAAAAATTTAAATAAACCTTTACTTCTTTTTAATAATAATAAATTAAATTTATATAGTGTTAATAATAATAAAAGGAATAAACCCCTTATAAATAAAAAACTTATTTAATATTAATTATAAATAATAAATAATAATTTTTTATATAATGTTATATTAATTAATGCTATTAATGAAAAATATAAAATAACCCTTTAAAATTATTTTATAAAAAAATAAAATCTCATTTTAAACCCTTATTTTAATAAATAACAAAGTAATTTTTCCTATTAAAAATAAAAGGAAATAATAAAGTTAAAATTTAAGCTAAAGGAAAAAACTATGTTATTATTTAAAATAAACTTAATAATTGTAAAAAAAAGCTAAAAGGATAAGTTAATCAGTTTAAAAATAATTAAATTAATAACTATAACATTAATATTAATATTAATATAAAATATAATAATAAAAAAAATAATAATAATATATTCTTTACTTAAATATAAAGCTTAATTAACCTTATATACACTTATAAAACAATTTTACTTATCCTAAAATATTTTAAATTATAAATTAAATTTAAAATACTTTTTAAATATTAAATAAAATAATATAATAATATATTATTTTTATTTTATCTTTAATTTTTTCTTAAAGTATACATTTATTTAAATCCTTTTTTACCTATATATTATTTTATAATTCACATTAATAAGTTACACTTATTAAATTATAAAAGTAAATTATTTTAATATTAAAATAAATATTAATTACTTATTATTTTAATGTTATAATTATTACCATTATTATTAACATAATATTTATATAATATAATAAATAATAAAATAATTTATATATAATATATATAATATATAATATTAATAATATAAATTATAAATTATATATAACTTTAAATAATTTATTACAATTATTATTAATATATATTAATAAATATTAAAATTTAATGTTATTTAAATATATAATAATATAAAATAATATTAAATAATTTAACCCTTTTTAAAAAGTAAATTTAATTAAAATTTATTATTAACTAAAAACCTTATTACTTTTTTATTATATATTAAAAAGTGTTATATTCCCATCGTTTTTAATAACTTATTATAAATTAAATAAAAATTTAATAATAATATTATTAATATTACTTTAATTAATATATTTTTAAAAATTAGCCAATGTTAATTAAAACTTTTTTAAAATAATAATACATTAAATATTATAATATTTATTAAAATATTTCCTTACTAAAATAAATAATTACATTATAAAATTTAGGTTATACTTAATTAAAGGAAATAATAATATATATATATTAATTTTTTAAGGTAAATCTTAAATTTTATTTCTATATAAATTATAATATTATAGGGTAAAATAATAATATTATAAGTTTACCTTAATATATTTTAATTTTTATTTTAATTTTTTAAAAAAAATATAATATATTAAAAATATTATTATATTTAAAAACAATTTTATCCCTTTTTAAATATATAAAAAGGCCTTTATTTTTAAGTAAATAAAAAACCTTATAATATTTAATCATTACTTTCCTTTTAAAATATATTTTAAATATTTAAATAATTATATTTATATAACCTTATTTAAGAATTAAGTTTAAAATTTATATAAGTAAAAATTTTAATAATAATAAAAACATATTCCTTAATATTTTTCATTTAATTATTAATATTTAATTATTAACTTAAATAAATCTTAATAAATTTAACATACTTATTTTAATATTTATATATAAAATTAATTTAATAATGATTTTAAATAATTTAATAATTATTAGAAATAATAAAATTTAAAACTTTACTTATTACCTTAATATTCTAATTTTAAATATTTTTAAAAAAGAATTATAAATTTTAATATAATACTTAATAATAAATAAATTTTTAAAATAACTTCTTTAAGTTTTTAAAGTAAGGAAATGTTTTTAATAAATATTAGTAATAAGCTTAAAATAATATATAAATATATTAAATATTTTTTTATATAATTATTTAATAATATAATATAACGTATATATTTTTATATAGTTTTTATAAAATAAGTTTAAAACTTTATTATATAATTAAATTAATATAGTTAATAAATTAACAACTTATAAAAAATAAATTATATAAGGTTTTTACGAAATTAATTTTAAAAAAATATGCTATATTAAATATTATATAACACCTTAATTTATTATAAAAATATCATTATTAAACATATACGCTTATTTAATATTTTATAATTATTTTTATATAAAATAATTTTTAATATATAAATAAAATATAAGTATAATTATTTAAATAATACCGTTACTATTTAATATTTATTATTTTTATAAGTTATTAATACTTTTTTTTTATTATATATAATAAGTTTTTACAACTTAGTTAACATATAATAATTAGTTAAATATAATGTTTTTTAAGGAATTATTTCCTATAATTAAGCTATTATATTAGTAATTTTTTTAAATAATATTTTACCTTTATTATAATTTTCATTTTTAAATAACTAATCTTTTATTTAATAAAATATATTAACTATAAAATTTATATTAAAATTATTTAAAGGAAATTTTAATATTAAAATATTTAACTTAAACTAATTAAATAAAATTATTTAACTTTAATAAATTAATATTTTATATTATTAAAATATAATGCTTAAGAAAAGATTAATAAATTCCTTAATAAAAGGTATAATATGTTTTTAATATTTATTAAATATAATATTTTTAATTCCTTTAAGCTATATATAACTTAGTTTTTATATACCTTTAATAAAATAATATTAAAAAGTATATTTATTATTTTTATGTGTAAGTAAATTTTACTTTTTAAAATTATATTTTTAAATGATTAAAAATATCTTTTTTTTTAAGTTTATATAAGCTTAAGTTTTTCCACCTTATAAGGAAAAAGATTTATAAGAATTAATAATTTAATTTATAAGATTTAATTATATTTTAAAGTAATAAATAATAAAAGTAATATGTTTATTATAATTTAAATATATAAGTTTAATATTAAAGCGATAAATTAGCTTATAATTAAACTTTTTTAATATTATATTAATTTTAAATTAACTTATTTATAAAATATTTTTTATAAAAAATTATAATAATTATTATAAAATATTAAAGCATATTAAATCTTTATTAAAAAACTTTTTTATTAAATTTTTATTAAATTTAAATAAATTATAACTATTAATAATTATCTTTATAAATAAAAGAAAATATAAGAAAATATTATTAATTTACTTTAATATAATGTTTAATTTTTTATAAATTTTATTTTTAAATAAATGTTTATATTATAATAATATATATATTATTATTTAATAATTATAATTTAATAAATTATAACTTTAAAGTTTTTTTATATTAGTTTATTATTATAAAATATTATTAAAATTTAAAAAAATTAAACTTTAATTTTAACTTAATTAATAGCTTTATTTTATATAAATCTAAAAAAATCTAAGCTATATAAGCTATAAAAAGTATTTATAAGTAATAATAATTTAAAAAGAAAAATGTTATATATATATATAACTATTATATATATAACTTTTAAATTAAATAATTTATATAAACACTTATATTTAAAAAATTAACTTATATAATTAACCTTAAATATAAATAATAATATAAAGTTTAATATTTTTAATATATAATTAATAATATATTATAAATAATTTACTAATATATGCTTTAATAATAATATTTTATTTTAGTAAAAAAATATATAATAAAAATAATTATAAATATTAAAAACTAATAAAATTAATTTCCCTTATTAAAAATATTATTATTATATAATAATTTTTAATATGTTATAATAAAATTATATTAAATATAATATATTTAAATAATATAAATATAAAAAATTAAAAAGAAATAAACTTAAAATAATTATAAGTATTAAAAATTAATAAAATTAATTTTTTTTATTAAAAACATTATTATTATATAATTATTTTTAATATATTATAATAAAATTATATTAAATATAATATATTTAAATAATATAAACATAAGAAATTTTAAGAAAAATATAAATTATAAAACTTATAAGGTTAAATAATAATTTTATAATTAAAAATAATTTTTAATAATATAAATATTTGTAATTTTTTTAATAATTATACTAATATTTTATACTATTTTATTAAATTAATATAATGGAATATTTTAACCTAACGTAATAGTTATAAAATTAAAAACTAGTTTTATTATATAACTATTCCTATTATACGTAGCTTACCGCTATAAGTAGCTAATAAACCAATCCCTAAAATATGGACGTAACTTTTAAGGGCGAAATCCCAGTGCTAGCGCTTTGAGTACGGCATAGCATTTCTAGTAACCACCAACAGGCTACCTAAGATTAGGATAATCTCGTACGTTCTACGATATGAACCCTGGCCCTTCAAGTTCTAGTTTTACAAGGGAAATACTTATGAGAATTCCCCACAAGACGAATTTACGACCAGACTGAGGCGAGAAACCATATCAAGATTGTACATTAAATAGAACCCTGGGTGCATATGGATCTCCATGCTCTGGGGCACGAAACGACCTACCCAGCCCGCCCTAGCGCAGCCCTAAATTTATGGATAGCCGCTAAAACGATGTTAGTGTAGAGTCTGTGTGGTACGAGCCCATGATTAATCCCTAGCAGCTCGATGTCGAAGAACTAATTTCCATAGTTTATACAACACCATTGAGACTCTTTTCTCTTACATATTTAGGTATATCTAGTCGCACTTATGTTAGATACCGTTCAGCACCAATAACCAAGTATCCTTTTCAACGTGTCGTGCGGAATCTTTGTATAATCAGATATCTCACGTGGCCTATTAATATCTTACGTTGTAGGGCTAGGTATTATCATAGGGATTAGTCAGCCTAGGGATAGAATATTTTCCATATTGGCCTATTTGTAAAGCTGTCCGCCCATCTTGCGCCTGTCACATATCTCGCTTGGCAATGTGTCCTTCCGATAGTCTATGAGCCTCTAGAAATGTTCACATTTATAGATAACATTAATACCTATGATTCATCTGCACCGAGATCTAACGATACCCTTCCAAATTCCGCACCTCCGGCCACCCAACCTGCACGACCCCGGCAAAAACGGAGTCAAGTATCGCGCGCCTGGTCAGTTCATCCGCGTCCTTTTCATCTCCCCACTCATCCAGTTAGCTGCCAAAACAATCTGCTACCAACTGTTTTCACCCCTGGAACTAACTCTTCGTCAGTGATTGGTGTCGCGTCCACAGAATCAAGTGCGACAATAACCGTCCGTGCCTCAACTGCCACAACAGGGGAGGCCAATGCAGCAATGACAGGACAAGTGAATTTCGCACCCTTCCGCATGCGTTTCGTGAGATAGAGAGGCTTAGACAGCGCAATCAAGAGCTCCAAAAAGAACTTGAGGAGGAACGCAACCGTAATAGGAACCAGGTGGTACCCCCGGCCGGGGTGCCCAACTCAGAAGTTCCAACATGCTCAACTGATCCATGGTTACCGGTTCCTGTCGTCAGCCCTCCAATAGACAACGGTTTATCTGCACAGTACTGGGAAGGTGTATACACTAGCACAGCCAGGTCCCCATCAAAGACCTGGTATGGACCTTCGTCTCTGCTCTACTTCATCAGTCGCGTGAATACCTGTCTGTCCCGGAAACTACAGGACAATTCAGAGCATTTTAAGCAACCTAACTCAGCTAGTAGGCTGCTCGATGGGCCTACTAGCCCCCCAGAGAAATCGACGAATAAACGTAACCAGGAATTACCCGTTGATCTGACCAAAGAATACTTGACCCCTACACAGGAGGAATATTTCTTGGACTTATATTGGCAGTCGCACCATACGTCGTTCATCGTCCTCTATGAAGATGATTTCAGAAAGCATTATAAATCTCTATGGGTGGGATCCAGGAAAACTCGTAAGCCGTCGGCTCTCGTCGATATTGTATTAGCTTTATGCATGCAGTACGGCATGGCACAGCGTCGAGCCAAAAGCAATCCGTCACTCCGGAGTGGTGATATCGATACCGATGACGCTACACTTGCTGGACGTGTATGTATAATGACATTTTCACTCCCCCCATCCCCTTCCCCCCTTCGCCTGTTTCAAGCTTCAGAAATTCCTAATTAAACTGCCTGAGTTCTTACTCAGGGCTAAACCTGAACCCTCTAAATTAGACTTGAAAAGCTATTACTAACCCTTACTATGAAAGTGGCATTATTGCCGATGCCAGACCCTGTTAGCATGCGAGTTGGAAAGTCCTACCTTGTCGACTTTGCAATGCAATATACTCTCCGTGGTCTGGCTGTGTTGGGCGTCATTTCAAAACATGGCCGACAGCACCTTGGCTCTCGCATCAAGAACAGCCCAGATGCTAGGTCTCCACCTCCCACCGCCGAAGGATATGCCACAGCGCGAGAAAGACCTCCGAAAGCGGATATGGTGGTCTATTTACACCGCCGAAACCAAGACTAGTATGAAGCTTGGTCGCCCATTCATGCTTCGTCTATCGCATGCCAGCGTTGGATTACCTAGCGATGATCATGAAGCCGCCGCGCGGTCGGGATCACACTTCGCGCCCCTTGATGACCACACTACCTGGCTTAGCTGGGATCTGCACAACACAAAGCTTCTCCTTGCCGCGCGTCATGTCTATACAGCGTTCTATGATAAGTACATGGGTATTTTTAACGGCGACAGCATCGCAGTGTCGACCATGGAGTCGTATGCTGATTGTCTTTCTAAACACATGAGAGCCATGGACCGCTGGGTACAAGATGTACCCGAGGCACTTAAAATCCCGCGTAAAGACCGCGGAACCCCTTTCTCCACAGAATGTTCGTCACTTGACATCGAGCAGTTCGCCCCGCTCTGGGTGCAGCGCCAACGTCTGCTTTTGGAGTTACTATACCACACCCTCTGCGTGAATCTGTACCGGCCGTTTATTTGGATAAGATCAATCGCACTACATTCCCTCCCGGAAATATCAGCAGAAGCATTGCGATCTACACCGTTCGCAGATATCTGTTGCCGTAATTCTGCTGCTCACGCTATGGCTTTTACGAATATCATGCGGCAGGTATTGCCAACTACGGATTTACTGACTGGCTGGCACGAAGCTTTCCAGTGGCAATGGAATTGCGCGATATCGCTCGTGGGCTACGTATTAGCGTACCCCTATGATGGCGAGAAGAGGCAAGCCGCGCGAGAGGCTGTCAATGACGCTATCGACGTCTTGAACATGTTCGGCAATAGCTACGCCGTCGCTGCCAGCGCGGCGAATGTTGTGCGCTCGCTCCTTGCAACCGTGGACCATATTACGGCGTCCGATTTGCATCCAGCGAACAATTTGCTACCAATTGACGAAGAGCACAGATTCTCGACCCATGAGAACCAGTCCATGCCGATGATGTCCTTGCGCGGACAACCTCATGAAGCTGCAGGACAGGCTAACGCCGGATTTCTTGAGTTGGATGACGAAACTCTCGTCACGATGCAAGACTTTCTGGCGGGGTCGATGGATATGGCTTTCGCTGTCGACGGATACAATAGCACGAATATTCTATGGCCTAACTCAGGTTATATGGGATAGTGAACTGTCACCATATGGGAATAACAGTACGGATAAATAAGCTCATAGAGCAGAGAAGACTCGGTTGGCTCGAATAAATGTCAAGTTACGTGGCCGTAACATGACTCCCCTAGAGTCTATGTTTAAATACTCACACTGTGTCGGGCCCGTTCTGTCATCAGTGCCCCTATCAAATGCATCCCGCGTCTTCTCCGATTTTATGCGGGAATTAAAGATATCCTTGCTACGATCTTTTAGGGCTTGCTATGCTGGGGATTGTTATGGCACAAAGGAGCAATGTTGCTTGGAGATCCACCAATAGGAGCTACTCCTTTTCCCCACATAAGCTAGGGGGTCGAATTTCCAGGGGCTACAGAACATAACCTTCTTACAGGAGTTCCGGAGTATGAAGAGAAGTTCCAATAGTTCCAGCCAACAACCGGCATTCCGTGGCCATGGAGATAATAAACCAAGCTCCATCCTGACTCATTGTGAGAAGAAGCAAAGCGAGACGCAGAAAATCATGGCGAAAGAACAAATTTTGTTAAATCCGCGTGCTAAACGCCGGGACTCTGTGCTCAGCTCTATTGCAGCCCCTTACAGATTTATGTCGACTACCTGAGAAGATCATGTTAGTTATTAGAAAGGGAATTAAGGTCAGGTGGAGGGAGACTTTAAAAATAATGCGAGACAGCATTAATAACGATGACTACATTACTTCTACTTATTAACTCTTCTTAACTCTAGTATAAAGGTCTACCCCTCAGGATTTTCCGAAGATTCTTGATTCCATCAACATCCAGCAATGAATCAAGCCTGACAGTGCTGTTATCATGGAATCGACATCCGAGTCATCGCAAACCGTTGCGTCTTCCCTCCCCGAGATCCAAGGACAGAGGGAGATTCAAGAGACGCCACCAAATGAGCCCATCAGCGAGAAGAATGACAACACCCAGCAGCGTTCCGTCAGGGGTTTCCGCTGGCTTCTGGTATGTCTATCCATTTTCTCGGCCAACCTTTTATTCGGACTGGATAATACCATCGCCGCTGATATCCAAGGAGCCGTTTCCGAGACGTATAGCAACACGGGACAACTGGGGTGGCTTGGTGTTGGCTTCGCTCTGGGCTCAGCCGCCGGTATACTGCCATTGGGAAAAGCGTACGGCATCTTCGACAACAAGTGGGTGTTCATCTCGTGCCTCGTAAATTTCGCAGCCGCGAGTGCCCTTTGTGGTGCAGCGCCCAATATGGAAGCAATGATCGTCGGTCGTGTATGGGCCGGCTTTGGCGGCGCCGGTATGTATCTCGGTACTCTGAATATTTCGACGGCTCTCACTCTGCCAAAGGAGCAGCCGCTTTATGTTGCGCTCATTGGGTTCGTTTATGGTGCTGGTGCTATTCTAGGACCTGTGGTGGGAGGTCTCCTGGCTGATAGCGCTGCGACATGGAGATGGGTATGTTTCGCTCGACCCCTGGATTATCTAGCTTCCCAAAATCCCGAGCTTCTTGCTACTGTTCGGACTGAATTGAACTAATACCAACGATTAATAGGCCTTTTACTTGAACCTAATAATCTTTGCCGTCATGTCGCCCATCTATCTCTTCCTAGTCCCGTCCATCTCGCGATGGCCAGAAATGCCGTTCCGCGAGAAGCTCAAGCTGATAGATTGGCTCGGCATCCTCCTCAACTCGGGCATGTATTGCTGTTTTACAGTAGCCTTCCTCTTCGGCGGTGTTCTATGGGAATGGAGCGACGGGCGTACCATTACCCTGATTGTCCTCTTCGGCGCCTTCCTCATCGCGTTCGCCGTTACGCAGAAATTCTGCATCTTAACCGACAAAGCCAACCGGCTATTCCCGTGCAGTTTCGTGCGTAATCGCCAACTGGTACTTCTCTACATTCTTATGGCCTGCAGCGGCGGCGCCAGTTTATTCGTTGCCGTCTACTACATCCCGCTATACTACCTCTTTGCGCGCGGCGACAGCGGCACCGAGGCCGCCGTCCGCCTGTTACCCTTTATCTGCTTCTACGTGGCCACGGTCCTGCTCTGCGGGGCATTCATGGGCCGCGTCGGCTACCACATGGTATGGTTCCTCGTCTCGGGACTCATCCTCACAGCCGGCGCCGCCGCCATGTCCACTGTGAACCTGAACACGCCCGACTCCAACATCATCGGATACACGATCTTACTCGGGCTAGGCATGACTACTTCACAGGCAGCGTACGCGGTGGGCCACCTGCTCGTGGAGCCGGCACGCGCGGCGGACCTGATCCAGTACATCAACATCTCTCAGGGGTCCTCGCAACTGATCGGGCTGGCGATCGCGAGCGCCGTGTTCCAGAGCGAGGCCTTCCGCGGCATCCGGCAGATCCTGGGCCCGGAGCAGTACTCGGATGCCGATATCCAGTCGGCGATTGCGGGTACGCACAGCGAGGTGCTGACGAATGCTCGCCCGAGGTTCGCGATGCCGTGATTGCGGTCATCGTTCGTGCTATTGACAAGGTTTGGATTCTGGCTGTTGCGGCTGGAGCCTTGCATACGGTGTGTGCTGTGTTCCTCACGCGTGAGCGGTTCGTTAAGCCGAAAGGACGGGAGGCTGGAGAGGCGGCTCCGACGGCGGTGATGATGTTCTAAGCTCTCTGAAGATATTACTGGGAATACGTAATAGACGATGTCTTGGGGGTGCACGGGCAATTCTTCCGCTGCTAAATCGGGAAACTTCTCACATTTATTCGGTACGAAGAAGGCAAAGATAGAATGTGATAAAGAAAGGACTATCTTCATGTTTATTTTAGGCTACATGAAAGCAAGATTATAGAATACTTATTAATAACATATTTCGTACCTAGATAGGTATAAGAAAACGGATATCATGGAGCCGATGGCTCTCTCGTTATTCATCATATACCCATGTGCATCCACCAACCGTCCTCGCCGCCTATTGCGTAGCTAAGTCACAATGTTCGTGTGCTCCTAAGTCTGCGGAGCACTTAAAAGGCCTCTTACATTCTAATATATCTATAAACTCGAGAAATTAGTTAAATAGTGGGTCACAGAATACGCCGGTTAAGATTCAGAGCCGACTTGCTCAGGGGGGTCACCTATTTGTTCTTTCCCACAGGCTCAGGTCCCTTCAATCCGCCTTAAGCGTCGATGCTAATCGTAACTACAATATGTATTCTACGGCCTTTATGATAATTCCGTCTATATGCTAGAGATCAAAGGACGGCCTACAGTGTTATGAGACACGTTAACCTAGATTATTCCGTAGACGATGTGGAGACTACAGGAGGAGCTCTTAAGCGCAACTCCGGATCTCCTTTGGGAAACTGTCTTACTAACCCCTTTGTCTTAATGGCACATTATGAAAAATTACTCATCGAAATTTAGGTAGACATGCTGTTGTTTATTTGGGAACTACCTAGGTAGACTAGTATGCTTGTGTATTGCAAAGTGCAAACGCTCTACTGCTAAGCCATCGCTTTTACTTAATGAAGCATGCTAAAAAGGACATGGCGAAGATAAGCCTTCCCACTGTGTATCATGGACGCTTTTACGCCCAAGGGCAACCGATATCATCTACGAGGCCACCTCCTCCGTATTGCTCCTGAAACCGCAATACTTGTTAGTCCGTCTGTGTTCCTACATCTCTAGTCCGAACCCCACCACCCTCCTGGCATCCAGCTCGGATCTGTGCTTCCAACCGCTCTATCCGACGTTCCGCGAGAAGCAGTCTTGTCTCGACCTTATGTCTCAAGATAATCCTACCCGAGGAAGGAGGACCAGTTTGATTATCCAGATTCTCGCGGAACGCAGCCCACGTTGCTTTTGATGCCTCCGGCTTATCTGGACCGCGGAATTTCTCCCGGGCCCTGATTGCCCCATAGCGAATCTGGGAGGCAGCCGCAGCAGAGCTAACCTCGAGTTTGGTCCCTAGATTATTAACACAGGTAGGAGACTTCTTAGTCTTGCTACTCCGTAGGACGCTGGACATCTCATTTAGACGACTGCCAGATGTGGTGGTAGTCAGGCCCAGTCCTCCCTGCCGGTTCGAAGCCCTCGGCACCGCGCTACAAGCATCTTCCTTCACCTGCCGCATAAACAACGGGTCCCTATTACGATCAAGTTGGCGTATAATCCGTCTCATCCGCGGGATTTCTATCCACAACTCCTCAAGCAGTGGTTTGAACCGCGGCCGGGTCATCATCCAGAAGTTATGGTATTTAATCTCAAGCTCCAGCTTCCCCGTATCGACCGCTCTCTCGAGCGCTTCGCTCCACACGACATCCCCGGTAGCCTTGCAGCTAGCGTGCACATTAAGCAAGTCAACGCATCTTTTCACCCGCCAGCCGGCGCTCGACAGCGTCGATCTCGCACGGTGCAGACTCGCTATCGCTTTCTCCGTGTCCTCCCGGGGGAGGAAGTGGATCTTATTCGGGCCTCCAAGGTGGAACTGTAGATACAAAAGCTCCTGATCGTAGCTCCGTGCCGCGTCGAGAAAACCGCGGAGGTACGGGTTATCCCGGAAGGGCTTGTAGTGCAGGGCGCCCTTGGCGACATTGTCCGACGACACCGACCATTCGTCTCTCAGAGCCTTGGCGTTTCGGCGCTGCTGTGCTTCCCGGTAGGTAATTGACTCGAGATCATTGGGCCGCCCTATCGATTGAGTAACAGTACCATGCCAACAATGTTTTGGTTCCGACGGGACCGGTGCGGGAGCAGCGCTTTTTGATCGGTAATGGTGGCGGCGGTGGCGGCTATTGTGATTGTGATGGTTGCGGTCCATGGTCCGCATCATAGTTGGGGATTGAGCTCCCCCAACTTTATAAGATGTCGTGATATCGTTATCGATTAGGATTTTCTTGGCATATTTGAGGTTACGAAGATATTATCACGACAAAGATTTGCAGTAATATACCTAGGTACCTAATGTATTTGCTGTGGGCGACATGTTTTTCTCAATAGATTCATTTACCCTTTGCCCCCTCTTTAGGTGTTTAGGTAGGTTGTCATCTGTTCCTTCCTATTCGCAAACCTACCTTAGATTAGAAAACAGATTCCTTATACAGCTGTCAACCATTAACACTATCGTCTGACATCGAGTCATCCTTGCCAATTATTTCTACTAGCCACGCAGATACAGCAAACACTTATTGGATGAATACCCAAGGTAGTCATGCTGCCACGCAGTAGAAAGATTGATAACAACAGCGCTTGACATGGGTTGTCTTCTGAGAGCTAATAATAAATGTCAAACTCATTTATGGGAACACATACCTAGGTAGGCATGATATAGATTAAGGTGATTGTGTAGCCTTCCCCTGTTTACCCTATTCAATGCATCATTAGGAACGTATACGGGAAATAATTTTGCATTTAATGCAAAAACTGGGACATCTGGATCAAGCACACTCGAATAGGTGGGTGGCAGCGTACTTATTAGTGGTTGATGTGATGGTTTCATTGACGCAGGTATAACCGTCGCTCATAAACTTCATAAGTAGGTAGCTATCCTACTCTGTATAGCTACGCCTTCTAGCCAATCGTATCCTATCCATGTAAGGCATACGCGTTAATATTAATCTAGCGTTCAAACCAGCAACGCCCAATTGTCTTATCCCAATTCCAGGCTAGAGTCCATATCCTATAGCATCTCACTCAAGACATCATCTAATCCCGGGTCTCCGTAGTCCGTCTCCTGAGATGCAGGTACTGCTTTCTGCTCTTGCCTCTGGTTCTCCTTCTGCTTGAGCAATTCCAGCATCTCCTTATACGAGCTGCGCGACTGGTTCTGGCGTGGACGTCTCTCCTTCGGTTCATCGACCTTCTGGCTCTGTGTGCACTTCCCTGCTGAGCTTGATAGCTGATTGATAGACCGCGGTTGGGACGGGCCGTTAGCCTTTTTATGTGGTCTGGGAGTCGAGTCTCCTGGTCTCGACCCTGAGCTAGACGCGCAAGTGTCGAAAGCACGGATGCTCCCATCTTCCCTTAAGCTTTCTAACAGTAGCCTTTCTAGACGTTCATCCTCTGATCTTTGGAGAAGTTCTAGCTCCTCCTGGGCCTTTTGCCGCGTTGAAACACCTTCCCATGCGGTCGTCTTTGTTCTCTCGATAGCGTATTTGTAATGCGCCTCTCGACCGCTTGAGGCGAAGAACGGTTTTGGGGAACGACGTGGCGGTGCTGCATCCTTCTTCTGTAGCGTATGATGCGTATTATTTTCATGATACCGGCTGCCTGCAGAAGGTATCCCTTCGCCTTTTTCGATAGGCCTAAATTCGTTTCTGAAACTGGGAGTATAGATACCATCCTTTTCTATCCGTGTCTCCAACGAAACAATGTTTTTGCTTACTAGATTTGGTGTTCCAAGGCATTTAGCAGGTTTAGGTAGTTGGTGACAGTGGTTTAGTGCGCCGTTGTCAATGGTCGACTTAGTTCTAGAGCTCGACTTTGCAGGATTGCTTTTCTTCGAAGGTAGAGGGGCCATCGAAGTCGTCGAATAAGGGTCAGTATTACCTCTATGTATTTTGGATAGAAATGAGTTGTGCTTCTCAGGAACCTTCTTGGATTGATGACTTGGTACCCCATGTTTAGATCCTAATGAGGACGCTGTGTCATCTTCAAGATCTTTCATGTCTTGTGACGAGAGAATGAGGTCCTGCGTCGAGAAAAAAGGCATGTCAAATAGTTCTGAGATCCCTGACGACTGTATGTTTGCGGTGAAAAGCGAAGGAGAATCGCTTTCTTGAATGGTTTTGCTATTTTTCACACCGGAAGCCGAGTGACCAAGATTCGACACTGTTGAAATTGATGGAGTAGGCGAATTTTCAGCGGCGGGCGCGTGAGTCTGGACTGCCGTCCTCGGGTTTGCCCTACTGGTATTTGTTACAGTGCTGCTATTTGGTTCTCCAAAGAGTTCCCGTACTTCTTGGGAGGGGCTAGGGAAAAAGTCGTCAAGATGGCCAAGCATAAACAATTGAGTACTCGTCGGGGGGCACTCTTGTCGCGTTTGCTGCAGCACGCAACCTCCAACGGGTTTAGGGTTAGGGTTAGAGACTGCGTGGGAACTCGGTAGGTTGGCGTGCTTGAGCAAGAAGGGTGGTGCTCTTGATTCTTGAGTCTGTATACGGCTACGTGGTCTGAATTTTGGGGGAACCGGTGGTGGCCCCATTGAGGTCTTAGGGTGTCGAAATGATCGTGTTGACGAAATAGGCCGCTGGGCTTTGCTGGCCACTTCTGCTGGTGATTCTACGGTAGAAGCATCTATCGGGTCTGCTGGCTTCCTGTAGCTGGGGGGAATTTCTTTGGGCGTATTGATTGTCCTCGAATTGATCTCGTGCGAACGTAATGTTTGGAGTGGATGTCGAGTAGAAGGCAGCGATGCGCTATCCTCTGTCTTCCGCTCTTGCGTTAACTCCTTTTTCATAATTGGTGAATGAGATTGGTTTTCTGGTTGTTTTGATGGCGACGGACTATTGGGACCCTTCTGGTCCCCTGATGGGGAGAGATCTTTATTCGGAACGATATCTTTACGTGGAGGCGAGCTGTTTGCGGCATTAATCAACTCATCGAAGAGGTCATCGGGAAGAGGCTCTATGGTTTCAGTGTCATCTATATCGATATTTGAATGCTCTGGAGTTGAAGGTCTTTTAACTGGACCATCGTCATCCGGGGGAGCTTCACCGGCGTCAAGGTCATGGACCGTTGACGTAGAACTGTCAATCACCCCTGTAGCGCTCGGACTGCGTTCCCGATCCGGCTTCACGGGGATCGGCGACTCTATTTTCTGCCTTTTCGGAGGCGGCTCGGATCCGTCTTCATTAGATGACAGGGTGCAGCTGTCGCTATCATCCTTATTGACAGCGGACAAGTTGACTGCCAGAGTCTCTTGCTTCTCTTGGGTATCCTGCTTTTTCTGCTTCCTCCCATTACCGCGGACGAACCAGGCGATTGTATCTTGTGACGGATGGACGTCGACGAGAGGCAAACCTTTCTTCTTTTTCTCTGCGCGTTCTTTCTCCTCTTTCTCCTTTTTCCTATCCCGCGCAGCCTTTGCACGGGCTTGGTTTTTCTCTTTTTCAAGCTCCCTTCGAATGCGGTCTTGCTCGAAGAGTTCTTGGCGCCGCCGTTCAGCTTTTGATAACTTGGGACCCTTAGTTGCTTTCTGATAGGCCTTCTTGGCTTGCTTGGAGGTCATAGGCCGCTTGCTAGGGCGGGATTCGGCAGTATCGAAATCGCTATTTATGGCGCCCGGGGCGTTCGGTATGATAGAGAAGGTGTTCTGGCCGGGAGCCATTTTTTTAATTATAGCAACAGGCTGCACCTATCCGTAGCCGACGGGATCGGTCCTTGTCAACATCGTACAAACGATAGTTGCCGGAAGCGTTCGTTGTAATAAGAACGTCAACGATGAACTGGTGGGGACATTACCGGATATTATTTCGAGGGCGCATCGCGTCGTACAAAAGTCCCACTTTACGCGTACAGTATGTTTACAGTGAGTTGTTGCACTAGCGCCAACGCTTAGGGCATACCTGCCTACCATGCAGCCATGTAAAGGCTCTACGGTAGCGGTACCATTAGTTCATTTAGTGGCCTAATGCGGGGTGGCTCAATACTAATAACTAAGTGGGCACCGTCTCATGCACTGTACAGAGAGAGCTTCACTCACCAACTTGAGGTGAAAGACTAGACCAATCAAATAACAAGATCCACAAGTTCCGGCATAAGCCGAGAGAGAGAGCCGGAAACGCTCAAATCTCATCATTAATCATCTATTCTACTATTTCTAGGTGCTCCGAAGTTCTCTCCATCTTCTTTCTATCATGACTGTTCATCGTGATCAAATCCTAGGTACTTCGTTGCTTCCGAGTCATGACGGACAGCCCACAAGGCAATCATGCCAAGTCTAGGATCTTCAATATGCAAGATTCGACTTCCCAATACGTATCAATATCAAAGAGAAAGCATCGCTCAAATCAGACACGGTAGTTCACGGTAGTTCACGGTAGTTCAGACTATTAAGTTATTAATTTAGGATATTTTCATTATTATCATAACTACTAATTCAACTGCCACTTTCCGTATTCTCTACTAGGGTTATAAGAGGGTCACGTAGAAAGGACAACTAGCAGTAGCCGGCAGGGCAGCCAGCAGTAGTGCCGAGGATGTCTCCCGAGACGCCACCAATCTGTAAAGCAGCGCCAACGACACCACCTAGACCCTCACCAGCAATGAAACCAGCAGCAACCGCATAACCGTACAAGTCGAAGCTCTTCAGCTTCCACTTCCTCCATATCCACGCTACGATGGCGCCAAACATAGCCGCCGTCGTGAACACCGGCTGCGCCAATGAGTCAGTAAATTCTTCTTCAAGAAAGGATTTCAGACCTAAGACAGGTCGGAAAAGGAAAGAGTGAACTCACGTTTGGTAGAACGAATGAGAGAGCTATAGCACCCCAGTTTGGAAGATATTCACGGTACTTTTCGCGCTCGCCCACGAGGTAGAAGTGCCTAAATACGACCTGTCCTATACAGAAGACACCCATGACGATGGAGAAGATCCCCGATGTCAGAGGAATACTCACTTCCGGATCAGTCACAGCCTGTGCGACAGCCGCCCAGGCGGCGACTGACGGCGCGGCAAAAGCACAATGTTCAGCTTCCATATCGAGAATGCAAGGGTAAGCAGTCGTGAACAGAACGAACATGCCTGGCGCGAGGAAAACGGAAATGACGCTTCCAAGGCCTTGCGCATACCACTGCTTGATAGGCGGTGTGCCCAGGAGGAATCCAGTACGGAAATCGCTGGTTAGCGAAAAGGCAACATCGGCACCTCCAGAAGCAAGACTACCAGCGACCAAGTTAACTCTCTGCGCGTCTTTCACTGAGAAGCCACTGTTTTTTGTGGCGGCACCAAAAACTAACTGGCTAGCCTTCGAGGCTGCTGTTAAGGGGGTTTGGTCGGTAACCGCACCGATTTGAATGGCCAGGAAAGAAAACAGGAAACCCAACAGACAGGCCAGGATAGTCAGACCAGGGTGCATACCCCACTGTAGGGCAAAAATAACCATACCAGCGGCAATGGTGACAATAAGGCCAACGAACCACATCCACATCGAAACCTGTTGATCGCGCGGCGCCGGATCTTCGATAATGTCTTCGGCGGATTTCACTTCAATCGCAGCGCGCGTGGCAAAGTATTTTGAGTGCTTGCCGCGCTTCACCAACAAGCTATTGATATTGGCACAAATCTTCTGCCATATCACCTTACCCGCGTACCCGATCACCTTGTACTGCACAAAAAGTTCGGCCATGGAAGTGCAGACCTATAACCTATTAGTTAGTTCCCTTGACAAAGAAATATGGAGACTTAAATAGAAATCAAGCGGCCAAATCCCGGGACAACATCCGATATCTTTATACATACCATGATCATCACACCGGGCCAAAGCAACCAGTATCGCGGAGACGGTGTCTCATGGCCAAGGTTGCTAAGAGAGGCAAATGAGTAATAGCCCTCCCATCTCGGGTCGTCCGTCTGTGGCTTGCCGATACATTCTCCGTAGTGAACGAGAGTGGGACCGATGATCGCCCAGGCGAGAATAGCACCACCAAACATGGAGAGCGCAGAGTTCATGCCGATAAGAATACCACTTCCGATGAAAGCCGGAGTCCACTCGAACCACCAACCCCAACTTTCAATATTCATTGCCCAACTAGTATAGCCACTCCAGATATGGATCCAGGTGAAGACGTGCCAATCATACAAGATCCCGACGGCGTAGTAGCTTGCCACCCGTTGGATAAGAGCAGCGGAGAAGGCTAGACTGAGTGCCTTAAGTTTACTCAGGGCTTCTCGGGCGCCAACAGCGCCAGCGTGCATCGACTTGATGGTCAGGGCTACGGCAGTAGCAGTTGGGAATAATAACTTCAGTTCTCGGGCGACTTGGATGATGAAAAACTTCCGGAGAGGAGTGACGAAAAACAGGCCGAAGAACGAACAGACGAGAGTGATAGTGATGATGGCGCCGAATTGGTCCTTGGGGTTCCCTTCCTGCGCATGGAGCTGGTACGCCGCAGGCAACCCTGCTACAAATATACCGCTGATGCCTCCAGCACCCGTGGCCGCAGCCTGGATGATACTATTCTCCTGAGGCCCAAAAGAGCCACCGATGACAGGCAGGTTGGTTTTCGAACAAATCTTAATTATACCATAGCCGAATATCGCTCCGAACATGCTTGCGGCGAAAGTGAACTGCACGAGACAATTAATATATACAATTGAAGATATAGTCCGACCACAATAGAAATATTATGAATTTAACATACACCAGTTTTCAACCCTACCACAATGTTAGCAAATTGCGCGACACAACATAAGCGCTTGCGAATCAAGACTCACCCAGGTACAAATTGGAAGCATTAACAAGGGAGCCCAGGATGATACCAACAATGACGGCACGAATAGTTAGGGGATCGTGCTCGTCGGCGATGCCACCCTCCATATTCAGAGGCACATAAAGGTCGAGATCCGCCTCGATAGACGACACATCAACGTCGACGGCATCGACTTTCTCGCTTATATCTTTCTCGAGTGCGGCTGTGTTGACCCTCTGGTCGGCGACGTCCGCCGGACGCGCCTGCGTCGAAGCCATGATCGCTAATGTCTGGTCAAAGACAAAAGCTACACGAACCTACAGATTTTGATATATCGAGAAATGCGGGACAGGTCGTATATAGCGAGAGAGAAGGGATATTGTGCGTCTTTAATATACCTTACCAACAAGAAGGTTCCCGGGGGAGATCAGCCAGCATCCCCACGTTGCATCGGAACGACCGTGCAGTATATCTCAATGCGCTATGTCCAAGGTCGGGGCGTTAGCACCATGCACGATTGCTGCCCCAGATTCGGGCCAGCACGTCTTATCCGACCGTAATGGGCAACATGTTGCCACTCCTCGAGATAAGCATTGAAACATTTACAGGGGATCTGATGAATCCTAGACGAAGGCATGTGCACGATCTACTGATACGAGTCTCATTAGGACAACGTCCTGCTCTCCGAGGAATCTGGTCCAGTCGATAGACGGCTGACACTGAGAATCAAAAGCCGTATCAGGAAGGTGAAGGTAGCAATCAGGCCGATTCAATGGTTTAAGTACTCCCACACGACAATTTTCCCGGGACCAGGATGAACCGCAATCAGCCGTATTCTACTTCCCAGGATCATCTTGTCTTGGATTCGGTGTTGTGCTGGATACGCAGATATAGATTGACTACTTTCAGCCACTTGGCTGAACTAAAGCAACATCATATTCTGCTCCAATAAAACTCTATCATCAGCCGTTCACCACGCCCGAAACTCAGACTTGAGCTGAATGATAAGCCGGGTCCTGTCTCCTGCCGTGGCGCTTTTCCGTATTAGATTACCCCGGCATCTCGCCCCGATGAAATTGCCTGATTGGATTCCGCGAATCAGAATGTGTCTCCCCAGGATTAGGTTCAGAACACGGCGGCATGAGCTGCATTGGTGCAGAGTCCCTAGATAACGGGTGTGGCGTCGGGGAGGCACAGGTATACTTGCCAAGGACACCCAACACCGACTTCATTTTATTTCCATGGACTTGAACAATTCGTTCAGATCAACGTATCGCCCGACGAAGTCGATCATGAACAAGGACGATCAAACAGCCTCCGGCCAACAATTCGTCCAAAAGAATGGCATGTGTAGGAGAAAAATCAGGCATTACGGTGGCTTGTTCCCAGCTGAACTACATCGATTCCATGCAGCAACCCATTATCACCTGCTAAAAGCATACCCGACGCACGATCTTGTTACATCGTGTTGTTGTACAATTCTTCTAGAAGAAGTTACTTGCGGCGCAAACACTAGCTGCCCGTTCACGTAAGGGCGGAATAACCCAAACTACTGGATACCTACCTACCTAGCCAATTCGGAATGACTGATGGTCGGTCTAATTAATTAATAAATAAACCAACGGACGGCGGTAAGCTGATGGCCAGTCCCAGACAAGAAGGTATTCAATGCTTCGATAAGGTCATTCGTCATAACACAGTATACTGCGTATTCTAATTCGTCCGAGCGTAAAAACTTACCCTTTCGAGCTTCAAGGAACTCGCGACAAATTAAATCTCACTTCTCCACCAAACAACATATTCCAAATCCACAAATCGGGGCTGATTGATAGGGTATCTTTGGTTATACGCACACGCCCATCCTACGGCCTAAAACAAACCACCGTCTTCGTGGTTCAATACCCACAAGTGTTATATCGCGACAATGTGGAATGACAACGGTGCAGAAATATGAATATCACTCCAAAGATTCCTTCACTTACTTATCTATTTACAATGTTCAATCATTAGAATCCCCAATCGATCTTATCAAAACGGAGAAAGCTAACAAGTAATACCTAACACATTTCTATCAAGAACGCCCTGCGGCGCTATTGGCTTGTTCCAGCCGTGCTTGATCCTCCAAATCCAAGTTGGTACCGCCGAGCTCCAAGATAACGAACTTCCGAATCTACTCCTAACGGGCTGATTGGCCGCAGCTCACTTCCCTAGCCTATCCAACAAGTAATAAGTCGAGTTTCCATCTTTCCAACTCACATACCTTATTGTTTTCAATGTGCTTGATCGCTTGCAACTGAGAGCTAAGACGATTTATTATTGCGCAACTGCATATTCTCAGTCTCGCTCTCTGGTTAACAGAAACTGGTGTTCGGTAAGTATCATTTGCCGGGAGGAAACCCATTAACCCCACGCCTTGCCTTCGAGCCGAGCATATTAATATAGAGGTACCTAAGCGAGTCGGTCAATAAACCTCACCTTGTTCTACTACCTGTAACTTGCTTCCTTCGGATCCTTGCTGCAGCGCGAGCCCCACTGATTGCTACAGACGGGGGTCGTCTGACCTTTTAGAACTGTTGATAATCTCAAATGGAAGGTATTACACTACATCTTCCAATCTACGAACCACTCTTACCTCGCTACATATCTATCATGTGAGAATGACAATGCAGCAACCTCATGTCGTTTAAATACTATGAATGAAGTTGCAGTACCTATCAACCTCAGAAGTAAGTACGAGCCAAGACGCTATGCCGTTCGGCTGCATGATTAACTAATGCAATTTGGGTTGCATTTGGCGAGCTGAAGCATGGCTTGTTCAACCTCAAAAAGCATGATCGCGGAAAGCGGCTTATCATCATGATAGGTCGCATCATCCAGAAGAGTCGCACACGGTAAAGCGCTTCTCAGATTATATTTCGCTGTCACGTGGCGCACCATGCGTAAAATGATGAGAGGTGTTGTTCCGCGGGAGGCTGGAAACTATCTCGCCAACGTCGCGGTATACATCCATGATATTCCTTTGTCTACAATGTCTTAAGGTGAGACATCTAACATATGCAAATTATACTCTCACCGCTCAAGGTCGAGAGCGCGAAAAGGTTGTTCCCTTGAATGCCATGTCACAATATCTACCTACATAGGTGCCTGTGATAGCGACCCCCTTTTGTTGCATCGAGACTTCAAAATTTGAAACATGCCATCCATGGTATAATAAGCCTCAGTAATCTATGATATTCTAGGGGGGGTATAACCTATTGTAATATTAAGGGGTCAGAACCTGATAAGTTTCTTGGTCAGATAAAGGTATCACAGATCCAGAGGCATGGGTCATACCCACCAATGACCTGACCTACGCACAGAAACACAATGTATCCAGCCCAGATGGCTTTAATTGCTGTTGGTTTTAAAGTACAGTACTCCCTTTAAGCTTAACCCGCAGCTAAGGCGTCTTCCAGCAGTGTGATGTTACCAGCATCCAAGTCTTAGATACGGAGTTGTGTACCCAGGTGCCCATAGCAAACTCTCACAACTCATTCGACAGGGTACTAACAAATAGCAAACATCAAGATCTAGCATGTGAAGTCTAATGATACTCTACTCAACCCACACATTAAACCGAGAGCATTCCTACACATTTATATAGTGATCTATAGGTAGAACTCGCCTTGATAATTGGACGAGTAAAAAAATACAACACACGCATATAGCAGTTTTAGCTAACAGTGTCATATAGCAAGTTCCCTCTGACAACTTCGCCTATCTAATCGTATCCGTAGGTACTTCTCACGAACAAGATCATATGGAGTCTTATAACGAGCTCTAACACCCACTGATGGTATAGTGCATGCGGAGCTCCAGTTCTTGTTAACGCCAGCAATTGCCCTGTCCCTAATTTTTATCAGATAGGTCGAACAACCAACGGCAGAGACGATACCTTCTAAGTACCTACCTACTCATGTACCCACTTTTACCCCTTTTTAGCAATTTCTCTTCTATTCTGGCGCAGATAAAAGCATCTTGCTCCCTCGGTTTATACTTGGTATTTCGAAAAGCGAGGGTGTGGAGAGACTAGAAATTTCATCAATCAACATGTACGTGAATAGAAAGAATTGCCGGCTCCTAGTGCCCTACAGTAGGTGGCGTTAGTACGGTATTAGTGACCCCCTTCGACAATGTTATCAGGTACCCAGTACATGGGAAGACAGGGGAACGGTAGCTACAATACAATCGAACGAATCTGGTTTCCCAATCGTCTAATATATGATTGTAAGGTACCTAGGTTATGTACGTAGCGCAGGCGTCCTCAGAAGCAAGGTCCAATCCGAGTATTGAAAGACGCATCTCTCAATACAAACGTGCTTATCGACCCCTGTGGACAGCCTCACGTCAAGTTTCCTCCATTCTGAGTATCTGTACTGAGCTGATACTCCATTTAGCATAGTTATACATGTATACTAACAAAGTTATCGTTGATCACAAAGGCGTGCTGTTAACATATCCTCAATTGAACAGTCATTATACCCAATTTACCACCTTGCAGCTCTGCTTTTCTAGAGGCAGTTAGCCAGGACGTTCCTAGTAATAATAAGAAATATCGGACGGGAAACTGGAGAATAGGATGAAGAGAATAGAGAGATAAGAGAGAATGGAAGGCGTAAGGGTGGAGAAGGCTTGCTAGTTGAGGCCAACGCAGCCGTTGATTCCGGTGGTCTTAATGATCACTTCGAGAATAAGAACAACTAACGTACCGAGGTCTTAAGCCTAAGAATCGGTCGTATATACTCATAGTCCCAATACAGTATTATTAACCACATCTAATAGCAATTCTCCCATTTTAAAGGCTATCCGAATTTCCTTCCGATATCTAGGAAGATGGCGGTGGTGAGCCTTAGGCGCATATCATCTGCGTATATAGTAAGATGTACCGGGGGAATTCTTGCTAACGCCTAGGACACCCCTTTTTGGGATGAATACCCCGACCCATCTCAGCCGAATAAGCATGAGTAACTTCTGTAGCTAACTGCCGATTAGAGCGATTCACGAGACCTTGGCCGTAAGCATGAAAGCGTCTTCCCGGGCTGATATGGGTCTGCTCGGTGGTAGCTCTTGAGGGTCTAGATTCATCGACTGGTTCGAACTATACTTTGATGTAACCGACAATTTTGACGAGGATCTAGTCGGCATTGATGGTATCGTATCGACATGAATTTTAGCCATGTGGCCATTGACCAAGTTCGGTTGAATCGAGATGAAAATGGAATAAGTCGTCCCGAGCCACGTTGTGAATGTAGAGTTGGTGAGGTTCGCTACTTCTTCGGCCTTTCGGACGAATTCGCTCCATTTCTTCTCTCGCTGATCGACACGGAGATCGTCGAGTGCCTTCTTCGCGTTTGGGCTTTTCTCGGGGTCTAGGAGGAGGCAAGTCCAGGTCCGAGAGTTCCTATGGTTGCACAGCACTTCCAAAGCTAGTTGTTTCGAGGGGGAACCATCTTCTGGCTTAAGCTGGACCTCGATCGAAAGGGTGCAAAATTGCGAGTAGTAGTCGGGTTCAAACAGTTTACAATTGGCATGATCCCAGCAGCCGCTCGGCCAAGCGTCTTTAATGGTAACTTGAGGGTGACGACGGAAACTGCGGTGGAAATTTAGACCATCTGATTTTGGCAACACGGTACCGTTATCCACCGGGATGCTGTACCTGTCAAACTGGACGAATTCGGCGTTTACTCCATCTATGCGGACCAAGGGGCGCGTCATATCTCTCTTGAACGAGCCTTTGGTCTCTCTCTTGAGGATGATTCCCACAGCTTTGCCTCCCACTGCACTAACGAATAGCACATATCTAGGTAATGAATCTGCTCCAGCAGCTAGTGATTGTGTCCAGCAAGTTGGCGAAGTGTCCCGGTACGGAAGATCTCCTTTCCATGGGTGAAAGGAAGATGACATATTCACAAAGCGCAGTCGCGCCGTTCCCGTGATCTCCAGTCTACCCTGTTCGATCTTCGTTCTGTGCCACTCTTTGGAGATGTTCTCAAAGTCGCCACATCTAGCAAAGGCCTTAGGTGAACGAGCCAGAAGATTATAGGGCTCTATCGATTGCGAATGCTCGAAATCAGACCACCCAAAAATAGACATATCGTTGGTCCGCTCAATGATCTTCTTTAATAGGAGGCGGAAAGCTTCCACGGCCCCTAGGCCATACAATTTCTGCATATCGACAATGTCGAAAATACCGAACAGGCAGTAGGCCATGTCTTCTCCTTGAGTTGTCTCCCTCTCAGCAGCCCATGACATCCTCTGTGCCACTGAATATTTGTCGAGCTGACATTTGTTCGTGATGGCTTCTTCGGGTATTCCGGTAATATCTTTAATTTCAGCCGAGTAGTCGTTCTTGGAACCGATTAGGTACCAATTCGCACTATAGAAGTGCACTTTCTTCGGAGCCAGAAGCTCTTGAAGCGTCCATCCTCTTTTAAACCAGTTGTCGGGTGGAAGGCTTTCACGCGTAGGGAAATTGCGAGAGTCCTCGTGGTTGTATAGATGGACGATACAGACTGATGCGTTCTTATACCACCTAAACATGGAATTTATGGAGGCCTGCTTCTCATGAATGTCCTCCTGGTTGATACAGCAAGAGTCAATCCAGACGTATTGGAGCCCATAAACTTCACGTGCCAGGCGGCAAGTTGCTCTGATTTTCCTGAAGCCGTGATGCACGGAATGTAGCATCAGTTCGAAACGACCCGCTAATCGCTTGCGGAATCCTGCCTCGTTCATTTTCTGATACGAGACCTCATCTCCCGACCATCTGTGCGAAAGAATAGCATATTTACCAAAGACCTCGGATTCATTAAAGAATTCTTCAAATTCGAAAGTCCGTACGTTGATAACTCTTATCATATTGAATAAGGACCTAAGAGATAAGTACCTAGGTAGGTAGGTGGCCAATAGGATGCTCGTTCAGGGTCAGACAAACGGCGTCGATATTAGCAGCGGCTCGGCAGGAAACCCGCCCGTCTTAGGCCCGTTAATATAGGCTGGCCGGCGAGGAGCCGCTGACCTACATTGTCCATTGCATGAAATTAATCTCTTCGTAACATGAGGCAGCCCTACGGCATTTTCGGTGACGAATGCAGGTGTAGTTTCAACCGTTCCCCCTCCCCCCTTCCCTACTACCATTTGTTGCGTCTAGCCAGCTGACCAACCCCTCGAAGGCTATGCGGGGAAAAGCCGCGGCAATCCCGATCGCTTACTGCCTTACGGGAGACCGCTGAAACCACTAAACCGTTAATTGATAGTAAATTTACCGTTGGAAATAAAGTGATTAACTAGACGAGCTATAGAACTACAGGACTGACTATGTACCTAAAGTATCTAAGAGGTAGCTAGCAGACAGACAGACAGACAGACAGACAGACGGGCTGGCTGGCTGGCTGGCTGACTAAGAGATTAAGAGATTGCTGACTTACTAGCTGAGAGAGACTACTTGTTTATCGTTTACTATCTTAAAAGGTATTAAAGAAAAATTACCTATACGCAATTGGTCAGAAAACGATTTACTGAAAATAAACGGTTTATTAGTTTCAGCAGTAACCGGGGAAGTACGTGCCTCCTAGTAGCTGGGCGAAACTATCAGGTTATATTTCTCATACGCGTCTCCTTAAGCACCTCCTAGGCAGTTTTTGTAGTATCTAGGCCGCGCGGTATCAGCGACTGCGCATGAAATTAGCCGATCATTAACAACTCTCAATGACTAGGCAGATTTCAACGATATCCCAAATCCGCAGAGTTATGAGTTATAAATACTGCATTAATTGAAGAGAGTTCACCGAACTGATTCAGCCAGAGGCGAAAGAATCGTTAATTCAACATCGTTCCTACGAAACTCCTAGTGTCACTTTCATTGCGAATCTAGCGATTTCGCATGTTTTCATTCCCGATTATTACTCATATTACTACCTGCCGATCGATATAGCAACAGCGACAGCGACAGCGACAAAGGAAAATTGGATATGTAAAAACAGAAACGATAACAGGTATCATCATCACCACCATCAGCAACATGTTTCCCTCGCACCTTTTTCCAAGCAAAGCCATTCTGAATCCTGGGTATCTCTGGGTATAACCATCATCATCGGATTTGCTCATATGACTTCAGTCATTTTCACTTTCCGCTACTTTTTCCCCCTTTCGTGTTGCAGAACCATATCAAAATGAACGGTATTTACAGAGTCTATGCTCTCTAGATTCCGACAGTATTACTGGTCGATACAGGCGGGGCAGGGGCGGCTACCGGACCTGTGGTGGTGATGGGCCCGGTGACAGGACCGTTCGTATAGTTTCCGTTGGTATAATTACCATTAGTGTAGTTACCGTTAGTCTTGCCGTTAATAGCGTGGGGCTTGCGGATAACTTCAGGAGCAGGAGGGACATCGCTGCTCTTGGAGGCGGCGCCAATGGAGAAGACGGGGCTCTCCCACATCTCACCCTTGCGAGCCAACTCCTTGTACTCGGTGGCCTTGGAGCTAATACCACCAGGTAGGTGGATGTTGGGAAAGATGCTATCCTCCTTGGTAACAGCCATGTTGACCTTCTTGTCGGCTGCAACAGCTTCAACCTTCTTCTTGCCCTGGAGGACCTGCTTCTGAGCAGCAGTAACATATCTATTATAAATGTTCGGAGCGTTCTCAGGATCGCGGCGAGCGTCATCGACAGCACGGTCAGCCTCCTGCTTAATCTGGTAGAGCAACTGATCGAACTTGTTGAACTGATCTTTGAGTTGCTTCTCGGCGGTCTTCTGGATTACTGGGCGGAGAACTTTGAGCATCAGAGGCTTGAACAAGCTAAACAGAATCTTATGGTTTGACTTGACAAGCTTGATCTTTAGGTTCTTAACATCGACATCAACCTTGTCAATCTTGAAGAAGTGCTGTTTGTCCTTATCATCCGCAGTGGACAACTTCAAACGGAAGCAGAATCCATCGCCACCCATTGTGATGTTAGCAACACCGGTATCGGTGATGGAAGGGAAACCGTGCTTGCGCTTCACATAGAAGCTGACATCACGTAGATCCATCTGGATGCCCGTGACCTTGACGTCGACGGAATTCCTTTTCTTGCTGGCAACCTTCTTGCGGCCCCAGCGGAAGAAATTGTCGCTGGCGATTTCAAGCACGTTTGGCATGAAATTATCGCTTTCCAGAACAAGGTTCTCCACGACGGCATCGACCTCAGGATCGGAGTACTCGATACGAGGGATGGGGATATATGCGATTCTTTCGAACGCAGCGGGAATTATGACGTCGGTCAAATCCTTAACCAAGTGAGGCTTAAAGGTCGCCTTGCCATTCGCATCGGTGCCAAGATCGTCGAACAGCTTCTCTACAGACGCCGCAAATGCCTTGTTCTGGGGGTCTTGGTCGAACTGGTCGGCGAGGAACTTAATCTCACCAACAACGCGGTCTGTGTGAGCCCTGTATTTCTCGCGGAGGAGATAATTGCCGTGGTCATACAAACGGTGCCACTCCTCGTTGGAAGCATCATCCATGATGTAGCCCTGCTGCTGGAGGCACTTGCGGATGTAACCATCTATGGACTTGAACCAGTTCTTGAGCTCGGGGTCCTTGTCAGCATCCTCATAAATGGTGTTGATCGAAGACCAAAGATCATCAGTGGAGGTCCCATTGGCAAATCGTTCGATGAGAGTCTGTGACGGCATTAGCTTCGTCCTACTGAATTGAGTAGGGATAGAAGTACCTTCAGATCAGCTTCAGCAGCAGCGAGGTGGGTTCGTGTTTCCTTGACAGTGCCAGTACCTGTAGCAGCGATGCTCTTACTATGAGAACCATACTGCTCGGCCAAGTCGAGCAATGTAGAAATAGCCTGGTTGTAGTCGGGGTGCTGCTGGCATTCGACAACCATTTTCTGTTACCGTATTAGCATACCAAGCAACCATATATACCTATATCATGACACGACGCATACCTTCAAACGCCAGATAGTTCTCTCCCGACGCTCCTCCGGCATCTTCTTAGAAAGATACTGCCTAGTGCGAGCGCGGTACGCTTGGGCTGTCTGCTTGGTGGCATCCCGAGTCTCCGGGTCAATGTTTGATACGACCTGCCCCGCAGCCCTACTTGTTGCGTCCTGCGCAGCATTAAGACGATCACCCACAGTCCCGTCCGGCTGTCGAACGGCTTCGGCTCCGGAAGAGACAACGCCTTTGGCATCTTGTGCCGGATCACTCTTATAAATATTCTGGAATTGGGACTTTACATTCTCCTTGGAGATAGCAGGAGTATCATGCCAGACATTGTCGTCGGCGGGCCGGTCGATCTGCGCGAGGTCTTCTTCCGCAGGCCGTACCTTGGTTGCAGCATTGCTAGCAGCATCGCCAGCAATATCGCGGAGCAATATGGTTGCATCGTTAACTGAGAAGCTATCAGTAATTACATTTCATCACATTTCATCACATTTCAAACGCCAATGATCAACTTACGGAGCTTGCGGAACTGGCCGTTGGTAATAATCAACGTTCCCAGAGTCCGAAGTCCCTCAAGGGCCTTATCGCCATGCTGCTTCGCGGTGTCCTTGTCAACAGGAGCATTAGGTACGCTTACAGCGTTGGGATCGAACTGTTGGGTCTGCCAAATGAAGTCCTGCAGAAGGTTCCCCTCGTTCTTTGATAGGAGTAGTTTCTTGGCTTGGGTGACGACTTCCTTGAAATCGGCGACAAGCTCTCGTCCTTCCGGCGATAGTCGTTCTGAAGGGCTCGCAAGTGCTCTCGACTGAAGAAAACTGTTTAGGGCAACATCGATCTGTTCATTCTGTTTCAACTAGTTAGTCTCTTGTGTATGTAGGTACCTAGTTTACTACAAGATCGAGAAGCACTTACAGATGGCACCTTTCCAATCTGGAATGCATTGATGATGCCGTAGATCTGAAGCTTGCGGTTCACATCCGCTTCCTTCTGTTTGATGTCAATCGGCTTGTTAACACTTGCCATGGTCGAGTCGTATCGGAACGGGGTATCTCAATATTAGTTTAGTGTTCAGTGTTCAGCGAACAGTGAAACGGAACTGGGGGTATCACAAGTGAGGGTATATTAGGGTATATTAAGCTAGTAGGTATAATTCCTATTAGCCTTCGAGTTTACACAGTAAAATCTTTTATAGGTGAGGAAAATAGAAGAGAGTTCAAAACTAGAGATCTGCGGACGATAAAGGTGTTTATTATATGTTTACGTGGCTCATATTATGTAGCTATGATTCAATGGAAGAGTAAGAGTCGATGTCGAGGGTTATGAGGTACATGACGAATTATTGTTCACTGCTACTGATGCTAAGTACCTCTCTGATGCAATTGCCATTGGCCATATGCGACCGTACCTGCTCAAGTCTGGGTCTTTACTTGTTCATTAGGTGCTGATGACGTGAAACTTCAAGCTGGAGTTGACAATCTAGTACGTCATAGCCCCTCGGCCAAGTGTAGTATCCGGTTACACAAATAACTTGCATTTTAGCTCATAAACAGTGGAATGAGCTATTCTCTAGTTAGTTGCAAACGCCTACGGCACCTAATTAGAAATTCAATTTTAGGAAAGCTGAAGCTGCTAGTTCTAGTATCTTTTTGTCATTCTATCATGATCAATAGGGGAAATCCTGGATTTGTTATACTCGAACAGGTAAAAGAGTCAAGCTAGCAAGGAATTCGAGCATTAATTAACCCTGACGATGATCAAAACTATTTTCGCACACCAAAACCGTCCGTCTGGAAAGACAAGGATAAGGCACCTAACCTAGCTACCCTATTACAGTTGACAACTCCACAATCTGGATAACAGTCATGCCAATGCGCAGGCATAGTATCCGGATCATGACGACTGTAGACGCGTTGTCTCACATGCGCGCGTGATATTGCCTCTTAACGGGGAAACTTCCGTCGTAGGGAACGCAGGTATCCCTACGCCAAGTCGTACATGGGTGGTATCTCAGATCTGCCGTCTGCGGGTATCTGGGCTACCATGTCCATTTCACCAGGTTCAGGCAAACATTGAAGAGTTACAGGGAGGCATTGGAATGCATTAACATAAAAATCATCGAGCTCTTCAGTGGAACTTGTGGACTGCAATTAGGAAATCTTGAATTTCCGCTTTCGGCCGTCTATGACGTAAAAGTAAATTGCATAGCTCCAATAGCTTCGTAAGCTATCCTCTCGAATTCTAATTCGTCCAAGCTATATTGAGGTCCTTATTAGCCATGTAAACAAGTTGTCTGTAGGCAACTTGGGACAATCTGGGGTTGATATCCACCGAAGCTGGCGTTAACTCAGTGGGGTCCAAATCTCGATTCAAGTCTTGGATGAAGTTGGACCCGAAAGCCTTTTACTATGGTAACAACCTCACGCAAACACGAGACTTGATCTGACAGGTCGACAAGAAAGGGTCTTCCGGAGCATAGTCTCCACTTCCTGTCGTTTGCCGTCAAATTTCCCAAATTTCCTGGCAAGGAGGGTTGCATTGCAGATTGCCTCACGGCAAGCTTTAAGCATTGTGATGCAAAGCTTTACAATCCCGTTCCGATCGATCTACATAAGTGGAGGGTACTCGATTCTTATTTTCGGGACTTTACTAACCTGGGCTGCCAGGCTGCCTGGGTTCCCTGAAAAATGAAGTTGGCAGCCTTTTGGGCGTGTAAGTCTGGAAATTGCGCTGTTGACCGTGAATGGAATACACGTAGTTTAGGCTTGAAATGACCTGGTAGGCATTCCAAATTGTTATCAGATCCAACAAAAAAAAATAACCGGGAGTCATGCATGTATAATAGAACCGCATTTATCACCTTAAATTACATATCAATGTCCGCCAATCTCCAAGAAGAATAAGACTTGTGCTTAAAAGACGTAAGGAGTCGTCAAATTAGTCCGGCGTCGAATTGGATGACCGTAGGGGTTTCTCAGAGGGGTCATAGCCCACTAACAGCTAGGACTCCGGCAGTACAAAAAGCTCGAGTGCTGGCAAAACACACCTACTTACCTACTACGATATTAAAAGGCAAGTCATGTACGGGTAAGCGCAAAGCACAATTGATGAGAATGGTAAGAAATAAGTTCAAATTTGAAAATGCCGCCAACGGCCATGTAGAAGAAGAATATAAAGGGAGCTCAACGCTCACCTAACTCAGTCCTCCGTCCCTAACGCCACACCCGATGCAATTCCTCCGCAGTCAATGCTTTTTCTAAGCTTCTAATAAAACCTTTTTCAATGTGCACTTATCTAAATCTACCTATGTAAATGCCCCTATCTGCAACCCTAACATCTAGCAACCTCAATGAGATCAGATCTCCTGCACGAACTGAGGACCCATATAATCCGTAGCCGCGAGCTCCGGCGCCACGAGCGCACTACTCGGCACGGTCGCAACGGGGCTGGGGTCCAGCGTCCCCGAGTCGGGACATCGCTTGAACGCAGCGAGACCGGCGTCGCCGCCCTGGTTCGCTACAAAAGCGAGGCTCTGCTTCTCGTCGGTGCTCAGGCTGAACATGCGGGGGCGCAGACCGCCAGTAGATACGGTCTCGGCGAAATCGAGGCTGGCGGGGTCGCTCTTGAATACGAAGTGTGCGATGCTGTCGGTCTCGTTGCCGCTGATCCGGTTCGAGACGTAGACGTCCTTCTGGTTCGCGGCGACGACGAGCTCGCCGGCAGCTGCGGAGGTGGCGTTGGCGGGCGGGTCGGCGCCGTAGGTGCTTTGGACTTGGACTTGCTCGAAGGCAATGGTGTCGCCGGGATAGCTTAGCTCGAATAAGAAGAGCTCGTTTGAAAGCTCCGAGGCGAGCGTGTAGTAGTGCGTATCCCCGCTCGTGATGAAGCCGCCGTGGCGCGGACCCGTTCCAGTGGGGAGGGTAGCGTTGCCAGTGATTTCGTACTTATCGTCCTTGCCGTCGAGAACTAGCACCGTGTCGCCGCCAAGGTTGGGGATCACGAAGAAGCGCCCCGTCGGGTCCAGGAGAGCTTGATGCGGGTGATGCGCTCCTTGTGCGGGATTGGGCTCGCCCTCAATGGTGATAGTCTTCAAGAGCTTCACGCTGCCGTCAGTTGCCGAGGTGTCCCAGACATCGACCTTACCGCTCCCGTAAGCTGCACCAACCATGCGCGTCTTGTCGGCATTGAACTCTAGGAAGACAACACCAGAGGAACCATTGCCGGAGGACTTGAGGGTGGGGTTGCTTAAGCTCGAGTCAAGTGTAAAAACGCCGAGATCATCAGCATTCTCGTTCACGGCGTACAAGAGGTTCGGGTCTTTGTAGAGAAGCCAACTCGGCGCCTTCCCGGAAACAGTATGGTTACTTGTTATAGAGAATTTGGTGCCGTCGAAATCGGCAGTTAGAATTTGGAAGGGAGCACCGATGACGAGCTTGCGGGGCTCCGGCGCCGAAGTATTTTGGCGGACCATGAGTGATGATGGCATTGCCGAGGCAGTGCCAAGGGTAAGAAGCGTGGTGATGGTTTTTCTCATTTTCGTAATATTGAAAAATATAAAATAAGATAGATCCAGAAATCTAATTCGGTTCCAGAGTGGGCCCAAGGTTACGCCTGCTTCGAATTGATTTATATTAAGCAGTCGCAATCGACAATTGTCAGTTGTAGGTGCGTCTCAGGGACAAAGGAACTTTAATAGTCGAAGCTTCAAATCAAGCCGGCAGCTGTGAATAATAGAGGATTGTTCCTGATATAACTTGGTCTCTTTGGCATGAAACAAAAGATTTAGAATGGCAATAGATGGATCTAACCTGTTAGTTAGAATTCTATGTCTCACTGGAGGAACAATTCCCAGGTACTCACTCTTAAATATCAACACAGTTGAATCGGGAATCACGGAACGAATCGATAAAATAGTGGTGAGAACAGAATGACGAAACAAGACCGGACAGACAGCGGACCTACGATAATAAATAAAAGGACAACAAACGAAGATTCTCACTCAGTCTTATTCTCATACAAGCAACCAACCAACCAACATAAGAAGGCGCTTCGGACTCCCTTTTTCTTAGCTTATGTTTATGTACCTCCCTAATTCGAGCGCTCTTAGCACTTATTCTGAGGACTATGTTACCTCGTGGCAGGGGCGGCAGGGGCTCAGGGGTCCCCTAAGATCAGCCTTATAAGTGCCTTTTTGTGTTATGCGGAGAGGCTGGCGAGTGTGAGCTAATTCTCAGGGGAAGCTGACAAGAATAGATCGCTTGTTGTAATTGATTGGTTGCGATGTTTAGCTCTTTCAAGGTGAGCTGCATGTGACAAGCACCTAAACCCCTGCAGTAGCCCGCTGTACCCACGGCAAAGATCGCCAAGCAGCGTAAAAATTGACCAGGTTGGAAGTGATAGGCTGCAAACTACATAATACTACCTTCATAATACGCCTCCTGTAAGTCTCTTGTAAAGTGTTCCCACGGTCCCGAATTTGGGACCACTCGGCGCTTTGTCATCCAATAGTCCCATAAACTCCGCCAATTCCTCAAACGAGCAAGCTAAACAACAAAAGGATTTCGACTATATAGGACTAACATGTATTTAAAACATTTTTAAAAATCTCATTTAAGTGAAAGTAAGGCTCGTAAAAAGTATTTACAAACTTAAGAAATAATAATTAATAACACGTTTTATAAAGCTTATTTTAACTTATTATAAATTACTTATACTTTTACATTAAAATTATATAAAAATATATATTTAAAAAATAACATTTATAAAATTTTTAATAACATTATTATTTACTTTTATTATTTTATATATTTTTTATTTTATTATATATTAATAAAAATAATAATTTTAATAAATTTTTAAATATAATTAATTAAGTTTTATAAATAATATTTTATAATTATTTAAAATTAAAGCTTTATATATTATAATTTAAATTAAATTAATCTTTTATTTAAGTTTAAATATTTTTTATTAAATTTAAATTAAAGTTTTTAAGTAATTATTTAATTATTTATATTTTTAATTTTTTTAAATAATTAATTATAACTTTAACTATATAAGTAAATGTTTTATTATATTAATATATTATATATATAAGTAAATTATTTAAAAATTATTTTATTAGTAATAAAATATAATAATAATATTTTTTTAATGTTATTTTATTATTATTTTTAAGTTAAATATAATAAAATTTTTTAATTTTCTTTTAAAAATAATTTTAAAATATTTAATTATAATAATTTTTTTTATATAAAAGGTTAAAGTTAATTAAATTTTTAAACTTATATATAATAATAAAATAATAATAATTAAGTTAATTTATATATTATATTTTATTATTTTATATAAAACCTTTTATAATTTAATTTTTATATATTAATTATAACTTTAAATATTTAATTATTAATAAGGTTTAATATTAAAAATTTTTAAGATTTAATAATAGCTTTAAATAATAATAATATTTCCTTTTAAAGCTAAGCTTATTTAATATATATTTAATAATTATATTATTATAATAATAAATTTTAAAAATTAACTAATATAAGTTAAATTAAAATATTTATTTATAAAAATTATTAATATATAAAAATAATAATAATGTTTAAATTTTATATAATTATAAATTTATTTTATTATTATTATTTTTTTTTTTAATATAAAAAAGCTATTAATAATTTATTAAATTTAATTATATTTAAAGTTTATTATTTAAGTTATTTTAATATATAATAATTTAAAGTAATATTTTTTTAATATTTTAACCTTTTAACAATTATTTTTTATTAATTATTTTTATTAAGGCTTAATTATATTAAAATTTTAATATTATTAATATAATTATTTTAATTATTAATTTATATTAATCTTTTAAAAAAGTTTTTATAATTATAAATTTTATTATTATTATATTAATTATTTAATAACTTTTATTAATAATAATATATAAATTAATTACTATTATATTATTTATTAAAGTTATTTATTTAAAGTTATTATTATTATAAAAAATATTATTTAAAAATTTTTAAAAATAAAGTTAATATAACTTTTTAAAAATATAAGGTATTATAAAAAAAATTCGAAAAAGTATTTATTAAATCTTATACGTATCATTTTTTGAATATATATTCCTATATAATTTAAGTATAAAGGTATAAATGATTTATGATGGGTTAAAGTGGGCTTTGTGAAGCGCGCTATTGATTACCATCCCTTAAGAGTGTAGTTTATTGCCGCAGACAAATGAAACAAATAAAAAAAATGACGCCAGCAAATCGAGCGAGGTCCCAAGTCTATTAACACCGCCACCGAATCAAAAAGACCAACACAAACTCCTTGCTTCTTCCTATGTGGCGCTCGCGTCACCGCCTTCCTCATCCTCATCCTCTCTCTCTCTCCTTTCCTCTCTACCAAGTAATCGTAACAATCTTATTCTCATACCCATCCTTCGACTCCCGGTCCAACAAATTCTCAAAGATCCAACGGCCCGTATCATCTCTCGAGATGGCATAACCAACAGGCGGCTTATCATCAACACCAGCGCGGATCCTGCGCTCAGGCTGCGCATCGTCGTTGAGCAAGCTAGGCCGCACAATCGAGTACGTGTAACCATAACCCTCCTTCTCCGCCGCGCCGCCCACGAGCAACCGCTCCATCTCCACCTTATCCACGTGCGGCACCTTGAGCATGAACTTGTAAATCGGCAGCGTGGCGAGCGGGAAGTCGCGCCCGGCCTTGGAGATGCCGCACGTGCTGACCACGACGATGCGCGGTCGCCACCGCTGCGCTTCCGTCAGCCCGTCGTACTCTCGCCGTAGCTTGGCGATGGCCTCGAGGAGAGCTGCCATGCCCTTCTGGCATACCTGCGGGTCATCGATCGTCATGCGCGAGAACTGGAACACGCCGCCGATAGACGACACGACGGTGTCCGCGGGCCGCTCGCGGCCGAGAAGGCACCGAGCCACGGCCGAGGCGTCGTGCGCGTTGCCCTGGATCACGGTAAGGTTCGGGTGCTTGGCTGCCGGGAATCTGTCCGTTAGCTTGGACGGTGTGCGGCAGAGCGCGATGCATGTGTGGCCCGCGGCTAGAGCGCGGCTCAATGCGGCGAGACCGACGCCGCCTGAAGCGCCGAGGAAAGTGATGGTCTTCTTGGTGTTTGCTGAGGACATATTATATCGCTGTGGTAAGAGGTAGGTATGGGAGAAATGGTAATCGGCCGCTAAGTATGCAGTCACGTCTTAACTGTTACTTGAGATGTGTATATGGTTCTAGTGAACGACGAAGCTTTGCTGATAAGTATAACACTAGACTAGATGTTTGACATGTAAGGTATGGTATAGTGTGTAAGTGAGAGTAGAAGTAGTAGACTTGTATCTATTAATGATGATGATGATGGTCAATTCCAACTCTCACTACGAGGAAAGCACAGTTCTTTATATCTTCATTCTTCGTGGATGAATCATTATGGGTAAGACTTCTATTTTCTTACAACCCTCCAACAAGTGATAGATCACTAGAGACCATGTACGTAAACCGATCCGCACAATTCGGACAACTGATGTCGAGCGGATGTTTCTCGCCATGTCGACATAGTAAAAGAAACCAGAATGTCGCGTAGTTTTCGGGCGGTTGAATCCATCAAACCTGCAAGGGGAATCTGCGCCGTGGCTGTGCCGCGAAGAGCGGAGCGTTAGTCATCCCGCCTCGCTGTTAGTGCTCGGACATCTGTAATAAGCTTAGTGTCTACATCTAATACGACTCGCATCTTGTCAGGCTCAAGTTGCACTAGCCACTCCTTCTAGTAGGTACCGGCTTGATGGTGGTGGTGACCAATCGGGGTGTTTCTACCCCGTATAAGGTAGCCTGCCGCTCGGATATCGAGGTCTCCTCCACATCATGTCCGGCACTGGGCTATGCAGATATGAAGTTCGGCCGATTCGTAAGATTCCGTGATGGCATTTACAACTGCTCAACCTCGACTCAATGTTTTACCGGTTTCATTATCCCTACAATATTTGGCTGCGTTGTTCACCCCCAAAGTGCACTCAATTCTGCAATTTTTTTTCAGCTCTCGGCCGATGAAGCCATGGCGCTGGTTCAGCTCTTGACGTGGTAGAATATACCATTACTAAAGACATATATAGTGTTTAAATGGCCCCTTTCCACTTTCCTCTCTTTCTGTTCATTAGTTCTTCATTCCTAAATATTGTGATCCTTAGTCATTGTCTATCACCCCTGCAGTCTGATCATTAGGTAAGAACTGGTTTTACGCTGAAGACGGCAGAGTGTTGTTACACGATCAGTCTAACGAGAACGAAGCTCCGGCTGTGATCCAGTAGATTACCTCCTATATATAATATGGCATCTTTGGTATGTGCCCGCAGGTGTATGAACCGGAGCCACCCTGGTTAATTATAGCTCTACTCTAGTTTCCAAAAGGTGGAAGCGATTCGAGCGATTGGCGCTTGGATATAGTTGGGCTGCTCGCCGTTACAGGCGAGTCCTTCATGGCCGACCATGCCCAAGCTATCACCTCTTCGAGGCTTGCGGTGCTTCCTCGTATAATGCCCGCCCCGCAAGCCTTGCTCCGAGCTTCACGACCCAGAACTCTGCCTTCGGAAGAAGCTAAAGTGATCAGAGTTGACTCTGGAATGACGTTTAATACTATAGGGTTTTTTGCGAACATCATTCATCCTGTCGATTATGTGCCTCAAAATTCATTATATATTATCGAAGTTTGCCGTCCAATTCGCGAAGTCACTACCAGAATTCAGTTTCAGGCTTCTATTGCAAGAGAGAATGGGTTAAAAGCAACTGTGCCCGTTTCAATCTTCTCCCCGTTAAACATAATATCATTCTCTAGTTGCTTTCTGACGATTGGCCTGGTCGTGGCGGGGTGCTTGTGGAAAGACGGCGCGGCAGCCATAGCTGTTGGATTGCTTAGCATCGCAAGCAGCGTCATCAGCTACGACGGATCTTCGACATCAACTCCTCCCGGCGGTTCCACGGGTCCCTTGTCTAAAAAAAAAAAAGGCACACGTAGCGATTCAAACACCCACAAAGGCAATTTTAGTAGTCCAGTGCACAAAAGAGATTGCCGACTTACTATATTCTGGAGATGGGAACAAGTATCGTATCCTTATGATGACAGGAGCAACCTTCATCATACCATCAGTAATATTGCTCGGAAACTACAGTTTCAATATGCAAATCTTATGCGGCGTTTCGTATACAATTTTGAATATTATTTATTGGGGCTTGGGACTCTTCCCACCGCGGTACACCTGGGACTTGACTCGCTTCACGTTTCGGGACGTCACAACCCCAGAGTTGCGTTCTCCGACAATTAGCGACGATAGTCTAGAGGAAATGAAGTCGACTACGAAAATCCTGTGGTGTGTGATTCGCGAGACAAAGAAAACGGATTGGATTCTCTCGAGTGGATTGACACCTAGAACGCCCCAGTGGACAAGCTGGCTTCAAAAGGTTAAGGAGGCTGCCGAGGTTTCTGAAGACTGGAGAGTAGAGTGCCCAGCAGTGGCCGAGATCGACGACACGACGCAGCCCCAAATTGACTCAGTTAGAAATAAACGACGAGGAGCTTACTGATGTTACCGCTGGACATTCGGATAGGTGCCCGCCATGGTAAAGTATCCAGCAGACAGTTAACTTCAAGGTTTGGCAAATGACGATTATATATAGCGTCAAATGATCATTGTAAGTCTCAGTCTAATTTGTCGAGTTAATCGGACTGAGCTGACACTTCTCTCGTAAGCTTGGACAACTTTTAGCACTTAGCTAACATGTACCGGCCTTAAGTACCTCAACGACACGTCTAGATAGATGCTCCATATCACTAGAATTGCTCAAATCTCACCGAAAATATCACGTCAAAATATCCAAGTTCCAAGTCCTACAGTCGCCTATGTACAAGCTGCTTTAACTCTCTCAGCTCAAGCAGAACATTACCTCTCGGCATCATACTATCCCTAGAGCCGCGTTGCTAAGCGAGCCCTTATCCAAAAAGGAGTGGACGGCATCGCGCCATTACCTCCTCAAGTGATATAGTGTAGCATATCCAAGCCCTATACAATATTCATTAAACCAGAGTCGTTCGGAAGATCGTGCGGTGGCGCGTCGATCCCAGCATATTAACCCCACGAACACCGTGAACTCATTTTCGAATATATATACGAATCGTAATAGAAAGTGTACCTTCTTCGTCACCGCGGTTTACAACCACAGCATACCAGCAACAGCAACGAGAGCCGCGAACGCGCTCGCGCCAAGAACACGTTCTTGCCGCACAGCCTGGTTTGAACTGCCGCCATCTTCGGACCCGCAGACCTGCTGGAAGCCAGCTGTGCAGGCAGCACTGGGGGCACTTCCGGCATTAGTGGCACTGCTGCCACTTGAGCCGCTGTTGCTTCCGGCGGCAGCCTGGCCATTAGTACCAGGCCCACCACCGCTCAGACCGGGAATGACCTGTTGGGTGGATTGCGAGGCGCTCGCCGAGCTGGGGTAGTCCTTATCCATGTCTAGACCTGTACCCAGGAGCGACTTTAAGACCGTGTCCTTATCGCCATCCTCGACTGTGTCGTTGGTGGCTTTGACGTTGTTGTAGGTATAGCTCTTGCCCGAGTTTGTGCCGGGAGCAGAGTCCGTCTTGTAGCATTCGATGGAGACTTCGCCGACAGTAGCGTAGTAGTATCCGTCTCTCTTAATGTCGTCGCTTTCCCAGTCAATCGGCCCACCAGCCCAGTCGATCGTTCCCTTGGCGTTCTTATCGGAGCCACCGGGCCAGATGGAAAGTTGAACACGAGCGGGCGTCTGGGGGAAGTCCCACTGGTTGGCGGTAGAGTTCCAAGTGGATGACTTCTGCTGCGTTCGCCCAACCTTGCCATCTACAAGCCATTCAATCTTGTCCGGGGTCCATCTGATCTCATACTCGTGCCAATTATCGTTGGTGTTCGAGAGGCCAGTTATGTTGGTCGAGTGGGTGTCTGGAATACAGTTAGCAACGAACGTCCTCGCCATATATACATTGCGTTGGTAGAGAACTTACAATCAGGAATGCCCTGGAAGTAGTAGTTGGTCTGGGCGATATCCAGCTCGGTACCAACCCACTCAAAATCGATTTCATCCTTTACGTCACTCAGGAGAATAAAGGCAGTGACTACACCAGCATCCTTGCCCGTCTTAATTCTGGCCTTCACATTTCCATACCACATATAAACGGTCGAGGCGAGAACGGTTCCGACAGAGTTAGCAGGCATAGTCAAAAGGACGTTGCCGCTGTGAGCGAGTGGTGTGCCCTGGGCTACCCAGTCGGCTTTCGTTGGGTCACCAAGATATTTCGAGACATCGGCGATACGGTCGGTACTGTCCATCTTCAAAGTCCTATCTTGGCATACGGGCTCTGGGACGCAAGAGTCGAGAGAGAAGGACATGCGCGGATCACATCCGCCGAGACAGTAGGCACCAACACCACATTGGCCATATTCTATGATCCTTAAATGTTAGACTATATAAATAAGACTAGATGGTAAGCATTTCTTACGAGAACAGCATGGTGTAGCCTCTGGGCACTTCTTGTCCAGGGAACACGACACCACGTCGTCAGCAAGTACAGTAGACGCGCCTAGAAGAGCTAGGGCTACTGCTGGTATTCTTCGAAACATCTTGTGACTATAACCGCTCTTCCAAGCGATTCCAACTGGTAAGTAAAATTAAGGTATTATTATATCGATAGTATATGCAGCGTAGTCGACAGCGGTTCGGCGATCGAGTCGCGTGCGTCTTTTTATATGTATATATCACAGCACCGAGGATTCGATGTGTATCAAGCGAGTGAAGCCAGGAAACGATCGTATATACGGTCAGCAGTGGCTATTGGACTGGCGACTTAGTCCACAACGACTGACACCTCCTTCTGCGTATAGGCAAGGCAAGGTAAGACAAGTGACTACCAAGCCGAGGAAGGCGCGTATATAGCTCCCAGCGAAGGGTAGAAACGATAGGGTTTTCAACGAGACAGTCGAGTTATATACAGGCAACGACGAACTGTAATCTCGTTTGCATGGACCACTTTCGAGTATTTACAGCTAAAGCAACCGTGCTTTATCGGGCGTTTCAAGCGAGAGTAATTCGGAAGCGATCGAGGTGACACCGTTTGAGAGGCTCGGAGAATAGCGATAGAGATATTAAAATATAAGACAAAGGGCGAAAGAGGCTGAAAAATCAGTTAAACAGTATCAAAGATTCACAGCCACCTCCCGCTAGAAAATGCGAAAATGCAACAATGCAAAGCGAAGGAATCACCAAAGAATTGGCAAACAAGCTATTTGACGATTGGGTATAATTAGGGGAAGGGGATGAAAGAGGGAACAGACAGTGGGAAGAAAATGGCGTGAAGCCCCCGAATGTTCGAGAGCCAAACCTGGATGGGCATAATGCCTGGGATAGGAGGTACAACATTGAAGTTACTTAGTTAGGTATAGCTGTATTCCCATGCGGGTCAATGCGAATTGAGTTCCACTACGGCTGTACCAGCCTGCCAGAAAAAGGCAGCAGATTGACAGAAACGTTGGAGGTGTGGAGTGTTAGTCCCACCGAATAACCTTCGTCTGATTGGATCGTCCCATGTTGTACAGTTGATTACTATGCCTAATCTAACACTAGCACTGTATTTTTCTCAGATGTAAAACCTCGTATTTCCTTAGCTTGACCATCGAATTGGGATTCGAGAAAGCCAAAAAGTCATCCAAGGCATATGAAACCTCCCAATTTTAGTAGCACTTGCCGTACCGTAGAAGAATCTCGATGTCGACTATTTACGGTATGACATAGGTGTTTATGCACCGTGCTCACAACTCCGGATAACCTCCACACTACCGTACGGAGTAACAAGGATACCAAAATCTCCGTGTTTAGGTACGCTAGATACAATGTTATTGTCGATACCTATTAGATGGGACGAAATGTCTCAGAAAACAACATGGACACGAAGTCGGACTAATGGTAGTCTAATTTACCAATACGTCGTCAACTACATTCCTTTAATTCACTATGCATCAGCAGATAAACCGGCAGCCAAGAGGTAGGCTCCGACTACCGTACACATAGCTAGAAACTGGTAATGCTGAACAAAGCGGATAACACGGAACTGTTTCGAGGGAGAAGATAGTTGAATAAAAACCAATCAAATTAATATGTATCGTGTCACAGCATGATTCCTTTAGAGGGTTTCCTCATACTGAGTCCACGTATGGATCTACATGACGATCGAAGAGCATCAGACTTGGTTCATGAGGCTCTCTCTCCTTACATATTTCCCGTCGCCTTGGAATTTTCACGGAATCACCGAAGTAGAGCAAGGGATCGAAACCGCGCATATGACGTCGGCTTTCTGTACAGCGTAATATACTGTATCTCATGCACCCCGGATTTTTACGGGAAGATCCGATCTGTTAGTTATTCATGAAAAGTCAAATGGAGTCACAATTTTCCAACAGAATGGAAGCAATCTTGCCGCACAGCATGCCAAGAAGGTTGGTTATAAGCCTATAGACATTTTCTCTGACAATTCAATGTGATCGTTGAACATAAGAGTATTTCCACACTAAAGGAGGCACTGTTGATGTTCTTAGAACTTCAAGTTAAGAAACGCTATAGAGCTTCCGCTCAACCCAACAGAATGCTATACCTGTTTCGTTACGAGACTGCCTCTTAACAATCTATTTTAGTCGGACAGCCTTTCAAACATATACTAGATATTATCGAGCTTTCTATTTACACACCTATCATGATGATATAACAAATAATTTCCATATCAGACCTGTCCCCGAATTCCTTTAGACAACTACAATATTCCTTAGGTAGTCATACACAAAGTCCTTCAAACTCACTCCCTACCTATAATAATCCTAACACAACACGGATGGGCCAGAAACCATCATGTAAACCAGATATCATACATACATGTAGACCCCGAGAGCACACTTACCGACCTCACCCCCAATCCCTGATCAAAACAAGAACTCCCCCGCAAACGCCAAACCCTGATGTACAACGGTCCTCAACTCCTCGGGCATATTCAACGCCTCAGCCCTACTAAAGCTAGCCCAGACGAGCTCATCGTGCTCCTTAGACTGTATAGCCAAGCCCTCGTGGCTCTGGACTAGCACTGCATAATTCAGCTGCAAGCACTCCTTTCGCAATACAAGCTGCGGATTATGGATCGGGGACCGTCTCGAGAAACCGCTTCCATTCCCACCACCACTACCAATACTACTACTCCCGCTGACACCGGAGGAATTGGTACCAGAAGTCAGGGTAGCACCGTCGAGCACGGAAAGATTGCTACCGTCGCCGCCGGTAAAAATGCCCATGCCGTCGTCGTCCCAGTCCAGTATCCTTACTTGGTTTATCCTCCGTACATCCTGCAAAGCCCCCAGCACACGCACCACACGCAGCCCCGTCTGCTCAGCCACTCGCCGCGCCAGTGCCGCCGAGATGCAGAAGTCGCCGTCGCGCACCTTGCCGCCGGGGAGTTCCCATACACCACTTCCTCTCTCCCCACCGCCACCACCCCCTCCACTACTACCATGAGAGCGTTGCAGCAGTCTATCCTGCCTACCATTTTGCCAGAGTGAAGTAATAGTGGTAGGAGTGGGAGTCGTAGGCGTCGTAACATAAGCATGCTCAACCCAAGCCGAAGAAGAAGCAGTAGAAGAAGAAATAGAAGCAGCAGAAGACGAAGAAGAAGGATCCGACCGGCGGAGCAGCAGCACGGACGGGCGGGAGCTGTGCGCGTCCATGCGGAAGATGCAAACGCCTACGTAAAGCTTATCGGCGGGCCGCGTGTTGCGGATGGCGTCTAGGAACTGTGCGCGCGACATAGCGAGGACCGATTTCTGGGCATGTGAAAGCGTCGTTCTCCTGAACGACGTGGTGGTCGTTGCCATGATTCGCTCCTCGCTCTAGCTCTGGCTCACGCTATAGCTAGATGTATTGCCGTTGACAGCAGCACTGTTATTGCTACTATCATGTCGTGGGAGGTAGCTCGTAAGCGACGTAGTTTAAGGAGATTGGACCTATACACCCCCTTTTCTAGTCTCGTCGGGAAGCCGCATGTAGATATGCAAAATGGGCGGGCAACAGTGGGGGAGCATAGAAGCATCAGTTCATGTTTTGCGCGTACCCGTCCGTCTGTTCGTGTGTTTCCTATTCTTCCCTATGAAATGCGGCTGGCTACGTACTATTACCACTCTCCCGCCCACCTCTAAACTTCTCACAAGTGCTAAGAGAACAGGAGAAAGTAGCTAATAAGTCTGTCTACCTGTCTCGTCTTCCTCTCTGAATCTCCCTCAAAGGGGTAATATTCACCTCCTTATATATCTCATAACTCCGCGTAAAAGGAAACAGACTTTCGAGCTAACTGAGCTAGAAGAGAACGAGATCTTCTACAGCTAGTAGATATAGTTTTTCCAAGCTTCCTCGAGATTAGCTCCAACCACATTCCCGGGCGGTTCTAAGTTAAGTTCCCAACTGCGGGCAACGTTGCGTGCACGTTAGGGTTCACCACCACCCCTCAAACGAATGCCAATCCAAGGTGTCGGGAACTTTGATAGAACCGGAGAACCCACCTCCCTAGACGCCCAATAACCTATACGTACGCATAACGGCATCCAAGCGTCCCGACGTGAGTCGGCAACCGTATTCATGTTGTGGTACCTGACCGTAACCCTCCTCCCCATCCCTCAATACGACCCCCTCACTATATGAGTTGACTAGAATCAAGTCTCTCGGTTCATACTTCGGCTTTCTCAATGTTAATGGCTAGCTATCATATAAACTTACTACAACCTATAACGGTATGTAGTAGATGCCAGCAAGGTCCCCGGACTCTACCCTGGGAACCTAGTACACCGCCCGAGTCAAGATTAGACTAACGTAGTAGCTATTGTATAATCTACCTACTCAGCCAGAACATATCACCGCAGAGATAAGATGTATAAGCGTGTAAACGTTGCGAGTCCATCGTGATTGTATTTATAGAGTTAGTTTTAGCAGTATCTATTGATCGACAACTCATGTCTAACTCGACTGATTCCACCTTCCGACAATTGTGCATTAAACCTCCAGAGGCATGTCGTCGATCGGGATCCACGAATGAATGCCAATTTTTCCTTTTCAATAGTTTTTGTTTTTGAAGAAGACCCGACGACCTGTTTGCCACTATGCTCTGACGCGTAACCCTTCCAAAGCATAGAATGCTATGTCTCCCCGAATTCCATAATCTGACAACCATACCACTCTCCCGTGGGGGAATCGTGCTTTGAAAGAAAAGAACCCTGTCCTGTCCGAATCGATATACCGAAACATACACTAAACATGAAAATTGGGAAGTAGACGATACAACCGCATGTCGTTGATCACCTATCATCCCTCGTCGTTGATGCTATTAAGGGGGTATGAAGGTGTGCATGATACCTCCCCGGATAGCCGGATCGTCCATAACAACCTCACAGAGCCTGTTCTCTTACAATACCTGGCAAGAATGAGCAGATCGAAGCATGAGAGGGTGTACCAACGCCAGAAATGGGACACTCAGAACGAAATGTAACACCTAGCACATGGTGTTTACTAACGTGCCTTTTGCGTAGAGAACAGTTCTGGGAAATGCTCTTTGGCATATTGTTCACATGCCTATATTGACATCAATTAGCAAAAGCGCAATGACTAGGTGTGGATGAGAAAATAACTGACCTTTGCTGGCTTGCCAACTTTCTGACCGATGGTCTTCCACTTATTATTCTCGTAGTCTTTAATCGCACTAAGGAGTGCCTGACTTTCGTCCTCGGCAAACTCGGCATAGTGCATATCCTAGAAAGCTGTTGGCAAAAGAAACAAGTGATTAACAGGGCACACAAAGTCTTACCTTGTACCAATGCTTCTTGACACTACCTTCGGTTCTCGTGGGAAAGGTCTATTATCGCTAGTATTAGTAGAAATTCAATGAAATATTCTCAAGAGTTCAACCAACCTTAGCAATCTCGGCCCAACTGTTACCCGCATCTCTCATCTGCTTGAGTCGCAATTCCTCGGCGGGGGTCCAAGGCGTATTCGTTCGGCTCTTCTTTGCCGGCGGCGGGACGGCAGGGGTGGTGTTCTCTTCCTTAGTCGGAACCGCCGGTGGGGCCACCGGAGTAACTTGCATCGGTGCGGGCGCGGAAACTGGGGTTGGCGCCGGCGCAGGGGCCGGAGTAGTTGCAGCGGGGGCTGCAGCAGTTGTAGCGACCGGACCAGGAGTCGCGGGGTTTGCAGTAGGTGCATGCGGCGGCTGGTGGGCTTGTTGGTGCGGCTGCTGCTGATGTCCAGGTGCGGGTCGCTTTCGACCACGAGGAGCCGGAGCCGGGGCTGGCGTGGGCGTTGATTGTTGGGACGGAGCAACGGGCTGTTGCGGAAGGGTCATCGGGGGCGGCACCGGAGTCGCATGGTGCTGTTGTCCCTGATGCGCGGTCTGGTGTGGCTGGTGGTGAGGGTGCTGGGGGTGAGAGCCATGGGACTGCTGGTGCGGCTGGTTCTGGTGCTGATGTTGCTGAGGAATTTGCTGGTGGTGCTGCTGACCGTGCGACGGGTGCGGTTGGGCTCCAGGGTTCGGAGGTTGCGGCGTATAACCAGTAAACTCATTCCGACGTGACATGTCGGCTTGGTAAGGATGGTTGGAGCTGAATCACAGAGCAGTGTTAGCGTGCCCATATGGTTTAGTGTTGCTGGGAGCGACAACAGCGAAACGCAATGTAATCATGGCTGCACAGCATCCAGTGTCCCAAATCAACAATAGGTGCTGGAGCTGAGGACCAAGAGGTACAATTCAGCTGTGAGATGGGACAAGGGTATTAAAACAGGCGAGCTGCAGGGTAGTGAGTCCGGCTACGCTTGTATAGAGAAGACAAGGTGAGGCTATCATCAGGGGTCCTGCCACTCGCGGTGGAGCATGAACGGGGTCGGCCTTCGTTGAACGATTACGGGACGGACCCATGATTAAGACAGCTGGTATACATATGGTACATATATGACCATGTTCTCTATACAGCGAGCATCGGTGGCATATGCGTACGAGCCCATTCTGGGGTAGACAAGGGAGGGGGGGCGGAGGGGAGATTGGGGAGATGTATGTATTCGGGAAACAAATTGGATAGGTACAGTACATGGGGGGGACAGGATGTAGAGATGAAAAGGGGATGTACTTACTGCATGCCATCGTTCGCGTGCTGGGTGGAGTTCGAAGCATAGAGGTACTCCGTCGGCACGGGGCCGACCTGCCACTGCTGCATGATCTGAAAATGGCAAACTAGTGTCAGCTATAATAATACCAAAGTATCTTGTTCCTAATACAACTGGAGGAGTTAAGGTGCATGGACAAAGTTAAAAACTTGGGAGGGGAAAAAACAATAAATGGGACTGAGTCAAAAATAAAAGGAACAATAATTGAAACGGACAGTATGTAGGGCAGAAGTACAGAAAGAATTTGTTCTGCGCAAAAAAAGAAGGCAGGGAGGCGAAGTAAGGAGAGTTGCCGGTGGCGGTAGAGGTGGGATAAGAAAAAAATTATCACTGGCTTAGAAAAAAGATTGGACAAATGAAAGGCTGCGACAAAGGAGTGTAATAATATGAAAGGTGGTGGGTGGTGGTGGTGATGATGAGATGTTAACAGCGCGACATCATAGGAAGCGAGCCAAGTATCTACACACGCGAGCGCAGCTGAAGGAGGTTTAGGTTGATTTCCACCAGCGACGTGTTCTGTGGAAAGGATTGTTCATGAGGCCATGAGGCCAGACTAGGGTCTAGTCCAGCAGCATCGTGAACTGTTTTCTGGAGGGTTGAGCCATTGCGACGAGCCAAACGCGCGTGTCTCGAATAGTCGCGCAACTTGTTGATGCAGGCGATGGGTGATGATGTTCCTTGAAGTGGGGATTCATGCTCAAAGGGAAAATACCAGAATACCTCATGCAAACGATGGAGATAAATAAATAATAGAAAAAGTACTCGTACTTACAGGCAATCGGATTGAGGTGTAGATATCAGTGGTGCATAAAGTCACCGCGACGCTGAACTCTGTTTCTTCCTGTTGCGGAACAACGAGGGCGAGGCAATCAAAAGTATCTTGCCACGGTCGACGGTCGCGTACAGCAGTTTGTGTCTCTTCTCAACTTTGAAGCCGATTGATTCGAGATACAAGGAACGCGTCTCCCACCTGGTACTGGGCAGGTAGATTTTTTTTGGCTGCTAAACTAGGATAATTTCTGTTAGACAAATCCGAAGAAGTAAAGTGACAAGAAGGGTTTAGTCAATGAAGTGGGCGCAGGCAACCGACGCCCGAACAATTGAAGATTTGAGGTAAGGTTGGGGTTGAATGTTGTTGTTGCAATGACAGGGAATTGAGTTCAATGTATCATGCTTCGGGTGCACAAGTATGAAGTACCTTGTTGGGAGAAAGAGGAAAGTAGAGGGAACAAACTGTGTGGATTGGGAGGGGTGCAGATTGACTGAACCGTCGAACCCGTTAGAAAAGGATGAAAAGTAGAGGGAACTCCGCTCGAGGTAGCACCTGAGAAAGTTGCTCATCTACTTTTTTTTTCTTTCGGTGCACGGGCCCCACACAGCCCCCTTGTTGGACCGTGCCACAAATGTTATGAACTTTTATGCCGCGCTTGCGGTACAAAAAAGGTTTGGTCTAGGCTTTTAGCGGAGAATTGGTGACGCCTTGAAGTAACAGTCAAAAGATCAAAATGCGTCGCATATTCGCGGCACATGGACTACTATCAATGTCGAGAGCGAAGGGCAATTAGTTTTTTTTAACAGGTTGTATGCGCGGAATTGATGGGATTTTCCACAGAGATTATTGATTGTGGATGTATGGAAAGTTTGTTTGTGTTGCGTGGCGCCTTCGGTGTACAAACCAGATCGACGTAAGAAAAAAAAAATGAAGGTCACGATACCTTTTTTTTTAAAAAAAAAAAAAAATCTTTCCTTTTCCGTTGGTCGACGGCAACGGCTTCGTTTCCAAGTTGCAAATGTCGAATTGTAATTCTACAATTGACAGCTTTTAATGCAAGGATTTCAACAGGTAGAGCGACAAAGTACCTCTAATGAAAAAAGTAACAGTGAAGATTGGATCCTGATACTTGAATAATGCAGGAAACCTCGACTAACCAGGAGTCGGATGTTGTCGAAGGTCCCCTTGGAAAGTACTTTTGATTAAAGTATCTTGTGCCTAGGCTGGTTTTCGATGTTTTGGATTGGTGTCTATTCTTTTTTTATTTTTTTCGTGCGCGACCTGGGGGTGTGTGGGTTCGACGACTGGCACCTCACGAAAAAAGAGTGTGGAAAAGTTTAGATTTCGAGGTACGCAGCTGTCGAAGGTGGAATGTACCTTTAATGTTCGAGCCAGCACAGCCCTTGGTAGGAATCTGCGTTCTCTGATTCGCCAAATGATTTCTATGTGGTCCCAAATCTCTTGGCTGCTTCGTCCCGGTTTAACCCTTAACTCGGTTAATCATGGGTCAATAATCCGAGCTAATGAGTGATTACCAATAATTCGAAGCCTTTATTCCGCGAACCATACATGCCAGCCTGCCTTAAAATAATCATGCACGTGATTCTAAGTCAAGCCCAAGGTACCGAACTTTCGGTTTACATGCATCGGTTTCCATATCCGTACATTCACATTTAATGTCTCATATGCATAATGTTGGTGACGAAGCTCGAGGCTTAGTCGATTGATGGTGCTACTCAATAAGGAATTATCCCTTTGACAGCATTCGGACCTCGTCTGGAAAACTACATGTATGTATATTAGCAGTGATCTTCGAGTGGCTACCCGACATGTAAACTACCACTGGAGCTAATAGCTAGTAGGTACCTCGCCTTCAATATGTATTGAGATACAGTACGCGGCAGCTAGCATAGGCACAGTTCAACCCTTGTAATAGTGGCTGCTTATGACGCTGACTTCATATCAAGTATAGAAGCGATATGCAGCTATCCATGCCGACTTTCCAGTCATAAATGTAAGCAGTACGTAGTCGTATAATATGATAGTTCACACGCTACATTCTGAAGACGGCTAAATCTGAACTTAGCTTCTCCTCATCTACATACATTACATGTAAACACTAAACGCCTCGATTCTTTACGATATAACGTATAGCTACCTGGTGTTTCTCTGCATGATGTACCATTGGCTGGTGGCATGTGTAATGCAAGTAGATCAGCTATGTACATACATACTTACAATACATACATATTGTGAACTGAGTACATGTGCCTAACCAAATACGTCCAGTCTGTCAGCAACATTACCTACCTCCTTGTAATATGTCCTACAAATACAACTTGTCTTCATTTGAATTTTAAAGTCGACGACTACGAATGTACTATAGCAATACTAGAGAGTTGGTATCGGTCAGGGAACATGTCAAAATGTATATTTGGGTCACGACGCCAAGACCATGCAACGCGAGGTAGCACTCTAGCCAAGTATTGCTACTTCTCCCCGCAGTACGGTGTACACGCATCCTCACGATACTTTACTCCTTAGTCCCGCAAGTACCTATATGCTCAAGGTACAGCATATCTGCAATGCAGCCTCGCGGTCACTTTAACATAATGTCCATTAATGCTTGCTCATTCGAGGACTCGTGCTGCTTGTCTTTTTAGCTTTATCCCCCCCAAATATAGACTCGTATCGGAGATAGTAGGTAAGCTACTTTGTTATAATCTTACTCCATATAGGGGTCCAACACTAACTACCTACCAGGTATAGTCAGAAGATCATAACAACACCAACCCGTCGAGGCCACTTCTCTATATTCCGTACAGCACATTAGATTATGCCGTACTCAAGACTGCCTCCGTCCTCATGGTCTTAGACTACCTACCTTTAGGCGACGCAGGTGCAACATGCTGGGTAACCTTGCCGTACAAAAAATAAGGCGTCCATTTTCGTCCTGTCTCCTCTATTCTGTTTGGTATGGTCGTCCATGAAACAGTAGTACAGACGCAGTCATACCGTCACTTACATTCCAGGAAGCACGGCACTTGAGTTTTAGTAGATTACAGGTACAGGCACGCTGCCTTCTTTATCGTGTTTGGGAAAGGCAATACAGGATAACCCACATGAATACTCACTTGTCGTGATTATCGAACGGCTACACGCATGCCAAAGAATGGAAAGTGCACTGCTTTATGGTATCCACTCAGTAAGGCGTACTGCCATGTCCATACTACTACGAGTTGAGACCAAGTTAGTGTGAGCTGATGGAATGCTACTAAATACAAGCGCTCCATAGCGCTGTTGACATTAAGCTTCCACTCCTACGACTATAGATATAACAAGATGTTGGGACCGATATCTAGGTGCCTTGGAGAATAGTCGGGTGTAATAATTCTGATATCGAGCATCCTACTTGTTTTCCCTGCAAGCACTACAAGTTACCACCACGCAATTTTATCCAACTCGGATAGAACCTGCGAATACGGTACCTATATTCAGCTTCAAGGCAAGAGTCATCACCTGGGTTATGAGGTAGATAGATTTCTGAAAAATACGAGGAAAGCAAGTAATCTAGGATGTAATAGCTCCCGGCATTTAATGCCAGGTGCAATTAGAGCTAGGACCGACCCCAGAGCAGGAATCGCGGTTGTTCGGATGCCGAGTTCTCCACGGAAAAGCAACATTGAACCTAAAGCCAAGATGCAATCTATCGTTCCAAGGAGTAAGATGGCGCCAACCTCGAAGTCCTTGTGTAATATTGCGGCTCTGCGACCATGAGAACACGACATCCGTGCCCCTTGCATGCTTGGATACGCGCCGAAGAGGCGCGGATATATCAGGACCATGGTCGGCTACCGGAAGTCCCTTGAGGCCGAAATGAGTCTCTCCAAAAGAGAAATCGAATATTAGCTGATTAGGCCTCGCCACGGTTTCAATCATAGTAAGGAAGCAAAGGAATTTGCCAAGCAAGTCTCTGTTGGAGAAGAAAGTGCAAATAAAAAGCTGCGAGAAGGGAAGACCGAAGCGGATGCGTCCGCACGATACCCAAAGGGACCTTCGGCGGACCGTAGATCCGGGATCTGCCAATTCTAAGAAATCATGTATGGCTTTCCGAGTCCTTGCAATTGACCACTAGGCTCTTGCAATTCATCCCATCGTTGTCAGCTTGTCTACCAGGTTTTCAGGCTGCTTTCAATGCGAGCAACTGTCATCTGGTCTTCTCCAATGCTTGAGACCAGGCTAGGCCGCATTGGTCCACTTCTAACACGACGTGTTCAAGTGTTTTCAAAAAGCCAGAACGATTGAAACTATGAAGGTAACAGGCTGTCGGAACACAGTTTGAGAATTGTGACTCTGACCATGACTCTGACCATGACTATTGCTAGCAATCCACGCACGCGTACACGTCAGCAAAAAATAGGGTGTTGGTAGGACTAGGTGAAAATGCAGTTTGTAGTTCTGTGGGTAAGGGGATTGAATCCTACGTGCGTGCCTGGCTTTAAGTAAGATGTAGTTGATTTCTTTTCAATGGGATACCGGTACGAGGTATGAATGCGGTTACTCAAAAGCTACACCATCACAGGTATTCTGCATGTACCCCAGCTCACCCTCCTTCGACGTTCACTCGATGCTTAATTAGGAAACAACCTTAAATCTGGACTACCACCCCAGATTATAATTCTGGGGAATGGTGTCGGAGAAAATGTCAATCGGGTGTACAATTGCTCATTCCTTTATACAGATATAGAGTGTTAGGTTATTGAGGACATTTTCGAACAAGCTCTGTACGAAAATCGATGGCGTATCAATAGGCGTTGTCGATCCCTGTGGTAGCGGGGGGACGTTCGATTGATTTTATAAGAACTCAGATCTGATGAAAGAAATCAGTCCACCCTTGTTTATTTGGATGTCGGCTGAGTATTCCAGTCCCAAAGTAGGCTGGAGGGTATTTCCTTATCATATGATTATCTACCTATCTAAGGTATTTGACCAGGTATGTACCTACTGAAAGGTTGGCACCTCACAAAGCATCTGTCTGGTAGTTATGACATAGAATTGGCTGTTCTTGCAAAAATTGCTGCATCGTTATGTTCTCCAGTACGAAGAGGATCCGATTGTACTTGGACCCAAAGAGATGACCGTCACTCGAGACGAGGACAGGGTTGATTCCTAGTGTTGCGAAGAGTACTGACATGTTGACGACTTTTTCTTTTCCTGCTGCCTCTTTAAGACGAGACAATTTTATTTTTATTTTTTATTTAGACTTGCTGTTGGCGTCTACTTCGCTATCAATGGTTAGGATTGCGAGAGATCTGAAATTATATTGAATAGCCTCATCCTTTCTCGCAAAAAAGGTCCGTATCTAGAAGGGTATCGCACGCTGATAGTTTCGCCTAGCGCTCGAACCCTAGTACTCATAGGTTAGATGTTTGAAGTGGCCCAGCCGCCGACTCCTCTGTTCTAGTCAATGTCAATATGTTTTAACGTGATCCTCGGAGCGTGGAAGACACGGTAACCCCGCTCGCCTTATGAGGCTGTCAAAGTCGCAAGTTGAAGTCCAACTTATTCTAGGTTGGGGTTGACCTAGCGTGCCATTATGGCGGATTCCTTGGTGAAGCTTATCTGAGGTTAAGTATGCATTAGTCTCGTCCTACCTACGCGCCGAGGTTACAGAACTAGGTGCTGCTTTCGGGGGGTTCGTTATGTGTCTTGTGCGTCTTCGGGTTTCGGGATGGATTATTGGGATGTTTGATATTATGAATTCGATATTTCCACGCTCGGGAAAGTTGAGGAACAAGGATCGGCAATAACATTCAGCATGGCGACATCCTGATGAGAACCTTAGATAAAGTGGGTGTACCAACATTGTGATATTCTTGAGCTGGCCAGGGCTTATACTAGGCTCTTGGCAAGTTTCAACAACGTTGAGTTGCGGTGGGCTTTGGCAAGGATATAGCCGTTCCTATTACGTTCGTCAAGTGTTGAAGATCCGGCTAGTCGGGCCACGACTCTCGAAATACGAAAAAGTAATAAAGACGTTGAAAGATAAGACCCAGTAGCTAGGCAGCCACAAGATATGAAGGGCTATCTAGACCACAACGCCCTTGTATACCTCGACCTGGGCAATGAATTGCGCCACGACCGGAAATGGCTATAATATGCCGTACAACGAATTACATAGCTGGGTAGCTTAGTATTGTTCATCAATGAGCCAATAAAGCGACAGATGATATATGACTACTGCAAACGATACCTCAGTTTTATGCAGGTGAAACCAAACAAGATAATCTTGGTCCAAAGTTTACCCGCTGTCCCATCGTAAAATCGAGAGATCTGTCTCTGAGACTTGATAACCTAGGATGTTAGTCGTAAGGCTTGAAAACACACTAAGATCCAGGTAAACCTCAATCAAGAAACAACATGGAAGCACGGAACAAAACAAGGGGAGATTATACGGGGTATAGGTTATGTCGTATTGCTCTGGTTGCTTGATTCGGTAAATTCCAGGTAGGTAAAAGTACATGGGCTTACCTTAGGGTAGTATTAGCGACACAGCGAAGAATCAAGTACATGTACTCGATGTAGCAGAGCCGCCGGGCGGCTGAACGAAAGGGGAATAAGAAGGGGTTTTAAGGTTCCATGCTAGTCAAGGGGCTAAGGACAGACTACGTCGTAGCGGGGTTAACAGAGCCAATGGGAAACCCTGAATATTGAGTAAGCGCGTCTCTGTAACACGGTGAAGCAACGACCATACAAAACCCCAACAAGATGTCAAACCAAACTCCCGACACAGACCCTTTTTCTTCAACCTCGAAACTGCACGAGGCCATCACGATACTACCACGATACCTCCGTATCTCTGCATCGGTCTGCATCGGCTCGAGTACTGATCGAGTCCACTGCATCTCAAGCTATACTCACTAGAGAATCCTAAAATCCGTATCGTAACGTCTACTGTTAACCGTGTGCCCTGCTGCTTAATTCTCCGACATACCTACGTATAACAACTCGAGAAGAGGCCGGCCGACCTTCCGAATATAACCCTCACTACCAATCAGCGTAGCACAAGATGGGGAGTCAAGTGGGAGGGCAGCCCCTCTTCTCTGTAACTAGAGCAAGAGACCGCTCTTTTTTATTCCACCGTCGAAACGGACATGGGTAACGATGGAACCGAACAAGAAAACAAAAGTGCATCCCGTCTAGATCTGGATGTCGTTATGTCTGTCAAGCTTAAACCGCCATGGTTCGTGTTACATCCGGTACCAGTCGCACAGTAGCTATGATCCATATGATGGCCCGGAGGTCTTAGATTCGAGTCTGAGCCATCTGATAGAGTACTGTGAAAACCTCTGCATTTCCTGGGCGTGGCTTATTCTTGAGTGGCGTACCGATGACATGTTGGCGATTCGGCTTTTCAATGAGAAGATTATCGGGTTTGTCCGTCTTCAAGATCGCCTCGGATAGCAGAGTGGAATACATCCACTCTTACTAGCGCCCGTCCCCGCTGGGAATGGCTGTTTGGAATCGGTGCAAATGGAGGTCAGCCCAGCGCATCAAGCCAAGATTATGCTTCCCTTTCTCGTCGCATCGACCCCATCTTAAGCTCATGTTACAGGGCTATCGTCGAAAGGACGTATGCAAGGTGTGGTAGTGCCCACACCCCGGCAACGTCAACCCCAGCTCGTCCAGGGTGTGTCGGCCGAGTATCATGATGCAGAAGCTGCATTATGGCTGCATTATCGTTATTATCCGCCGTTCGTCTCACTTGCTCTTACTTCTGTTCTTCTGTTTTGTTCCCTCTTTACCTCTGTATAGGTTCAACCACTGCATCATTGACAACGCTGTTGCGAGCCTCTTTTCTTTCCTTTCTTCGCAGCTAGCGACCACTTTCTTTCATTGACCAACTGGCTTGGCTGCTTACGCTCTTTTGAATAATTACTTGCGTCGTTGGTGTTATCGGGTTCCTCTACGACTATCTGTTCGATTCGTTTTAGTTTCTGGTTTATCCGTCTAATCTCCAAAGTGACGAGAACGAGCTCGGCAGGCAACACATTGGGGACATCAGCACCGAGAATTGGCATAACCATATCGAAAGACTAGACACCCGATCTCATTAGCCTAACCACCTTCACCAACTTCAATTCTTGTTGCAGCCCGGCCTGCCTATTTACTCGTATCTATTTTAAATTCGATTCGTCGAGGCAACAACATCCATACCCTCTCCGCAACTATTTTACCTTCGATAAAACAGAGACATGATGTCCCCGTCTATGCAGTTGACAGCGTCCTCCGGCGTTCCATATACGCCTACAAGCGATGCCATTGACCGTCACGAATATGGGATTACCAAGAATAGAAAACTTGCAGCTTCAACCGGTGGTGGAAGGGCCTGGAGCGAAGATGAGGTAAGGGAAATGTCAAGCATACAGTCGACACCTTTCCAAGCAACGGAAATACGTGGGCGTATAGTTCGTGTCTTATCAATAGAGTCTAATGTGTATAACAAAATAGGAAGTATACTTGCTCCAAACTCGCCTTCAGAAGATGCCGTACAAGCATATCGCTGCTCACTTGAAGAAGACTGAGTTGGCTTGCCGCCTTCACTACCATCAGCTCAGCCACGGAAGCAACCGTCGGAAGCGCACTACGTCCGTGTCTTCGGGTTCATCTACCGGCCACTCACCCATATTGCCGGCCACAATTCCTTCGCCCATCCAGGAGGGTTCTCCACGTGATAACTCTCCTCCTATGAGTGCTAGTGCTCACGATCCCGACTCACCTAACTATACAACCTCGGTGCAGCTTCCAAGCATTATGACGGGTGCCAATGCTTCACCTCGCCTCCCAGCTATCTTGCCGAAACCAGCCTCTATTACTCTCCCACCCACTGCTCCCATGACTTCGTCTGCCTATCCGGGACCGGTTTCTGACGCAACTCGATCCCTGGCGCCATCTCCTTTTCCTAACCCATCGCCCATCGGCCAGACACCTGTTCTTCGACTCGATTGCTCCCTTCCGCCTCCATCAGCTCATGTAGACATACCCCGACTCCAGTCCATATACGCAGCCCATCGGTCGTCATTCTGGAACGCTATTGCGTCCGAGTATGGCTCGGGGATCAGCCCGATTGTCCTAGAGCAAGCATGGAAGGCAAGCATTATTGCTATGGGCGGCCAGACTCCGATCACGCCGGTCACTAGTCCTAATGATCGTGATGGGCTCTATGAAAAGCATGATAAAACTCGTATCAGCGCTATCCTTGGCATCGACGCCAACCCACGGAGTCCCAAGGAAAGAGAATTAGTCCGGCGGTTAGAAGAAGAACGTAGCGTCGGCGTAGCCGCCGGTGCCTAGAGAGGATATCGTGTTTCCATTCAGAATCAAGGCTCCAGCTGAATCTTGCATGGCTCCTCACTTGGGTGTTTAGCATTCGGGTCGGTTTCAAGTTGGTGCAGCTTTTACTGATCCGAACTACCCGAGCCCATTTCCATGCCACCGTTTTACTCTTGCGCCTCTAGCTTTTTAATGCACCCGAGGGTCATCTCCAATCTACGGGTCAGTTCGATTTCGAGATATGCGGTGGTCGCAACGGCGATTTTCCTTGAATACCTAAACAATACATTTACTGTTTTTATTTTGGGTTTGGGCAACGTAAGGGAGGGGCCAGACCAGCCCTGGAGCTAAGATATTTCTGTTCACTTCTTCAAATGGTTGAATTTATATGAATCTTGTCCATAGAGGCATGGGAGACCTCAACATGGAGGGTGGTGTTTCAGATATCAAAGTTATTCCGATGGCTATGAGTCTGGTCAACAGAACTAGGTGAAGGCCTGTGTGCGAGACAACCTGGAAAGAAAAGATGTTATGTGTGCAACGGCCGCTAGCTATGACTTGGTTTAACGTGTACGCAGGACTGGGTGGATTTTTCTCTTATTTTCATTTCTTCTCTATCTGCATGATTTACGATCGCAAATACAATACCCCATGCTTCTGGGTGAGAACCTCTGTACATTACTTCATTTTCTGCTCATTGGAGCAACATCTTTTAGGGTGGTTAACTAGTTGAAAAGCTTTTTATTATCTAAAGCGAAGGGGAAAAAACGAACATCGTTCTCTTTATGAGACGTATCCATGCTCAATTCAATCGAGATTTTGCTCCTCCTTATGCCTATAATATAATTAATTATCTGAAATGTCTACGTTCTCTAAATTCACATTGTGATTTTACTTAATATCTCAAACTTAAAAACTGTATCGGTTTTAAATCCCCTAGGCGGGAGTTGACTCAGTGGCCATTCTCAGCGATCTACGAAATTTAGCGCTTTTTCCTCACCCGGAGCCGAACGTAGAAACTTGGAAGAAAGCCTTCAGACAAGAATGACTACCCACCTAGGTAGAAATATGGGGGACCAAGAGGCCGAGTACACTACGGAACCAGACGTTCCAGTAGAGGCTATCCAAATAATAGACCCCGAAGTTGTTGCAAGTTAAGTGGTATTCCTCTTTGAACTACGCAAAGACTTAAAAGCACTAATAGGCATATGAATCTCAGAACTTCCTCCTGGGACCCGGGTCTTGAATATTGCTGCGCATGGCGCGAGCTTTTGGACTCGCACGGCTCGTCTTGATGTCGAGCAGGAAGGGATTGGCAAGGCGTATTTCCTTAAGGTGAGGTAACTCGTCTGCATTCAGCCCTAGAAGTTGTTTCTTTCCCCTGTTATTTTATGCGCAATACGTTACGCGTCTAAGACACCTAAGCGGGCCCTGACCGGCTATGCAAATAGACTTCGTACGGAGAGCTTGGTAGGAATATGATGTCGAGCGAGTATCGCTGCATGTCTAGAATACACGCTATCACTCCGGAACTGGTGCCTGAACCTATCTCATGGGGAACGTACTTCAGCATGCCCGATGTCCACTTCTTGCTGTGCGAGTTCCGCCGCATGACAGGCGAAGTTTCGCCAGCTGAGGCTCTCGCTAAGAAAATTGCGGAGTTGCACCGCAGAAGTAGTGATGGTAGCGGCGGTAGGTTCGGATCCGATGTCCCGACCTTCCATGGTAACGTCCGTGTCTACCACGGCTGGTCCGACTCCTGGGAGGAGTACTTCGCGAGGACGACGAGGGTGCTTTTTGAGCTTGAGCAGGAGGTGCGGGTGAGTTACGTGCTTAATGCAGTCTCTTTTAAATGAATTTATCAACCAACTCTTGCTTATCTATGAGTTGCATGGGAGTTAGGGACCCAATGAGGAGATTCGGCAGATGATGGCCCCTTTTTTTGAGAAGGTGATACCGCGACTCCTCAGGCCTCTAGAAACCAATGGTCACTCCATTCGACCATCACTTATTCACGGAGATCTATGGCACGGGAACGCAGAGACAGACGAGGAAACCGGTCTGCCTATCATATTTGATGCAGCATCGTACTACGCCCATAACGAATGTAAGTATTTTTTTTTATCTCTCCTTCAAGGGCTTATGCACCGTCTGCTCATGTTGAACTAGCGAGCTAATGAGAGATCGAAAATAGATGAGTTCGGTGTCTGGAGACAACCTTGGAACAAGATCGGCGAGGAGTATAGGACAGAATACCATAAGCATTTCCCCAAGTCGTGGCCTGAAGAGGACAGCGATGACCGTAATGCTCTATATGCGGCGTAGGGTACCACTATTTCTTATATTCACATTTATCTACTATGACAGTCCGCGAAGGGAGGCTAAGCACTGATGTATGTGACAGGCGTGTCAATATTCTCGACTCTATACTATATAAGGATGACCGGAGCTACAGACAAATGTGAGTAGAGTAAGTCGAAGGTTGGTACATACCTGTATGCTGAGCATTTATCCCAGGCTAATCTCTGGTATGCGCGAGCTCGTTGACAAGTTTTCCCGGTGGCTTTGAGGAACGGGAAGCTTCGCAGGAAAAAGAGGATGCTTAGTTCAGGGTATTCCTCACTTCGATTCTTTGCCAGCTCCTATATCGTCGCCGCTTTAGATAGTTGGGGACGCGAGGTTTATCTAGAGACTTACTACGTACGTCGTATGACAACTTGAAGTCTTTGCACGATCTAATGCTACCTGGATAGCAATTGTGTGACCTTCCTTGAAGAGACTCAATATATCTACCTATCTATGTCCAAGGGGGCCTCCGATATCGATATGTGCATCTCTGCCCGGTCATATACACCTGTATGTGAACGTGTAGTACTGATTCTAAGCTTACCTCCTGCAGAACAATTATTTCCAGCTCGCCTTTTCCCCCAAAGCATCAGTCTCATGACACGTAAACGGGATACCTAATCCGACCACGAGCTCCCTATTCGGATAGTAAGGAATAAGCTTCTAAATCTAATTGGTGCTATCGATCGCCTAGCTGAACTAGAATGTCTCTCTAATGCAGCTCAACTCCACATTCCCCTCGCTGACCTTACGTGGGTCCCGTCCCTCGGCTTGGAGAACCTGGGCTAGTAACAAAGAAGTTGTCTGAGCTATATTGTAATAGGCACAGAATAAACTGGACCGGGACGCTTGCTCGGTAAGTATTTGCTAGCCAGTCGTGTCTCGCGCATTTGCAATTAGAAGGCTCTATACGAAAATTCAGTACGAAAAAAAAAAAGATACTGTGGCTGCGTAGCCGAGCCAACTCCGCTCCGGGATCCGGTCATTATGCCCGTCTCCTCGAAATATCCTCGCTATGTTAAACCTCCGAGTATCGAGATCGTCACTCCTTTCGATTGGATCTCGAAATAAACAATCAGTTCGCTGCTTTATTACCCCGCAGTAGATTGGAGTAGATATAAACCTTCTCGGAGCGAATTGCCCGAAGCTTTGTGAAGGTGATCTCAAAGTTCTGGGCTAGGATAATAGCTGTCACTGTATTTTTGAATCTACAATTATAGCACTAGAAGTGATTCAACATGAGCGACACTCCGGCCGCCACTACGGGCTTTGGATCTCTCGGCGTAGACCCCAAGTCCGATCCGCAGTATATCCAATTCAAGTGTCTTCCGCCGGGTGGTCCATTGAATCGTTGGTCTCACGCAGTCACAAGGGAACATGACTTTCCAGGCGCTCAAGTATGTTCTCTACAAAATCTGAGGAAGAATCATTCTCATACATCTACGTAGGCTATGTTGTATGGCGCCGGAGTGCCCAACGAGGAGATGATGAAGAATGCCCCCCATGTTGGCATTGCGACTGTTTGGTGGGAAGGGAATCCTGTACGTTAATTGCTATTTCTTGATTACATCCACTACCTGCAACGTCCCTTGCCTATATGTTCTTTGAAACCAAGAGATTCAGGTACATAGGAGCGCAAACCACGGGACCTGTACCTCACCCCACAACTTCAACGACTGCTAACTCCTGAATTCGTAGTGCAAGTAAGTGATGTACGCCTCTGGTGCAGCTGTGGCAGTTGCTCGCTCACTGCCTTTCACCACTGCTAACCTTGTGTTGTGTATAGCACCCATCGTGAGTGGGCATCTAAGGCCCGGGAGACTCCTAACTCTGGGAAAGCTAACCAGTATAGTCCTTGACTTCGGAAAGATCGTGAAGAGATCGGTAGAGAAGCAGAAAATGCTGGCGTGGCAGTACAATGCCGTCGGTGTATCAGATGCTATCACAATGGGAGGCGAAGGTTTGAATTCTTGCCTCCTTTTTTTGTTGGCTTAAAATTCGGTACTGAACACCACCGATTCAGGGATGAGATTTTCTCTTCAGACTCGTGACCTCATTGCTGATAGCATCGAGACCGTTACTTGTGCGCAGCACCACGATGCTAATATTGCGATCCCCGGTTGCGATAAGAACATGCCGGGTGTGGTTATGGCGGCAGCGCGCCATAATCGACCTTTCATCATGATCGTAAGTTGATAAACACTGTTGACGTCGCTTCCAATATTTCCCTTTGGTAGCTTACTCCAAGTATTCAGTATGGCGGGACAATTAAAAAAGGATATTCTAACCTCCTGGAACGCGATGTAAATGTAAGTACCTGTTACGAGGCGGCAGGGGCTTTCGCATACGGTCGACTCCAGGCCAAGACGAACCCCGGCGCCGAAGGTCGAACTCCGAGCGACGTAATGTCGGATATCGAACGTCATGCTTGCCCGGGAGCCGGTGCGTGTGGCGGTATGTATACTGCCAACACGATGGCAACAGCTATAGAAGCGATGGGACTTACTCTTCCTGGATCGTCGTCATATCCCGCTTTATCCCCGGAAAAGGCCAGAGAATGCGAACGCGCAGCCGAGGTCATCAAAACGACCATGGAGAAAGATATCCGCCCCCGAGACCTGCTTACAAGGGAATCTTTTGAGAATGCACTGGTCGTTACTATGATACTTGGCGGCTCGACCAATGGCGTGTTGCATTTTTTGGCCATGGCAAACACTGCTGAGGTGCCACTCACTCTGGAGGACATCGACAGGGTCAGCAACAAAACCCCGTTTTTAGCGGATCTCGCGCCCAGCGGGAAGTACTTGATGGAGGATCTGTATAAGATCGGCGGTACTCCGTCGGTCCTAAAGATGTTGATAGCTGCCGGCTTAATCAACGGTAATATCCCAACAGTCACTGGGCGCACGCTGGCGGAAAATGTCGCCGACTGGCCTAGCCTGCCGCCTGACCAAAAGATCATCCGGCCCCTTTCGGATCCCATCAAGGAAACAGGCCACATCCGGATCTTGCATGGGAATTTCGCACCCGAAGGTGCCGTGGCCAAGATCACTGGAAAGGAGGGGCTTAGCTTCACGGGTAAGGCTCGAGTATTCAATAAGGAACATGAGCTCGACGACGCTCTATCCCGTGGCGAGATCCCGCGGGACGAGAATTTGGTGCTTATAGTACGGTACGAAGGCCCCAAGGGAGGTCCGGGCATGCCCGAACAACTCAGGGCTTCGGCCGCTATTATGGGTGCCGGGCTCAAGAACATCGCCTTGGTCACGGACGGCAGGTATAGTGGTGCTAGTCACGGCTTCATTGTCGGACACGTAACCCCAGAAGCAGCGGTAGGCGGTCCGATCGCATTGGTACAGGAGGGAGACACTATCACCATCGACGCCATCAAGAACCGGATTGATATCACAAATGTCAATGATGAAGAATTGAAGGAGAGAAAGAAATCCTGGAAAGCTCCGAAACCAAAAGTTAGGAGAGGTGTCCTGGCTAAGTATGCGAGACTAGTTGGCGATGCCAGTCACGGTGCCGTCACGGACCAATGGGACTCGGGGAACTAGGTATTTTGCCTTCTCATAAGGTTGGATAGACGCAACGGCTTCGCTCGAACTGAGCCACACAATGATATATAAATGAAATATACTGATATCTGCGCACGTGCGATGAAATTTTGCTAGGTACCTAGGTAGTTATCCAACGCCGTGTCTGAATGAATCCTTCATGCCGTCATTGCTGGAAAGCACGGCTAGCTACGCCGATCTAAAGTGTTTTCTTGGTTGACTTAGTCGAAAGCCCATCTTCACTCTGAATCAATTCGGGCTTGATGTAAATGGCGAAGGTATGCCAAGACAGAGCAGGTAGTAAGTTGACAGCACTGAGCACAAGTGCATTTAGTGTGAACCCGCTCTTTTCTGGTTGAGTAATATGCCATGATAGGACAGCCTCGATGAAGACTTCGCCGGCAATGAGCGTTTGGAAGACGATTCGGCGCTTCTCCGCTACAGCTTCGGAGTTTGGGATGCACAGAATGATAGGAACTGTGAGGGTGAGAACGAGGACGCCGTAGATCTGCCATAGGACGGTAGAGCTTGGGGGTACACCGGTTGTTGAATCGGCAATGGCAAATGTGAGGCACCATTCTGGATACAGAACAAATGTAAGGGCTCCGGCAATGTTGAGGAACGCCTCGATGGCTAGGCCGATTTGGAAAATGCGCGTCATGGTTCTGGTGAGATTCGAAGCAGAATTTGAAGCCTACTAAAGATAATACGAAGCTGCCACAAAGTCGAAGGCCAGGCTTGTAGTACCTAGCTGTCTGTGTAGCTCACTGACGAATGTATACTTCCGATGAGAGGAACGGAGGATATATAGAAGACAATCTATTTGTGTTACCCACCATGTTATAAGAACAACTGATGCTGGTGATGATGGGAAAATGATCAAGTCAGCAATGCCCTTTAGAGTTTATGGTTTTATCAAATGATCATCAAATATGCCGGTAGCTGGCGTCATCAAATGAGAACAACAGGATTATGCACATGCAGCGAGTCCTACATCTATAATAGTAGTCAAGGTCAGTTAGGAAGAAAGCTGAATATGAATCGAAGCTCTCTCTAATGCGACAATGTATAACTTCATACATCCACGCATAACTTGAAGCATCAATTTTATACATTGGGTACACAGGTACAATCGAGTCCACTATCGATAAGATACATCCAATCGAAGGCCCACATAAGGACCCCTGCCCCTGCACATCAGCCACAGATCGCGGGGTTGTCGAGGGACATAGAAAAAAAAATTCATTTTTATTCTTGTGGTCCTCGAACTAGTCGCGATTAACTGCTTGACAAGACTCACCATTCTTCAGTGCCGCTTTTGAAACAATATAGCAGGAATCGCAATCAGCATCCGATCAGGCATTATGTCTAAACGTACGGCGGAAGGCGAGGACGGGGACACCCCCCTCAAGGGAGGTGTCCGTCCCGAACCGATGGATATAGACGATAAGGAAATGGGTGATTTTGAAGACGAATTCGAGGATGAGTTCGAGAGTGAGGACGAGATCTTTGAAGCCGGCGTTGACGGTAGACCAGATGCCGAGCGCGAAGCAGAAGAACAAGCAGCTGGTGCTATGGACGTCGACAATGGTACTTTTATCGTTGGGCGCAATAAGCTCGAAGCCGGCCAGCACCTTGCTCCCGACTTAGGGACTTATGAAATGCTTCACAACCTCAGCACTCCCTGGCCGTGTCTCTCCTTTGATATTATTCGCGATGGACTTGGCGACAACCGAGAGAAGGTTTACCCTGCGACAATGTACACTGTCGCCGGTACCCAGGCTGAGAGCAAGCGCGAGAAGGAGAATCAGTTGATGATCATGAAATTTAGCGGGTTGAGTCGCATGCAAAAGGACGACGAAGATTCCGAATCAGAAGATGACGACGACGATGAAGATGCCGATCCTATTCTCGAGTCCAAGTCTATCCCGCTAACCTCGACCACAAACCGCATTCGAAGCCACCAGATCCCGTCCCAAGACCCCTCTCAACCACCTACTACACTTACTGCGACAATGACGGAGTCAACTAACGTCTTTATCCACGATGTTACCCCCCACCTAGCATCATTCGATAACCCTGGGACGATTATTACACCTCAACAGAACAAGCCACTCTCAACCATTAGAGCCCACAAATCGGAGGGTTATGGCATTGATTGGTCACCTTTGGTGCCGGGCGGCAAGCTCCTCACCGGTGACAATGATGGCTTAATATATGTGACCACGCGAACAGATGGCGGAGGCTGGGTCACGGATACGAGGGCGTTCCAGGGTCATACCGGCAGTGTGGAGGATATCCAATGGAGTCCGCAGGAGGTATCAGTTTTCGCTTCTGCGTCCAGCGATGGCACAGTCCGTGTATGGGATGTGCGAAGTAAGAGCCGAAAACCTGCTATCACAGTACAAGTCAGCTCTACCGATGTAAACGTCATGTCGTGGTCAAGATTGACGACACACCTACTTGCGACTGGTGCTGATGATGGAGTTTGGGGAGTGTGGGATCTACGACAATGGAAGGGAGGCGCGCAGAAACCCAACCCGATCGCGAGCTTCAATTATCATAAGGAGCAGATTACTAGCATCGAGTGGCACCCCACGGATGACAGTATGGTGGCTGTTGCTGCGGGAGATCATAAGGTCACCTTATGGGATCTTTCCGTGGAGTTGGATGACGAGGAGAGCAAGGATACCGCGGGCGTTAAGGACATGCCGCCTCAACTCCTCTTCGAGCACATTTCTGAGCACGCAAAGGAGGTACATTGGCATCCTCAGATCCCAGGCACACTAGTTGCGACGGGCCAAGAGTTCAGCGTCTTTAGACCTATACCTGTTGTCTACGGTATTCATACGAAATAGGAGCAATTTGCACCAGATTGAAAGCGGATCGATGTCGCTTGTGATACCAAGTCTTCTCTTGGAGCTATTGGTATCGAAGGGAGCATGGGTTCCCTTGATATGCAATCCGCGGCGCTCACATCTTAGAGAAGAGTTGAAATCCGCTCACAACTACATTTACCCGACCCACGCCACATTTCAAATAAGGACGGGACTATATGACAATGGAATTGTTGTATACGCAGGATTTCGGGGGCATAGGAAAGACATATTCAGCACAGGAGTTTAGGTAGCTACAAAAGGTATTAGCTGAGGAAAATGTCGAGAATCCAAATGCTGGGAATGCTTCTTAAGCTTTGCAATGCCACGCCTAGGCGTTACGAAATAGAATAAAATGCCTTCCAAGTTAATATGTTAAATTGTTACATCGATTATGTCTGTGAAGAACAAGGGGAAGAGGAAGTTCGTCCTCACAAAATAAAACACCATAAGATCCTTCTTAACTTGTGAAGATTGTTCCTATCTATTCAAGTTATCTAAGTACCTTACAGACATTTCTTCATTGTGATAAGTCGCGGTTGGTTCCATGGAGATTAGAAAAAAGGTGCGAAAATAAATGTCCATCTCGTCATGCAGAAACGTTCTGCTTCTCTATTATAATTCTTACCCCTCACCCTCCTTGCTCACGTCCAAATTACTGCCTCATGACGTAGAAACGCTGGAATAGTAAAAAGACACGTATGCGGTCCAACGAAGGAAACAAAAATAATATTGGTGATATTCAAAAAGACAAAAGGTAAATTCCAATGACCCCAACCCGATTTGAACGGATAACCTTTCGATCTGGAGTCGAACGCGCTACCGTTGCGCCATAGGGCCTCTGATGATTGATGATTGGTGTTGCTTATTGATACCTATATAGTATATTTTCCTTTGGGGTCAATGCGACGAATGCGAACAGTGAGTGTGATAAGATAAGAGGGTTGAACTCCACCCAGAGGCAGCCAGAGGTACAGAGGTCGAATAATACACCAACAAAGAGGTCTATTCCTTTCACTTGATAATTTGATGATACGTGGTGAGAAGTACTAGCTTGGCGTATATATGAACAAGAAGGTAGCTAGTGACTGGGGAAGGATAAGTGGTTTTGTAGAGGAGGCTGGCTTAATAAGACTTGATAAACATGTCGCCTTGAATGTTTGATACTTATCATTTCGCGGGACCCTACATATATACTGACTGCTTAGATATCGTTTGCTGATTCCATGCGGCAATCATAATGCATCGAGAAGAAATGTACGACATCGATATAATGTTGTCGCAATGGCTCGATACTAGAGGACGGGATGGCAAACATAAGAGCGGCCATCTTACTCGCGCTCTCTGACTTATCCTTTTCGTTTTCTGAAGGTCAAACACTCCAAGTTTGCCTCCCTTTACATGGAAACATCTTTCAAATCAACGTACGAGAATCACCTCCAAATCCTCAATGTCTCATCATCTCTCGAGAAATCCAGAAGACACGGATTATAAATACATAGAATAATTGAAGTTCAATCCAAGACAGGACATCTCGGCGAGGACGAGCTCCACCCGCCTTCCGGAGTAGGCAGGTCAAGACTGGAAGCTATCCCCATCGGAGTTTAGCCCGCTCAGATTTTCTCCAAACACCATCCTCACGTGAAATTGCGTGCTTCGATATATGCAAATTCCATTTATATCGAATGCCAACCTCTGGGCTCGCAGCGCAGCGCGTTCCATAATGGTTAATACGAGCCATGTCGTTGGTCCGGGGAAAAGGGAGAGTGACATCGACGATCCGTTTGCCATAATTTCACGTTGAGGTAGTTGAGTCGAGCTATGGACATCGATACCGAGAAAAATGCCCGCCCTTCGGCTTCGGGCTCCGCTCACCACAGCGTGGAACATCATGGGCCCGTGGCTGAGGATAGGCTGAGGCGCGCGCTGTCGCCCCGACAGGTCCAGATGATAGCGATCGGCGGTACAATCGGTACCGGTCTGTTTCTGGGCACTGGAAAGGCCTTGGCGACTGGTGGACCGGCTTCGTTGTTGCTATGTTACGCCATAGTCGGAGCTATCGTGTTTGTCACGATGCTGTGTCTGGGTGAGATGGCTGCGTTCGTACCAGGTGAGATGAGCCGAGATTTTTCCAAGTTGAGCTTGAATTTATAATATACTAACGATGAGTAAAGTGGCCGGCTCCTTTTGTACATTCTCAGCGCGCTATGTAGATGATGCATGGGGTTTCGCGTTGACATGGAACTACTGGTTTAATGATGCGGTGTCAACTGCCGCTGATCTGGTTGCCTTACAGTTGGTTCTTCAGTACTGGACCGATACGTTTCCGTGGTATGCACTTGGGCTTATCATATGGTTCTTGCTCGTCCTGGCCAACATCATCAATGTGCGAGCCTACGGTGAGGTTGAGTATTGGTTGTGCCTACTCAAAGTTGTCACCATCGTCATTTTCATAATCCTGAGCATCGTGGTAAATGCTGGTGCAAATACGATGCACGAGTACATCGGCGCGCGAAACTGGTATCTCCCCGGTGCTCCCTTCGTGGGTGGCATCGGTGGGTTTGCCAGCGTCTTCGTAACGGCGTCTTTTGCCTATGGTGGTACCGAGTCGATCGCCATCACGGCAGGTGAAACCAAAGATCCGGCGCGTCAGCTACCACGAGTCGTCAAGAATGTCTTCTGGCGGATTATGTTCTTCTACATTCTCTCGTCCCTGATGATCGGCCTCAATGTACCTTACAACTACCCGAATCTGAACTCGAAGAACACGCGCACTTCTCCTTTTACCATCGCTTTTTCGTTGGCCGGATCTAAAGTAGCGGGGTCCTTCGTCAACGCTGTCATCTTGACTAGCGTCATCTCGGCAGGGAACCACGCTCTGTTCGCCGGTTCTCGTCTGCTATACACGTTGTCCGTCAACGGCCACGCTCCGAAGGTCTTCAGTCACCTGACGCGCTTCCAAGTGCCGTGGGTTTCTGTCCTCTTCACCTCCGTCATCTCGGGCTTGCTTTTTGGCGCATCGTTCATCGGAGCTGGCCAGTTGTGGACGTGGCTGCAGAACCTTGTCGGTGTGTCCAATCAGCTATCGTGGATCAGCATCGGCATCGCATCACTGCGCTTCCGTGCTGGCTTGAAAGCTCAGGGCAAGGAGCATCTCTTGCCCTTTAAGAATTGGACGTATCCGGCGGGGCCAATCATCGCTATCGTGCTTAATAGCTTCATCGTCCTCATTCAGGGATGGAGTTGTTTCAGCCCGAAGTTCAGTGCTGTGGACTTTGTCAGCTACTATATCGAGCTACCCGTGTTTGCATTGATGTTTGTTGTCTGGAAATTAGTTAAGAGAACGAGATTTAAGAGGGCGAGCGAGATGGATCTGGTCACTGATGTATATACGAAGGACGACATTGAGCCAGAAGAGGATGGGTTGGTCCAAAGAGTCAAAAGGATCGGGGGCTGGTTTTGTTTTTAATCTATAAAGCCTAGTATGGCCTTGATTCATGATATCTGTTCAAATATACCCATCTTATATTTGGATCTCATCCTCGAACCTTTTAGTGACATAGAGACGGTGCCCTCCGAGCAATTAGCCAAGGTTCTCTTTGACATCTCTTCATGTAACTCTTGTTGCGCATGAGCCCCCCTGGTAGTCCAGGGTGCTCGGACTCCGTTTAGGTTTCCTACGTAGTCTATTGTCGTATTAGATGGTTCGACAAGCTTCTTTCGTTCTACGCCCGCTCGCAACATAATCGAAGGTGAAATGGTCAACTAATTTTGCAACTGCACATCCTTTGTTATTTTCATGCGAACCGCCTGCTCTTCTCCCCTACGAGCCCACCGCTGATCAGTGCACTATAGGTAGGTACCTAAGCAAGGGTTCCCGACAGATTGGGACTGCTGAGCCGAAGCCCGAAGCCGAGACCGGGGGTAGAAAACGGAAAATCGCCACTAAAAAACACTATTAATACATATAACTTAGGTCAGATCTTTTACTCAATAATATAATATCGACAAGTTGGAATGATGTCGTACGGGACTGTAAACGAACCGGGGGAACCTACGAAGCAGTCCGACGCTTCGATCCGGTCATCGAGAGTCGAAGATGAGAGCCTTGAAAGTGGAAGCGTAACCCCACTTGTCGGTGAGCATGAGGAAAACCTCGTAAGCTCTGGGGACGAACGACCCCAAACGGTTTGGCAGAGGCTAAGAGGATTCTATGAAAGGAATATCGGCCTGTTCTTCGTATTCCTGGCCCAGGTGTTTGCGTCTCTGGTACGCACAAGCCCCAGTTGGATCACAAGGCTGGTTGGTATTAATGAGTTCGCAGATGACGACGGCGACCCGGTTATTAGAGACAGGCTTCGAGAAGAAATTCCATGCTTTACAGATTATCTTCGTCCGCATGTTAGCTACGGCCATATTAGGCTCCTTGTACATGTGGTACAAGAAGGTCCCTGATTTCCCGCTTGGCCGTCGGGACATTAGGGGGCTTTTGGTCCTGCGCGGACTAGCTGGCTTTACAGGCCTTTTCTGCTCTTATTGTGAGTCGAGCTCATTCATTCAACATGTTTTTGGGGTTGTAGCCTCTTTTTATTTCATTAGAGTGATTGAAAACTGATATTTTCTATAAGACTCATTGTCATACTTGAATATTGCCGATGCCACCGTCATCACTTTTCTTGTCCCGACTATGACCGCGTTCATATGCTTCATAGCTCTAAGGGTAAGTTTGACGGTCGCTTATAGTAATTCTTCTTCTCGGGTGTACATTTCACTCAACTAACGTGATCCTCTTTTCTCAGGAACCATTCACGGTGAAAGAAGCTATCGCGGGTTTCATCGCCTTTGCTGGCATACTTTTCATTGCACGACCGACGTTTCTCTTCCCACGAGAAAGTGAAGAGCAACCGGAGGAAGACGGTACAAGGTTATTCATGGCAGATAAACCTAAGGGTATAGTACCCCCGGTACCCGCAACGCCAGCTCAACGTTCGCTCGCCGTTCTCCTAGCTGTCATCGGCACTTTCGCTGCAGCTGCTGCATACTCCACAATCCGAGTTATTGGGAAGCGCGCACACTCACTCGTCAGCGTCAACTACTTCGCCATCCTCGCAACTGTCGGTTCGTTCATCATTATCCTCGTCGTGCCGGACCTCCACTTCGAGATCCCTGAGAATGCTGTGCAATGGTACGATAAGATTTTTGTATTTTATTCTCCCGACTGCCATTAACAAAATCATAGGTCCTTGTTGGTAGCAATAGGCGTCGCAGGATTCTTACTACAGTTCCTGCTGACTGAGGGATTACAGAGGGAGAAGGCGGGGAGAGCGACTAATCTCATCGTAAGTTGCCGTTATAGGAATTGCTCACAAGCGATACTGTGTAGTTCTCGAGAAGCTGACAGCCGAATTTAGTATACGCAAATGGTTTTTGCGCTGATCCTTGAGCGCGTGGTCTGGGGCACGACGCCTCCAGTCGAAAGTCTCTTTGGCAGCGCTTTGATCATCGGATCTGCGATATGGGTTAGCTTGCAGAAGAATAAGACCCCGACTCCGCAGAAAGCTGTTGCTGTTGACGAGGAGCAGAGCCTCTTGGGGAACGGTGCTCCTACGGATAGACGCGATGCTTAATGTTCCGCGATGGTTGTTTCAGATTCAGCGTCACTTTCGGAAAGGCACGTCTCATTCGAGACAATATTAGACATAATAAGATGCGCCGCTGAAGCGCTTATCTTAATAAAGTCACTACCGAAATCTCGGTAGAGTAAACGTTTGATCGGATCTATCTATTGCACCACGTTCTACACAACCGCTCTTTTGCCTGCTCTAATTGAAATAGATCACAGCTCATGTATATGAATTCGCGAAAATAAACTCTGAAGTAAGGTATTTGGCATTAATCATATGCGATCCTCTCTTATTTAGTATCATTGACTGTAGTCGTCCAATATAAAACTCCTGCCTGAGTAATCAGTAGATATCTCGTGGACGGGGTGGGGTGTTGGCATTTCCGCTAGTTGATAGCCATACGCCGAGAGCTCCTGTGGAGGGGGCTGTGTTGAGTATCCGGCCAGTGACTTGGGTTCTCCCGCACTCGCGATGTTCGTGCCGTAATACGCTTCTGACTTGTCCTTGACCAGGGGTCGGCCGCATAGTGAGAAGCCCTTGCCAGATCTTCGATACCTCCATATGATAAAGCCGATGATCGCAAGTAAGATAACCCCCGCTACTCCGCCTACAGCCGAGCCAGCAATTGTGGCTGCCCCAGTTTTGGCCTCTGCCGACGAGGTTGGAGATGTCTGGTTCGTCTGCTCTCGTAGCGGCTCCCACGTTTCATCCCATGAAGCCTCCCAGTCGTTGTGGCTAGCATCAAGCTGTGTGCAATCTTCGCTCATAGCCTTCACGTTCTCGCCGTTGATATTTGGTCCGGGTGCCTGTGACAAGAAGTAGACTCCCGTTGCGAGGTTCGCGCCGAAGAAAGCGTCTTGTAGAAAGGCACGGCCAAGGGCGTAGTGCCCATTTGACACTGCGTTGCATGGGAAATAGGGAGTTGGCTGTTCGACAAGCGGCTGGTCCAGCGTCAAGTTGAGGTGCATGAATGGCACTGATATGTTAACCGTCTGAGAGTCGTTGTCTGGGTTTATAAACGCGAACTGTAGGGTAGAGGGAGACTTCACAATGCGGGCATAGTCTGGGGAGTCTGTATTCCAAAGATATAGCCCGAAGTCCTCGTTGTAAGTTACTGGAATTTCGGCGGCAATGGCGTCGCATGTACTTTTAGGGAGGTTAAGGTAGGGAAAACAGGGGTCAATGTCTAGGTTGAGTCGGTCCCCAATCGAAGAATTTCCTTCCGCCAATAGGCCTCCTTTGTAACTCCAAGGAAAAGGAGAATTTCCCTTAATGACATTGATAGATATGTCTATAAGAGGAGCACCGGAGAACTTTCCAAATGAATCGCCCATACTCACAGCCAACATGGTATTGACGGCTCTGTTTTGATCATATCCTCCAAAGTAGAGCGACCCCGGGACTTGCTCAGGAAAAGCTGACCCAATGTGCATTCCAAAAGTTTCAGAGCCGATCCTTTGATGTCTGTATAAAGTCCCTGTTAGTAAGCTAACATTGACAGCGCCTTCCAATTGTCCTGCGTTTACTTCGAATGACTGGTTGGCTTCTGGACGCTAAGAATCAGTGATCATAGTCTCCTGAGAGCCCAAGGAGTTATTACTAGATCTTCGAAGAAAGGATAACGAAAGGGCATTAAATAATTTCAAAACTGGACATACCGCTAAGTGCCGCGCCGAAACTAAGGCAACCTGCGAAGATTGGGTATTGTTTTCCACTAGGGTATTGAAACTTGGTACTATTTATGAGGACCATGTCAAAATTTTCGATTTGATCGTCAGCCCAATCGTTCGCAACAGTCCCTAAGTACATGTTGTCGACATGCCGCATTCCGCCGGCACCGGTAGCAACCATGTTGGAAGTGAAGGAGGCGCCAGCAGAAAACGTGATATTTGTTGTGTTCCCGGTGCCTGATGACTCGTTGTATATAGCACCGGCCTGTTGTGCATAGCACGGTTGGCCCGCAGCCGTAGTGTTTCGACAATAATTTTCACTAAGAAAGTAGGATTCCCACATCTTGCCTGGGTAGACTGTGACATCTTGACCATTTCCTAACATTACTGATATCGCGTTCCAAGGTCCGTCTGGTCCCAATGTCCTGTTCAACCAACGTGCTTTCCGGTAGTAACCTCCATCCGCGGCCTGAACTAATGATAGGGTCGCCAAACTGGCGAATGCCGTTAAGAGGCGGTTCATTGAACCCTGCCGCTACTCTTCCGGCTTAAGACGGAAATTTGACGGGGAGCGTGCGCGTGGCAAAATAGGTAGGACACCTCGCAACTGTTGGTGAAGGATATCGATCGGCAACGACAGGAAAAGAGTATCAAGTATCTTACATTTTGAAAAGCTAGTTGAGATGTAAGATCTTTGAGATCTGCTCCTCGGTTAGATGGGGCTAGAAGGGACATCGGCTGGATGGCCTAGACCAGAGGAATCGTACGGCAAGGACCCCAATGGAGTACAACCAATCCAATGTATCCATGTATAGGCCGTTCCTGATAGCGATAGATAGACACCCAGAGTAATGATGTCTCAAACCATATCTCGTATTCTTACCATAACAAGCACCTTCTATGTAATATGGTCGTCGACTGTCCAATGGGCTAGCTACCTCATACACAAAATATGCTGTTCTTTACTAAAGAAATATCATACGCTTGGGGTCACATATTCTCATATATGGATAACATTTCATACGATAGCACAATACAAAAAGTCGATGGCATAAATTATTTTCGTCGATCAACTGGGTATCCTGGGTACATTTACTTTGGGAAGGGGTACCTATATGTCAGTGTCGACAGCCTGTCAGCGCGGCACCACCCTCGGGCTGGTGACGAGACAAGTCCAAGCTGTGTTACCGCGCCAAAATCCAGTATTAATCGGTCCGCCGCCAAGGAAAAGCTTTCTATCCTTAGTAACTGCCATTTATTCTAGTGATTTGGTTGTTGCCTTTAGTGCTAGGAATAGGGGAGGGAATCACAAGTAGGAAGAAATTCTCCAATGATTACCAAAATGAAATTTCAGTAGAAGGTGAGCCATTATTGATCTTATTTGCTTGCGTACTCTACTGGTCTAGACTCGAGATAATCGAAATACAGTCAAGGTCTTGTGTTACCCAATAGCCGCCACAAGCGGGATAGCCCTAGTCGAAGTCCTACGTTCCTCCTGTTAATTTCTAATAGCATTTCATGGCAGCAAAGGAAGTTATTGAGGCCTATAGGACTTGATATGTACACACCAAGCTTTTCCTCCGGCATATCGTGTTAGCCAAGGAGAATTTTGAGATTTCCAGCCCTAGAGTGCCAAGAGCCACAGGTGTGGGCGGCGAATCATGCAATAGAAAAAAGAGGTTGGCCGGTGAAGATTTAGGAATTCATGGTCAGCCTGTCGATCATCAGCGATTTGCGGGAAAGTGAAGTAGGTGAGCGGGCCCCCAAGTCGCCGTGTCCCGGCAGTTTGGTGCACATGTCCCGTACTCTGATAGGCTACATCGCCAATAGATCCCATTAGATCAAGCCATGTCTTATCTGACATGTAGGCCTATTTATTGTCGAAGCGTTTGCTTATTTATCTGATTCGTATATAGAGATCACAGTGATGCCATTGGACAACCGGATAACCAGGCTGCGTAAGGGGGTAAATACCTCCCGTCTGTTACCTCTTCTAGGTAGTAGGTCACACACGAACACTGATAGGTATTTGACAGTTCCGTAATTACACCTTCCAAGCTTCGTATCATACAGCTTCCCGACGCCTCCTTCGGTAATACCGCTACATCGTTACACACCTATACAATGCCTACCTGCTTGTATAATATAGTGTACTAAAAGACCAATAAGAAGCCGTTGCGGTATGCGGCGCTGCCGGCCAGCTGCAACCAATTGCCAAGTAGCTATAGCGTAACGTTTACCCTCGATATCGGATGCATCTCGACGTCAATTAGTGGACTCGATGGAGGGGAATGTCGATGCCCAATTCAAATAAAGCTGCAATATGCACCGCTTCAAGTGAAGAAGGAAACGGGAGAGTCGCGTATTGTGACTGAGAGCTCTTCAAATTTCATTTCAATCTGAAATGGCTCTTAAAGAGTCGTCGTATTCCACGCCCAAATGGTGGAAAGAGGCCGGTATGTCTTGCTTCTGAATAGCTCTTATAACACTTTATTGGGACCGAACTTGATTTCATGTTTCGTAACTTGTCAGACTTTATAGATACTAACCCACGGGGTCCTAGTGGTATACCAAATCTACCCCGCCAGCTTTCAGTGTCACGTAAGTTAACACTGGGAATCTACATATCTGCTGAATGTCATAATCATTAACAACCCGAGGGAGAAAGCCCGGCGTAACTTCAGGATGGGGCACCGTCAAGGGCATCACGATGCGGCTAGACTATTTGAAGTCGCTGGGCATCGACGTGGTATGGTCGTCGCCGATTCTCAAGTCGCCACAAGCCGACATGGGGTACGATATCGCAGACTACAAACAAATAGACCCAAGGTACGGGTCACTAGAAGACGTCGACGAACTAATCGCAGAGCTCAAGAAGCGCGATATGAAGCTTATGATGGACTTGGTGGTGAATCACACCAGCAATGAGCACCCATGGTTTCTTGAGAGCCGCTCAAGCCTCAACAACCCTAGGCGCGACTGGTATATCTGGAAGAAGCCGAAGAGCGTCAGTCCCGATGGTGTACCGGAACCGCCTAACAACTGGGCGCAGATCCTTGGCGAGGCCAACTCGGCTTGGACGTATGATGAGAAGACTGGGGAATACTATCTCAGCCTTTTCACGCCAGAGCAACCTGACCTGAACTGGGAAAATCCCGAGGTTCGGGCGGCTGTCTGGGACGTGATGCATTTTTGGAGTGCGTACGGGGCGATTCTCGTTCATATCCAAGCTACGGCATTTGGCTGACCGTTTCCCATTGTAGTGAGTCGAGGCGCATCCGGCTTTCGAATGGACGTCATCAATCTGATTTCCAAAGACCCTAATTATCCCGATGCCGACATAGTCCTTGGCCCCGGACACAAGTATCAACCTGGAGGGAAGTACTTCGTCAACGGGCCAAGGTTGCACGAATTCTTGAGAGAAATGTATCAAGAGGTGCTGAGCAAATACGACACAATCACAGTTGGTGAAATGCCCGGGGTCAGCGACGAGAAGGAGATTCTGCGGAGCGTCGGTGCGAATGCCGAAGAGTTGAGAATGGTCTTCATCTTCGACTTGGTCGACATCGACAAGCCGAACGTCAGGATGGCTCTCAAGGATTGGGACGTTAAAGAGATGAAGTCGATTATCACAAGGTGGCAGCGGGTCATGATTGAGAATGATGGCTGGAATGCGGTGTTCATCGAAAACCACGACAACCCGAGGTCGGTCTCGCGATACACCGACGACAGTGACGAGTGGCGCGAAAAGGGGGCTAAGCTCCTCGCACTCATGCAGACGACTCTCGGAGGGACACTTTTCGTCTACCAGGGCGAGGAGATCGGCATGCGCAATGCTCCTACAACGTGGGACATCTCCGAGTTCAAAGACATCGAAACTATCAATTTTTGGAAGAAGTCCGAGAAGTTGTACGCAAATGATAAGGAGAAACTTGCTTATGCGCGGAAGATTATCGATATGAAAGCGCGAGATCACGCTCGAACACCAATGCAATGGACTCCCGAGGAAAATGCGGGTTTTTGTGACCCGGGTACGAAGCCATGGATGCGAGTTATGGACGACTACCAAACCGTCAACGTCGAAGCCCAGATGAAAGCAGATAATCCTAACGAATATTCAGTCTGGCAGTTCTGGCGGGAAGCGCTGAAGCAGAGGAAAGAACATGCCGATGTTTTCGTGTACGGGGATTTCCAAGAGCTGTCCCCCGAACATCCCGAGGTGTTCGCCTATATTCGTAAGAGCGTTAAGGGTGAACGCTGGCTCGTTGTCCTCAACTTCTCCAAGAAGGAGCTAGAATGGACGATACCTCAAGACCTTGAGATTGAATCTTGGGCCTTAGGTAGTTATCTAAAAGGCGCTCCAGAGAAGCCGAAACAGATGAGTGCGCCCCTGAAACCTTGGGAGGGCGTTCTGGGTAAATGCAAGTAGACCTAGAGCTATGTCTTGCTTAGATGAGAGCTTTAGGGACTTTGAATAGATCAGATTTGAGACCGTAGCCTTACAGGTCCCGCTCTAGATCCAGGCGTGATGTAGATCTCAAAAGATCATCTTCTATATTTGTCTTCGAGCCATATTATTAGGTTAGATGTTGGAATATGAGACGTAGATGGCTTCTTTCAAATTTGAGCAACTGTAGTGTTAGTGAGCATTGCCAGAGGTATTCTAGATCAGATAGGCGTGGGAAATCTTTGATAGGGCATAGACCATTCGAGTTGGAGCCCCATAAACGACGAGATAAGCAATCGATTAGATTACGCGCATTAGTCTAACTCATGACTTCGCATCTGCTCTAAGATCTATGGAGCCAACAACGTCCGTATCGTGAGTCCTTTGTAGAATGACCCAGCTTCTAGTTGTCCAGAGGGCTTACGACGGGGTCCCAGCACACAGGGGAGTATTCGTTGAACTCTAGCGTCTCCATGTCTTCCTTAGATAATTCAAAGTCAAAGATCTCTGCATTCTCCTTGATTCTGGAAGGTGTGACACTCTTTGGAAGCGGGATATAGCCCTTCTGCAAGCTCCATCGAATCAAGATTTGCGCCTCAGTTTTCCCGTGCTTCTCCGCGAGGTTGACTAGAACCTTTTCTCCGAATCGTTCACCCCGTACAACAGGAGCGTATGCTTCGAAAGCGACGTTTCGCTTGGCGCACCATTCGGCGACATCTCTGCGGGGACACCATGGATGGACTTCGCATTGGTTCACTGAGATAACTCCGCCCTTGCCCTTACCGCCTCGCTCAGCCTCAAACTCGGCAATGTGCTTTTCTAGTTCATCTAGGTGATGGACGCCGTAGTTGCTGACTCCGATAGATCGGACTATTCAGTGTCAATGATGGTCATTCATTGGGACTTTGACATTCATCGGAAAAGGATAGTTGGGTAGTAAGCGGAATAAGAAAGAGGAAGAGGACAAAAGAGGTACAGGTATACATACTCTTGCCCTCCTCGACAGCTTCTACGAGTGCTTTCCAAGCTCCCTTTCGCGCAGCCGAGCCGCCGAATGGCGAGTGAATCAGCATGAGATCGATATAGTCGAGACCAGATGTTTTCAAACTTGTCTCGACTTGTGCCTTGGCGCCCTCATAGCTCATACCGCTGCGCGGAATTTTAGAGGTGAAAAAGATATCAGAGCGTGGTATTTTACTAGCTCGAATGGCATCACCACATCCAGCTTCATTGCGATAGGCAGCGGCCGAGTCAATGTGACGGTAGCCGACTTTAAATGCTTCCAAGACGGCCTTCTCGGTTTCCTCTGGGGGTCTGCAAGCCAGGTGTTAGTTTCGACGCATAGACACTCCCTAAACGACAATACTGCGCTAAACAGACGTTTGATATACCTAAACGATGTCAATTTGGTTGTTTATAACTGTACGGTCCATTGTGATATAGTGTACTTACTCCAAAACCCAAGCGAGGGATTTCATAGCCGCTGTTCAATTTGAACGTGGAGTTGATATTGTAAGTGGCCATAGCTACGGCTCTGAAAAGCGAGAGTGACTGGTTAGCTTACACTTTTCAACCTCAAACTCAAGATACGACAGTGTAAACTTCACAAGAATTTATGGAGTGAGGATTGAATCGGTGTAAATATATATGAGTTATTAAGAAGTTATACTTGCCTCACTTTCTTTACCAGAGAAGACGTCGTGATGGTATTGGTGGTACGTATGTACTACCTACAAACAGGCCACTCGCGCTTCTTTTTGCACTACGGGGAGGAAAAGGGGGAGAAAAAGAGATTTGTAGGGATAGCCCGACGCTCGATGAGGGACAATAAATCCGTATTTATACGCAAATCCACAATCTCTTCCTCATCAATTACCAAGCATGCAGCACTAAAACGCATTTCAGATCGGCGTTTGTTAACTATCTCCGCGTTGTACAGCGAAAAGCCTCATAGAATGAAACAACAAAGGCCAACCAGATGCACGGATGGATTTCTGTGAGTCATCCATCTACACTAGTAGACTACGGGCACATCTATATTTGGCTTTATGGAGCTTCTACGGGGATAAGGGTATTTATTAGAAGAAAGAAGAACTGGAATTGGATTAATTAGTAAGTCGGTATGAATGCTAATGGATCTCAATTGGTGTCACTAAAACTTAACTGAGAGCAACGTCAGCCGCTATGACCACCAGGGTATTACAGTCCCATGGAACCAATCAAGAGCTTTAAATGCCGCCTAGTTTCCCGTCTCGCGCAACATTGTCGATAGCGGGGTTGAGGGGCAGCTCTCAGCTTGTTACGTAACTTTGGCTGGTCCATCATCTATCCGTATTATCTACCATTTTTTAAAAGTATTGCGCATCTACCTACCCATCTTACACGGTATTCGTATGACGTTAAACCAAGACAGCTGAGATTATAGGGATCGTAACTAATCTCCCTTACACAACACACGCCGACTGCCTACCATGCAGCTAGTTGGATCAAAATCGTCGCAGCGCCTAGACGAGATAGGCGAGGGAAGTGTCACTCTGCTTCCCGTCGAGCCAGAAGACATGGTATGTTTTACACCGCGCTGGGCGCAAACCTGGCGCGTAATGCAAACTCCCTGTTTGGACTATCTAATATGCGAAGTGGCACGCGAACAATCTAATCAGCCCCGAAGATGTTGTCAAGGCGCATGCGATCCGAAAGGTGACGACAGAAACAAAGACCGGAAGCACCATGTCGGAGAGGGTCCATACAGACCTTACGATACGTGTTACTTCGACCTTCTTTGACCCAGGCGCATCGCAGTTGCATGTCTCGGGCACCGTCATCGTCGAGAACAACTTTGTCAGTCTCGGCCAGTACCACACCCTCGATCTCGAGCTCAATCGGCCTTTCACGCTATGGAAGAAGTACGGGTGGGACTCGGTGGCAAGAGAAACACTCGCGGATGCGTTGAAGCAGGATAAAGAGGGCGCGGTAGCTGCTGTTGTGATGCAGGAAGGCATCGCGAACATCTGCCTTATCACCGAATACCGCACTATACTCAAGCAAAGGGTGGAGAGCACAATACCAAAGAAGCGGTCGAGTAGCTCCGAGCAGGACTCAGGGATGAAGCGCTTCTTCGACAAGACTTTGAGCACATTGACTCGCAGCATAGACTTCTCGATACCTCGGCCATTGCTCTTGGCCAGCCCGGGGTTTGTCGCAGCAGACTTCAAGAAGTACATATCAGATGAGGGTGCTCGAAGAGGCGACAAAATGCTGATAGCTATGGCTAAGGAGGCAACAGTGGTACACTCGAGCTCTGGGCACTTGCACAGTTTGAATGAGATCCTCAAGAGCTCTGAGGTCTTGGCTACTATGAAGGATATGAAATTTTCCAAGGAGACGAGGTACATGGACGAGTTCTTTGACAAGTTGCGCAAGGATGACGGTCGCGCCTGGTATGGCACAGCACCTGTTGAGAAGGCAGTCCGTGAAGGTGCTGTCGGTAGGGGAGGCGGCGTCTTATTGATTAATAACTCGCTGTTTCGAAGCCAGGATATTGGAACAAGAAGAAGATACGTTGCCATGGTTGACAAGGTTAAGGAGGATGGAGGAGAGGCTAGGATACTAAGTAGTGATCACGAGAGCGGACAGCGACTAGACGCCCTGGGTGGTATAGCCGCCATCCTGACATATCCCATGCTAGATCTAGATGAGGATGAAGATCAGACCGGCGAGGGGCAAGCCGAGGCTGAAGAGAATATGCTTATATGAACTCTTCTACAACTTGAATTCACAGCGTGCCTATTCAATGAGACGTGTAACTTGTCGTGTTATGCCATGAGCCTACAGCTTCAATTGGGGTGGCTGAGTAATTTCACATTTCATTAGTGGCCAGTTCTTATTTATTACCTCACATGGGGATAGTATTGAGAGTGGGTATCCAATTAGTAAGGACCTAGGTACTATGTGCAGTCATGTAGTAGAACAGGGGGTGTTTGTGATTCACGATGCGTATTGACGATAGCGACATTCATTTGAATTGCAGTTGGAGCGCAGGATATTGAATGACGTACCGAGATGACATGCATGAAAGCTAATTAAAACGCGGGCGCTACGTCATTATGCGCTCCGTCTCATTCCCGTTTCTATTTTTTTAACCGTTTGCAGCGTTTGTAGATTCAACAGTCTGCTTATACAGCTAAATGAGCGTATACGGTTAAGCTTATTGTCAGTTTTGCGGTGTATATTTCCCCGTTTCTGCCGGTGCCATTCCCGTTAATTCAAGGCTATTTGCCAAGAGAGGTAGCTATCTGCTATCTTAATGCGAATCCGAGTCGCGCCACCCGCGGCATGCTGTCACTTCTCATTGTTGTCGCTGAACACAACATTCTTACTAGTATGCCTACTTTCCAGGTTTATTGAATGCACATTATACTGTATATAAATATTCCCGTTGCTTAGGATATTCTAGCTTAAGCGCCGGGTATGGCCACTATTCTTATTGGATGTCTGAATTTTATATCTAATTCCCATCCATAATTGAGACATCTGAGTCGTTAGTTTCTAGGCGATCCTTTGAAGCCGGATGTGACAGATTTGCGAAAAGAACGCGCTACGATATCTTACCATAAAGCAAAAACCGCTGACCGCGCGATTATTCACCCCGATTGACTTTGCGATAGTAGATATATCCGGGACAATAGACCCATTTCCGCCCCCGCGCGACACACTCCCTTGTCGCTCTGAATAACCTCGGTCGCAACTAGAGAATGGAAGATGTCGACCTCTTCACCGGCCACCGAGGTCGCGCCGCGTCATCAAGATGATCCTACTCCTGCTCATGCAAGTGCGAAGTTGAATCAAAATGGACTGGAGTCATTTCGCGACTTGGGACGTTCGCCGACTTCCTCTGACGATCCGGGTATGTTCATAAGCCACATTCTCCCCCTTGTCTTCGTATTCTTTTGGTAAATGATTTGCGCCACTACCTGTGCCGCCCACATTACTTCTAAGTCCGGACATCTGCCTAACACGTTATCCGTACTAGGCACCAACATCCAACATGCAGGTCCCGGCAAGAAAGCCGTCGCAAAGCTTTCGCGAAAGGATACAGCGGGGAAAGATGTGAAGGATAAGAAGGATACGGATGCCGGGGCTCGGGTTAGCCCGCAAGTCCCGTCGTCCTCGGCTCTAGATCCATTATCCCATGTAGGTCTCAGTCTATTAGGTCGTCCAATCGCGAGGCTGACCCTTACTTCAATTGCAGCATATATTCGTGCGAACCAATACAGACCGCTCAATTGCCTCGAGGTTTCGTACTTCAGGACGACCGGATAGCCCTGCCAATGAAGCAATACCTCGACAATCCTCCGACTTAGCCCCCAAACCACCGGCCCCCCAGTCCGATCCACCTAAAGACAGGAGGTACGTTTATGAGAGCCGTATAGTGAGGATTGTCGGACTTGTCATATACTAACAAGAGCTGTTCATTAGGAAGGGAGGGTTCCTAAGCCGCCTAAGCATGATAGGTGGCAAGAAAAAGGAAGGCGGCATCCACGACGACGAGTCCGAAATTAGCGAATTGAGGACTGAGGGCGCCAATGCCGTTGCTTTTTCTTCGGCCATTGGTGCCGGCGGTTTCATCCCTCATCACAAAGAGCCACCAAGGTATATTAGGGTAAGAGCGCAGAACAAGAAAATAAAAGAGTTCAACCGTATGTTTCTTGCGCAGGAGCTAGTAGGTACGCAGCGGCTACACGAAGATGATCGACCAAAGACACCCAATGGAGCTGCGGCGGGTCGTAAATCTAGCAGGGATGATCCGGAATTAGGTGGCCCCATCTGGGCTGTCGAGTTCAGTAAAGATGGCAGATACTTGGCCACCGGAGGCCGAGACCGAGTTGTGCGCATATGGGCAGTCATCGCAACGGAAGAGGACCGGAAAGTGGACGAGGAGGAAGAGAATGCCATGAGTGATAAAGAGGAACGTCTGAGCGCGCCAGTTTTTCGCGCAAAACCGATCCGGGAGTTCGTTGGCCACACAGGTGATATTCTTGATCTTAGTTGGAGCAAGAACAATTTCCTCCTTTCCTCATCAATGGATAAGACCGTTCGCCTATGGCATATAAGCAGACAGGAATGCTTGTGCACATTTAAACACAAGGATTTTGTCACTTCTATTGCCTTTCACCCTCGTGACGACCGGTTCTTCTTAGCGGGCTCCCTTGATTCTTATCTGCGGCTATGGAGTATTCCCGACAAAGCTGTTGCTTATTCAAGCCAGCTCTCCGATTTCATCACCGCCGTTGCCTTTTCCCCGGATGGGAGAACTGCGATAGCCGGGTGCTTGAATGGATTTTGCATGTTTTATGAGACCGAGGGGCTCAAATACCACACGCAGATTCATGTGCGATCATCTCGTGGCAAGAACGCGAAAGGGAGCAAGATCACCGGTATTGAAACCATGAAGTTTCCCCCAAATGCGCCGGATGGTGTGGTCAAAGTTCTTATCACCTCGAATGACTCCCGTATCAGAATCTACAACTTGGGTGACAAGAATCTCGAACTAAAGCTGAAAGGTCACGAAAATACGTGCAGCCAAATCAGAGCCACATTCAGCGACGACGGCCATTATATAATATGCGGAAGTGAAGATAAGAGAGCATTTATATGGTCAACTAGTGCGCGACTCGCCGAGAATAAGGAAAAGAGGCCCTGCGAATATTTTGAGGCTCATTCTCATATTGTAACAGGAGCTATCTTTGCGCCGACCGCCGCACGACAGTTATTGCAATCCTCCGGCGATCCTATATTCACTCTCTGTAATCCTCCGCCAATAACGTTGCGCAGCAAAGAGGAAGCAGCAGTGAATCAGGTTGGAGAGGCTCAAGATACTCAATCTGAAAGCTCAACCAAAATAAAAAAGCCCGATGAGTCTCCTGGGTATATTGCGCGCTCTACCCATTACGACGGCAACATCATTATAACAACTGATCAAGCAGGCCTAATCAAGGTTTTTCGCCAGGATTGCGCGTTCACCAAGCGCCGTCATGATAACTGGGAGACCGGATCGACATTCTCTAGGAAAATCGGAAGAGATAGTTTGCTCGGGCGCAGCGGTAGTATCGTCACACGAATTAGCGCCAGTAGCCGAGATCCCCATTCTCGCCGCGGCTCGCTCACGCAGCCGCCCCAGATATTCCAGGCCAACTCAGACAGGATAAATACATGGCGGCATGGTGTCGAAGGACATCCAGGCAGACCAGTATCGATATCCGTCTCAACACCTGCGCGCAGCGAGCGGTCCTTATCCCCGAATAAGACATCTCGCACCCCGGTTAACCCTGCTTCGGGAGCGAGAAGGCAGCTTTATACCAACACATCGGCTCTTGGTACTCCAACCAGTCCTACTGCTAGTGTGCAAGCGAACAGGACCAACGAGCGGTCACACTTACGAGAAGCATCGGTACCGCCGGCGCCGAGCTTCTCTTTCCGACCTGTGGACGAAGAAGATGACGAGCTGCGTGTGGATCCAGCCGGTGCTAGTTACTCCTTCTGGAATCTAAACAAGTGGCGGAACATCGCCCCGTTACGAAGTAACGGGAATACCGGATCTGCCACTGGGTCGGATTCAGGGCACAACCGTTCTCAAAGCACGGCCTTAGCCTCGGACACGACAGCGGCTAAGGATCTTCGGCGGAAGAGCACAGCTGTAGAGACAGAAGGAGCCGGGGCGGTTGAAAAGCCGGAGAAATCACATAACCGCCGAAAGAGCGTGCCGGCGAGCGCCATGCTATCTAAAGAACAGGATGAAAGCCACCTGGCACCCCCGGTACCTGTTGCCCCGAGGCCTGAATCTTATGCTAGTCGGTTGAGCTCGGAACTCACTAGTGAAGACGGCGAGGATATGCGGTGCCCGTCATGTGGCAGCCGGGACTTCAGAGCGAAGAGAGTCGCTGGCAGACAAAGGTTACTTTGTGGGAAGTGCGGTCGTGCGGTTAGCACATAAAAGTTTTACGACGAATTCTAATTAGGCCCCCATTTCAGCTGGAGCTGTAGGGTATATGATGAGTAAGTAGTTGTACGAAGAACGAATCTCGGATTGGTTGGTTGCATATATGCATGGCATTGTCGGCGGTAGCTTTCGCAGGAGTCTGAGGAGTTGGAAAAGGGAGATTTTTTCCCTTGGCATTGGGAGATACCACCATGATACATTTATGAAAGATGAAAGAGTTCGTTGCAGTTTCTGAAGACTTAGGGTGTTTCGCTTCTTTAAGAGTGAGCCCAATATATCGTTTTAATTGTTCCGACTTCACTCTCGAGGAGACTTGGCTTCATTGTAACCTTGCGTGAATGACTTCTAGAAGCTAGCCTCCGCCACAAATATTCAGCCACTGCTTAGGGAGCTTTGTGGTTAACGCTCGAATTTAAGAACAGACACCCATAAGACTTCAGTTTAAGTGCCGCATAATCATACTTTCGTGACTTGGAGGTCCTGAGACACTCTCATTTGTTCCCTATTCTTTCCATATTATAGTATAAATGAAGGATGTTCACATATCTACTATGTAGTCATTCTGTATTTTGAGAATTCTTAGATTACGTAATACTTCATGACATACATCGCAAAGAAATTAGGTTATATTCAGAGACCAGCAGATACGAATGGAGTAATCCAATGTCCCCACGGGAAGATCGGCTTACACCCCTGAGAGATCATCGAAGATCTAAGCAATAGGGACACCAGGTGACAGAAATATGTGTCACCTCCTTCAGGAAAGCCTCCAGTACTATAATTGACCAGTGATATCTACTCTTATAAGGTTCGGTGACTATTTCTTCTTCAAATAATGTTACGTCGCTCGGTTTTACTTCCATTATAAGCTTCTTTGGTACAGACTGGCTTGTCTCATTTATTGCAGCCCGAGCGTGTGGTTCAGTTCTCATTCAAGACAGCTGTCAAATCTTGATCAAGATCAACATATGTACTTCCTACCCATGCTAAGACGCACTTCAAAGTCCTGACGCCACTCGTCATGGAGGGCGTTCAAGAGGTTATTAGACAGGCAGTTCCTTAGCTATGTGTAACGTTGAGCTATGTAGAGCAACGTAGCACAGCAGCACGGGAGTACGGCAAGAGCTGCTGCATAAGTAATATAATGTACTGTCTCCCGCACCAATAGACTCATATGAAGGCGTGCCTTGGGAATAACATGCTGACAATGATGTCACAGTGCTTTTTAGCTAATCTCTGTTTCTATGAAATGCCGTATCAAAGGAACTTTTCGGGTTTGAGGTCACCTTATTGAGACAACACGGCTTGAAGTGGTGTGAGCAAACATTGCGGCAGGGGGTATATCTGGTCGTATAGGTACGAGTCGCATGACTCCTTTTCTTCGCCTTTTTTGTAATAACGTGACTTCAGGACAAAATGACAAGGAACCCAAGAGCAGGGTTCAGAAATGGTGATAATAATGCAGCATTATTTTTTTTTTGTTTCTCGTAGGAGATGGTGTCGTGCACGTTGATCGTTGTCTAGGGGTACGTAAGCAAAGAAGGTCAAATGGGAAGAAAGAATCCCACTTCGAGTCCGTATCTAAGATCTCGACATGGGACGAGGAACCATGTAAAATCTCCATACATGGTCGAATGATTAATCGTATGCAGATATTAGTCCCACTAGCAGGCGGCATATAATAGGCCATTTGGCAAAAACTGCTAACCTATTAAAACCATAAAACTTAATTATATAATATATAATATAAGCTATATAATATTTTAATCTTACTTATATTATATATAAGTATATTAAATATTAAATATAATTATTATATAATTTAATATAAATTAATAATATAAATATTTAAATTAAAATATTATTTTAATTAAAAACTTTTATATTTTTTTTTATTATTAATATTAAAGTAAGTTTTTTATTATTATCCTTATTATTGTTTTTATTTTTATTATAAATAATAACCTTTTTTTTTATTAATAATAATATTAAATATAATTATTTTTTTAATTATTTTAATAAAATATTTAAGGAATTTTTTAATAATAATATAAGGTAAAAAAATTATTAATAAGTTAGTTTATAATATTAATAATAATAATAATAATTAAGTTAAAAAGGATTATTAAGGGAAATAATAAGATTAAAATTAGCTTTATTTAAATTAAGTATTAATATATATTATAAAAAAAATATTTTAATTATAATAGGTTTTATATTTTAACTTAAATATTTATATTATTAGTTTATATTAAGTTAATATATAATAATTATATTTAATATTATAATAACTTTATTTAATTTATTAAAAAAGTTTTTAAATAATATTTTTATATTTTTAAAAAGCTAAATTTAAAGTATATTTAATAAAGCTTAAAATAATTTAAATAAAGTTATTAAAGCTTTAAACTTTATTATTTTATACTTATAAATTAAAAATTATTACAAAGTTAAAATTTTATTATTATATAATAATATATAAATATTTATAAATTTTTATTAATAATATTATTAGGTTTAAAGTTTATAATATTTAATAATTTAAAGGTTTTTTAAAGTATAAAATATTTATAATTAATAATAAAGTTATTTATAAATATAATAAGTTAAGGAAATAACTTATTTAAAATAATTATATTAAAATATATATTTTTAATTATTTTTTATAAAAGGTTTTAAGTAATAAAATTTATTAAAAAAGCTTTATTATTAATTAAAATAAATTTTATTTTTATTTTTTATATAAAGTAATTATTATTTTTTAAAAATTTAAAGAAATTAAATATATATAAGTTAAATTTTATTTATAATATATATATATTAATATATAAATAAGGTTAATAATGTAAATAAGGTTAAATAAAATTAAAAATAAAAGGATAAATAAAAATTAAAAAGATAAAAATTAAAAGGGATAAAAATTAAAAGGATAAAAATTAAAAAAATAAGAACTAAAGGAAATAAAAATTAAAGGAATAAAAATTAAAGGGATAAAAATTAAAAAGATAAGAATTAAAGGGAATAAAAATTAAAGGAAATAAAAATTAAAGGGATAAAAATTAAAGGAATAAAAATTAAAGGGATAAAAATTAAAGGAATAAAAATTAAAGGGATAAAAATTAAAGGGATAAAAATTAAAGGAAAAGGGAATTAAAATGAGTAAAAATTTAAAGAAATAAAGACTTAAAATTAATTATTAATCTATGTTATTTAACATATAACCACTTTATTAAAAAATAATAAAAACTAATATTAAATAGGTATAATATTATTAAAAGCTTACTTTACTTATATATATATAAAAGGTAGGAAATTTCTTTAATATAAAATAAAAGAATAAGTGTTAATAAATTATTATTATATTATATTTAATTTAAAATAGTTTTATTATTTTTTTTATATATTTATTTTATGTATAATATATATTAAAAGGCTTTTTTAATAATTTAATACTTTATATTTACCATTATAAATTATTTATTAAAAATAAGCTTATATTTATTAATAATATAGTTATTATAATTAAAATGTAAGGGAAAATCTTATATAAATTAAAAGATAATAAAAACTTTAATAATATAATAATAAATTAATTAAAAAGTAGTAAACATATTATAAGTATTAATGTTATTATAGCTAATATATTAATTTTAATAATATATTATAAGCTTATTAATATGATTAAGGCAAAAATTAATAAGGAAATAATAAAGTTAATAATAAGTAATAAGAGGAAATATAAGAAAAAATAGCTTTAAACTTTAAAAGTAAAAATTATTATAACTTTAAAGGAAAATAATTAATTAGTATATTTAAAATATAATTATAATTATAACTTATTATGTTATAAAATGTTATTACTTAGTATTTAATATAAAGGGGAGAAAGATAATAATGGCATAAAATTAACGATTTTTTTAGGAGGTTTAAAAGTTTATTTTTTATTTAATAATTATAAAATAAATGGTAAAAAAATTTTATTTGTAATTATTTATTTAAGGGATATAATAGTATAATAATAATAGTAATATATTATTTTTATAGTAAAAAAGTTTAAAAATATCTTTTAGTTAAAAATAAAAAAGTGGCTTTATAATTTAATAGGAAATGAAAATATATGGGCTTTTAATACTTTTATAATAATATAAAAGTTTTATTAAGGTATTAATAAATTGTTTAATATATTTTTTAAATAATTTAAGATAATAAAAGTTGGTAATTTTAAGGAATATTTAAAATAAATTAAAGTATTAAATTTATTAATAAAATTAATTTTTAAGTTAAAAAGTAAGTGCTTTAAAAGGTTTTTATTAGCAATATAAATTAAGCTTAAAAATAAGGTAAGAATTTTTAAAACTATATTAAAAAGGTAGTAAAAAAAGGCGTTAAGTAATTAAAAAAAAGGCTTATAAAATAATATAGTGCTAATATAATATCCTTATTAAACTAAAATTACTAAGGCTAAAAGGGATATTAATTAAAATTGTAATTTATAAGTGTTTATATTAATTATAATATTTTTATAGGAATTAACCTTTTATTTATATTATAAAAAAAAAGGGTTATTAATGGTTTAATTATTTAAAAATATAATATTTTAAATATAATAAATATAAATACTTTGTTAACTAATGTATGGAATTTATAAATGGTAATTATATAAGTAATGTAAATAAAACTTTTTTTAAAATATAAAAGATAAAAGATTTATAATAAAATATAAATCTTTATTAAATATATTTCGAAGCTATAATAAAGTTATAAATAAAGGGAGAATAAATTAAACTTTATATTTTTATTAATATAAGATTAAATTATAATATAGTTTATATTAAATATATCTTAGTAACCTTATAATATTATTTTATATTAAGAAAATTAGTAAATGGCTTTTATAAGGTAAGCTTTACCTTAACGTGATTTAATACTTTTATTAAAATAAAGGATAATTTAAGGAAATTATATTATATATATAATAATATTAATGTTATGGATTAAAATTTTAGCTATAATATTTTATTAGGATTATTTTAAACGGATTGTATAAATATTATTTTAAAGGTATAAAGTAAATTATAAAAGTATAAAATTATAAGTAATAATATTACTTTTATATAAAGCTAAAAGAAAATTAAGTAAACATTAAAAAATAATAATAAAGTTATAATAATAATTTTATTATTAATTATAAAAGAAAAAATTAATAAAGGATTTTACTTTAACTTATATAAAGATAATTATACCCTTATATAATCCCTTTCCTTTAAATATAAGGAATTTAAGGAAGTATTTAATATTAATAAAGTATTTATATTATTAGAATATTAAAACTAGGATTATGTTATTAATTTTAAAAAAAGAAAAAAATTATTTTTTAACTTAATTTATTTATTAATAGAAAAGGAGTTAAAGGTGTTTAAGGAATATATTAATAACGTTTTTAAGAAAGGATAAATTAAATCTTTAAAAAATGTAACGGGGTTATTAGTATTATTTATATTTAAGTTAAAAAAGAAGCTTTGATTTTATATTAATTATAAGGCATTAAATTAAATAATTAAAAAGGATTATATTATATTATTATTAGTAAATAAAATTTTAAATTAATTAATCGGGGTTAAATATTTTATTAAGCTTAATTTAAAAGATATTTATCATAGGTTATAAATTAAAAAAGGAAATAAATAAAAGATAGTGTTTAAAATTAAATATAAATATTTTAAATATATAATAATATTATTTAAGTTATTAAATATTTTAACTATATTTTAAAATTATATTAACCATATATTTATAAAATTAATAAATATAATATATATTATTTATTTAAATAATATTTTAATTTATTTCAATAATATTATTTTATATATATAATATATTTATAATGTTTTTAAATAATTAAAGGATTAAAAGTTATATATAAATTTGGTAAAATATAAGTTTAATATTAAGAAAATAATATTTTTAGGATTTATAATATTTCTAAAAAATATTAAAATAGATTAAAAAAAGGTAAAGATAATTTTAAAATAATAACCACCTTATAATATATATAATGTACAAATTTTTCTAGGTTTCGTAGGCTTTTATAAAAGGTTTATTAAAGATTATTTAAAAATTATAATCTTTTTTATTAACCTATTAAAAAAGAAATTAATCCTACCCTTTAACCTCCTTATTAAAGCGTTAAAAGCTTTTAAAAAATTTAAGGAAATATTTTTAAAAGCCTTTATTTTAAAATATTTTAATAATTGGTTATTAACCTATATAAAAATAAATACGTTATAATAAGCGATAAAAGTAATTTTATTCTAATTTTACAAAGGAAAATAACACTTTATTACTTTTATTTTAAAGAAATTATAAAGTGTTAAAGCTAACTATACTATCCTAAATATTAAAATATTAGCTATTATAAATATATTTAAAAAATAAAAGCATTATTTAATATATTTAAATAACTAGGTTAATATATTAATAAATTATTTAAATCTTTAATATATTATGTTAAAATTAAAGCTAAGTAATAAATAGGTTAAATAAATTAAAATATTTATAAATTTTAACTTTTAAATAATTTATAAATCTAAGAGTTTTAATTTTATTAATAAGTTATTATAATAACTTAACCATATAAATGAAAAAGGGAAAATTAAAGCTTATAAAGATATTTTATTAAGGTTTTAAAAAAGGTTTTAAAATAGTTAAAAAAGATATTACGTAATAGTTAATAACTTAAATTTTAATGGATTAAAAATAGTTATAAAAGTATATACCTTATTATTAAAAAATTATATAAGGAAGTATAATATATTGTTAAAGTTTTTAAAAAAGTTTAAAAATAGTTAGGAATTATTAAATGATTAAAAAAGTAAAAGATAATTATTAAAGTAAAAATAAAATAATAATAAATATAATTAAGTTTAAATATTATAAGATAATAATAAAATATTAGGTATATTTTTTTTAAAAAAAATTTATAAAAAATAAAAAAAAGATTTATTTATTAATATAAAAGTATGGAAATAATATTATAATAATTATAAAGGAAATAAGCTAATTTAAACTATAGAAAAAAACTTAATAAAATATTAAGGTAAAATTTATATATCCTTTACTTTAATATTAAAACTATTTTATTATTATTATAACATATTATTTTTAAAGTATTAAAAAATAGTAAAAATAATTAAAAGATTTATAAAATGTTATTATTAAAATAACTTTAAGAATAATATAAAAAGTTATATAAATAGTTATGTAATTTATTAATGGATAAAGGCTTAAAAATATTTCCTATATAGTAAGTTAAGTTTGTTATTAATTTTAAATAGGTTAGGTAAAAAAATATCTTTAAACTTTATAACTAAGTTATTAAACTTAATTATATTAGGAGGTTATATATGCGATAATATATTAGTGGTAGTGGATAAATTTTTAAAATATACCTTATATATTATAATAATGAAAAACTTAATCGCTAATGGTTTAATAAAAATTTTTTCGCGAAAGTATTTTTATAAATAAGATTATTAAAAGGTATTATATTAAATAAGGGATTATTATTTATAAATAAATTTTAAGTAATATTTTATTATAAGCTTATTATAAATTAAAGGTTTAATATAATATATTATTTATAAATTAATAAATAAATTAAGTAATAAAATTAAAACTTAAAACATTACTTAAAAATTTTCTATAATTATAAATAAAGTAATTAGTTAAAAAAGCTAATATTAATAAAATAAGTATATAATATTTTAATATATTTCATATATAATTAAACTTTAACTTATATTTATATTAAATTTATATTATAAGGTTTAGTTAATTTTATAATAAAAAAAATAAGATAAAATTTAATAAGGGGTTTAAATAAGGCGAAATAAATATATTAAGTTTAAGAAAAAGTAATAACTTTATTATAAGCTTTAAATAAGTTTTATATTAAATGATATAATAAAAATAAAATAAAAAAAATGTTTTAAATAAGGGAATAAGTTTTAGTATTTATAAAAAATATTAATTAAAAATGCCTTAATTAAAAGCTAATAAATAAATATTTAAGTCTTTTTAAGGTAAAAAAAATAATAAAATAATATGATTTAATATATAAATTAAAACTATTACTTAAGTATAAAATATATAATGTCTTTAATATTAATAATTTTAAATCTTTTAAGTTAAAATTTAATAAGGTTTTAAATAAATAGAAAGTAATTTTAATTAGTAATAATATTTATAAAATAAAGGCAATTCTAAACTATAAAAGTAAAGGAAAAAACCAATAATATTTAATTTAATGGGTAAAATATAATAGTAATAATAACTTTTAGGAAAAGGTTAAAGATGTTTTAAAAAATATTAAAAGAAAATATAAGAAAAAATTACAAAAAAAGCTTATAATAATTATATTATAAATGCGAAATAAATTAACAAATATTATTTAATCCTTATTTAGCTTATTATTTACCTTATTATTTTTATTATTACCATGTTTATCACCTTTATTATTATTATTATAATATTATAAAAGGGAAGTAATATTTTTATATAGTATAAGATTAAAGCCACTTTAATTAAATGATTATATAAAATAACTATTAATAAAAAAATTACTATATAAAGGAAATAAAAAAAACTTATAATAAAATAATTAATTATAAAAATATTAATAATTTTATAAATTTGTTAAATCTTAATAATAATATCCTTTAAAGTTACCATGATAAATTTAACCATATTTGCCAAATGTTTTTAATAATTAATTATATCCTTATAATACTTTTTTATAACCTTTACCTTATTTAAATTATTTTTATTTTTAAAAGCTTATAAAGCCTTATATAAATTATCCTATTAATTTTAAACCATATCTTAATAATAAGTAAATAGAAAAGGCTAATAATAATAATAATAAAAGGGTTATATATAAACTAAACATTAAGATTTATAATAAAAGTATTATAAAAAACACGGATAATACACTATTATTATTAAGAACACAATTAAAAAAGGCGGCATTAATAATATATCTTTTAAATTAAAAAAGTTATAACTAACTTATAAATATATAACTTTTATAAAAATAAAAATAATAGGAATATTTCCCAAAGATATTTAAAATAAAATCATTAATAAAGGAATTATAACAAGGTAAAAAAGATATATACTTTTAGGTTTAATATAACTATAATTATTAAGATTATTTTCCCATTAATTTATTATAACATAAATATAACAATGATATAATATAGGATAATTATAGGTAATAAAATTTATATAACCACTATAAAAAGTGGGTTTTTTACTAATAAAAATATATAAAAATAATATATTATTAAAGCAAATAAATAATAAAGTTAATATATTAATAATAAAAGGTAATAATGGTATATAAAAAGATAAAAAAAGTAAAAAAAAGCAAAGTACTAAAAAGAAAGCCATTATAATTAAATATTAAATTAAAACATTAAAAATAATATTATTATTACTTAAAAACAAAGGATTATATAATAATAAAAAGGTTTATAATAAAAAGTATATAATATAAATAAAGTAATTAAAAAACATAAGAAAAATATATATACATTATAATAACTTTATAACAAATTATAACTTTTAAAAATAAAAATATAACTAAGGAAAATAACTTTATTAAGAGATAATAGGGACTAATATTAAATAAATATAATATTACTAAAAGTTTACTTTATTTACACATATATAAGAGGTAAAAAACCTCTTTAATATAAAATAAAAGAATAAGCATTAATAAATTATTATTATATTATACTTAACTTAAAGCAATCTTATTACCTTTTTTATATATTTACTTTATATATAACATATATTAAGGGGCTTTTTTAACACACTTATTTTAAATTTATTATAATATAACTTTACTTTATAAGCCTTTAAAAATTATGTAATTAATTTAACTTAAAGCTTTTATAAATAGTTATTAATAATTACTTATAAACTTATTATAAAGTATATAATATAAATATTAATATTTCTTAAAAAATTTATTAAAGAAATTAATAAAAAACTATTAAAATAAAAGGAAAATTTTAAATTTTACCTTAAAATAAGTATATATTTACATATAATTCTTTAATTTAAATAACTATAAAAATAAAATATATATCATTAAAATCTTTAAACTTTTTTCCTTTTATTAATATATATAATACTTAATTTTAACCTAAAATTATAGTTAAATTATACTTAAATTAAAAAGGTTTAAAAAGTAACAATTTTTTATTACTTTTTAAATATAAAAATATTACTTATAATATTATTTATATTTATTATTTTTATAACTAAGCTTATACCTTTAATACCTATATTAAAATAAAGCTTAAAATAAGATAAATTTAAAACTATTTTTAAATTTTTAATACTTAATTTATTTATTTATATATATATTAAAAAGCTATTTATTATTATCTTTTAACCTTATTAACTTTGTTAACCTTATCGCACTTAAGCTTATTAACGCTTAAATTAAAATAACATTAATTTTCTCTTTTAAATTAAAATATAAATCTTTTAATATATTTTATAACTAATTTTATTATACTTATTATTTATTTTTAAATATTAAACCCTTTTATTTTTTTATTTAATATTAATTTAAGGAATAATTTAAATTTATTCCTAATTTCTTTATCTTTTAAAGCTATTATCACTTATTAAAAACCACCTTATTTAACCTTATTAAATAAATAATAATATCCTTTTTTAATTTTATATTCCCAACTAGTAATATATTACTTAATTTAATTTTTACAATTAATTTAATAAAACTAATATTTATATTAACCTTTTCACTTCCCTTAATAATTAAATCTTAAACCTTAATACTTAAACTAATTAATATAAACCTTTAATATTTTTAATAATATTATAAAGGCTATTTAATTATTAAGAACAAATGAGATAAACATTACTAGGCTTAATAATATAATTTAAAAATTAAAAATTCTAATATTATTAATTAAAAGTAAGCTTATAAAATTTATATAAAAAGAAAGTATTAAAACTTTTTTAAATATAAAACTTAAGGCATTTAAAACATTATAAACTACTTATATATTTATTTATATGCTAATAAAGTTAAAAATAAAAAGGTTAATAAAATAAGTAACGATTAATTATTAGTATAATTTAAAAGATAATTTAATATTATAAATAATTTCTAATTAACCATTTTATATAACTTTATTAAAAAATATCATAGATTTTAATTAATATTATTTAATTAAAAAACTTAATAAATAAAGTTAATTAATATTTAACCTTAAATAATATTAGGAACCTTTTTAATCATTATTATAATATACTTAAATATTTAACTATATATTATATTTATCTTTATTCCTTTTATTATTTCTCCTCGCTTTTATTATATTAAAAAAATATCCTTGTAAATTTTATAACTATTAACAATATTATATTAAGCTATCGTATAAAAATTCATTATAACTTAACTTAAATTCTTTTTTCTCCTCCTTATATTTTTTAAAATATTCCTTTAAAACTTTATAAACATTATAATAAAGTTTTATTAAATTAATTCTTAAACCTTTAAAAGAATAGTTAACTAACCATTTATTATAAATTTATTACATCTTTAATAATAAAAAATTATTAAAATTATAATAACAAATTAAATTTAAAAGCTTATATACTTTAATAAAAAAGCTTAAATTATTTAATATATTTACTCCTTAATTTTAAATATTAATTTTCCCATAATTTCTTTATAATATTTTAATATAACTATAAATTATATAATTATTATTTAATTAATATTTAATCCTATAATTATTTTATTATTTTATAAATTCCTTAATATCCTTTTATATTATCTTATTATAAATAACATATAATACAACTTAATCAATTATATTTTTTTTTATAAACTAATTAAAAACCTTTAAATTTTTAAAATATAACTATTTAAGGTTAATATTAATTTATTAAACAAAATATTTTAATAAATATATATAATTTACCAGTTTATTACACCTTTATATAATTACCATTATTATTACTTAATTTTCCTATTTCCCTTATTAACTCCTTAAATATAAAAATTTAAAATATAATAATCTTATTTTTATATATATTATATACCATTTAAATATATTAATTTTATTATTAATTAAATAACCCTAATTAAATTAAATTAAACTTAAGCTATAAGGGGAAATTTAACACTATAATTTATTTAAATAAGTTATAATTAAAATCTTAACTTAATTATAATAATAAAAAACTATTATAAAATGTTTATTAGTAAAAAGGTAAATTGGTAAACTTTATACCATATAATATAATAAGAATATATATTAATTATAATATATATTTTAATTTTAATAAATTAAAACTTTTAATAATTATTTATAAACCATATATAATTTAGCTTAAAAATAATAAATTTCCTTTCCTTTTAAAGGAATAACATAATCTTTAACCATTATTATACCACTTTTAAATATTATTAGTAATATGTATTTTAAATTATTTATCTTAATAAAAAAAGCTTTATTTTCTTATAAATAAATCTATAAATATACTTTTTACCATAGTTACTTAATGTATTTAAATATTATTAATAATTATTAAAAAAACTTTCTAATGCTTTTTTAAATAAAACTTATTCCTAATTAATTAATACCTTTTTACTTATATTATTTTCTATTCGAATTTAAATTAAAAGGGCATAAAAAATATTAATTCTATATTAAAATTATAATCATATTAATATCTTATTATTTTTCAAATCCTTAAGGAAAAAAAAATATTATATAAACATTAAAAACATAAAAGTATATTTTACAAAATTATAATAATAAAGTTCCCATTACACCATATAATATTTAATAAATTATAATCTTAATTAAATCTTAAATTATTTTTACTTAAAATAATAAATAATAGTTAATATTTAAAGCTTTATTTTAAAAAAAGTATAAAACTTTGCTTTAATTTTATTAATACATTATTCATTTTTATAAAAACTTTATCTTTATATAACTTATTAAAGAAAACATATTAAAGTTTTATAACTATATTTTTTTTAAAACTTATTAACTATTTATTATTAAAAAAGCCTATCATTTTAATATTATTAAGCAATTTTTATTTTATAATTATCTATAATACTTAATAATTATAATATAATAACTTTAAGTTATAATATATTTAACCCTTAATTATAATATTTTTAAAAAATAATATATATTATTTAATTTATTTAATAAATATATAAATAAAGAAGTAAATTTATACCTTTTCTTTTACAATATTTGTTAAAAATATCTATTATTTACTTATTATTTTAAAAAAATCTAAATACTTAACTTACTTTATTTATAAAAGCAAATAAAAATCTTTATTATAAAGATTATATTCTTATATATAAATAGTTAAATTATATATAAATGTATATAAGGTAGGTAAAGGTAAAAATTAATATTTTTTATTAAGGCTTAAAACCATTTATTTATTTACCTTATATTTAATTATAATAAACGTTTATATCTTTTATAAATAATAATAACCTTATCTAACCTTATTTAAATAATTATTAACTTTTATTTTAATTATAATTTTAAGCTTATTTTTTTTAACCTTTAAATTAGTTTATTTTTAAATAAAAATATATATATAAAATTTTTTCCTTTTATTACCTTAAAATCTTTTTTCCAATCCCTTAAATAATTTTAATATTATTATAAATCTTATATTAATAAATATTAATATATTTAATAATATAATATATAAATATATTAATTAAGCCTAAAAACTATTTAAAATAAATTATAAAAAATTTACCTATAATGTGAAAATAATAATAAAAAAAGTAATTAAAATTTAATTTAAAATAATTATATTATATACTTATATATATAAAAAAAGTAACAAGGTTAATACTAATATCTTTAACTTAAAAGAAATAATTTTAAACCTAACCAAATATATAAATATAACCACTACTTTTTTAAAATAATGTATAACCTTCTTATAATTTTATAAATAATATATAAATATAAAATATTTTTTAAATTAACTTCTAAATATAAATATTACATTTATATTAATTAACTTTTAAGAAATTATAATTAAAGCTATACTTAAAAAAATTATTATTTTTAATTTTAATAATATACTTTATAATATAATATACTTTTTATTTATAAAAAACTAAAAATATATAAAATATTTTTACTAATTATTACCTTAAAATAAGAAAAAATTCCTTTTTTATTTTATTAAAAAGATTTTTAACTAAAATTTACTTATATAATTTTTTATAGCTAAGATTATATTTAATATTAAAGCCTTTAATAATTAAAATAAGTATAACCTTTAAACCAATTATAAATAATAAGTAAATAACTTTTATTTTATATGTTAGCTAATAATAAAATTATTTAAGTTTAAAATATAACTATATTAATTAAAAATAATTAATTTATAAGTTTACTTATTTAAAAAAAAAGAAAAAGGGAATTTTATTTTATACTTAGTTATAAATATAATAAAAGATAAACCAATCTTTTTTATAAGGTTAAATTATTTTCTTTTAATTTTAAGCTTTATTTAAATATTTAATTTAAGTATATATTATTAAATATATATTATAGTTTTATAAATAAAGCATATATATTAGTTTTTAATTATTTTTAAAATAATTTTAAAATTATTAATTAAGTAAAAAATAATTAAAAAATAATTTAATTCTAAGCTTTTAAAAATGAAATAAAGGCTAGGAAAATAAAATTAAGTAATAAAAAAATATTATTTACCTAAAATCCTTAATTAAAAATTATTAAAAAGGCCTTTTAATATATGTTATATATAAAGTAAATGTATAAAGGAAATAATAAAACTATTTTAAATTAAATGTGATATAATAATAATTTATTAATACTTACCTTTTTATTTTATATTAAAAAGGTTTTTTATCTTTTATATATGTGTAAATAGAGTAAGCTTTTAATAACATTATATCTATTTAATATTAATCCCTATTATCCCTTAATAAAGTTATTCCTTTTAATTATATTTTTATTTTTAAGAGTTATAATTTATTATAAGGCCGTTATAATATATATATATTTTCCTTATGTTTTTTAATTACTTTATTTATATTATATGTTTTTTATTATAAATTTTCTTATTATTATATAATCCCTTATTTTTAAATAATAGTAATATTATTTTTAATGTTTTAATTTAATATTTAATTATAATAATTTCTTTTTTAATACTTTATTCTTTTTTACCTTTTTTATTTTTTTATATATTATTATTATTTTTTATTATTAATATATTAACTTTATTATTTATTTATTTTAATAATATGTTATTTTTATACATTTTTATTAGTAAAAAACCCATTCCTTATAATAATTATATAAATTTCGTTACTTATAATTATCTTATACCATGTTATTATTATACTTATGTTATAGTAAATTAGTGGGAAGATAATCTTAATAATTATGGCTATATTAAATTTAAAAGTATATATTCCTTTTACCTTATTATAGTTTTTTTATTAATGATTTTATTTTAAATGCCTTTAAGAAATACTCTTATTATTTTTGTCTTTGCAAAAGCTATATATTTACAAGTTAATTATAACCCTTTTAATTTAAAAGATATATTGTTAATATTGCCTTTTTTAGTTATATTTTTAATAGTAATATGTTACTTATATTTTCTATGATGTTTTTATTATAAGTTTTAATATTTAGTTTATATATAATCCTTTTATCATTATTATTATTAGCCTTTTTTACTTACTTATTATTAAGATATAATTTAAAATTGGTAAGATAATTTATATAAGGCTTTATAAGCTTTTAAAAATAAAAATAACTTAAATAAAATAAAGGCTATAAAAAAGCATTATAAGGATATAATTAACCATTAAAAACATTTGGCAAATATAATTAAATCTATTATAGTAGCTTTAAAAAATACCATTATTAAAATTTAATAGATTTATAAGGTTATTAATACCTTTATAATTAATTATTTTATTATAAGTTTCTTTTATTTCCTTTATATAATAACTTTTTTACTAATAATTATTTTATATAATTATTTAATTAAAGTAACCTTAATCCTATGCCATGTAAAAATGTTATTCCCTTTTTATAATATTATAATAATAATAGTAAAAGTGATAAGTATAATAGTAATAAGGATAATAAGGTAAGTAATAAGTTAAATAAAGATTAAATAATATTTACTAGTTTATTTTACATTTATAATATAATTATTATAAGCCTTTTTTATAATTCTTTCTTATATTTTCTTTTAATACCTTTTAAAACATTTTTAGCCTTTTCCTAGGAGTTATCATTACTACTATATTTTACCTATTAAATTAAATATTATTAATTTTTTCCTTTATTTTTATAATTTAAAATTACCTTTATTTTATAAATATTATCACTAATTAAAGCTATTTCTTATTTATTTAAAACCTTATTAAATCTTAGCTTAAAGGATTTAAGGTTATTAATATTAAAGATATTATATATTTTATATTTAAGTAATAGCTTTAATTTATATGTTAAATCATATTATCTTATTATTTCTTTTACTTTAAAAGAATTTAAATATTTATTTACTAACTTTTAATTAAAATATTTTTAATTAATATTTTTTATAAATATTAAAACTTATTCCCTTACTTAAAATATTTTTTTATCTTATTTTTATTATATTACTTAATATAAAACTTATTTAAAGCTTATAATAAAATCACTACTTTTTCCTAAGCTTAATATATTTATTTCACCTTATTTAAATCTTTTATTAAATTTTATCCTATTTTCTTTATTATAAGATTAATTAAGCCTTATAATATAAATCCGATATAAATATAAGCTAAAATTTAATTATATATAAAGTATATTAAAATATTATATACCCATTTTATTAATATTAACTTTTTTAATTAATTGCTTTACTTATAATTATAAAAGGTTTTTAAATAATGCTTTAAGTTTTAATTCTATCATTTAATTTATTTATTAATTTATAAATGATATATTATACTAAGTTTTTAATTTATAACAAGCTTATAATAAAATATTACTTAAAATTTATTTATAAATAACAATCCCTTATTTAATATAATATTTTTTAATAATTTTATTTATAAGAATACTTTTATAAAAAAAATTTTTATTAAGCCATTAATAATTAGATTTTTTATTATTATAATATATAAGGTATATTTTAAAAATTTATTTACTATTATTAATATATTATTATATATATAACCTTCTAATATAATTAAATTTAACAACTTAATTATAAAATTTAAAGATATTTTTTTACCTAACTCACTTAAAACTAATAACAAACCTAACTTATTATATAAGAAATATTTTTAAGCCTTTATCTATTAATAAATTATATAATTATTTACATAACTTTTTATATTATTCTTAAAATTATCTTAATAATAATATTTTATAAATCTTTTAATCATTTTTATTACCCCTTAATGCCTTAAAAATAATACATTATAGCAATAATAAAATAATTCTAATATTAAAATAAAGGATATATAAATTTTATTTTAATATTTTATTAAATCCTTTTTTATAATTTAAATTAGCTTATTCCCTTTATAACTATTATAACATTATTTCTATACCTTTATACTAATAAATAAATCCTTCTTTTATTCTTCGCGAATTTTTTTTAAAAAGGGTATATTTAATATTTTACTATTATTTTATAACACTTAAACTTAACCATATTTACTATTATTTTATTTTTACTTTAATAATTATCCCCTATTCTTTTAATCATTTAATAATTCTTAGCTATTTTTAAACTTCCTTAAAAACTTTAGTAATATACTATATTTTTTTATATAATCCTTTAATAATAAAATATATACTCTTATAATTATTTTTAATTTATTAAAATTTAAGTTATTAACTATTATATAATATTTCTTTTAATTATTTTAAAACCTCTTTTAAAATTTTAACAAAGTACCCTTATAAGCCTTAATTTTCCCTTTTTTATTTATATAATTAAGTTATTATAACAACTTATTAATAAAATTAAAACTCTTAAATTTATAAATTATTTAAAAGTTAAAATTTATAAATGCTTTAATTTACTTAACTTACCTATTACTTAGCTTTAACTTTAACATAATATATTAAAAATTTAAATAATTTATTAACATATTAACTTAACTATTCAAATATATTAAATAATGCCTTTATTTCTTAAATACATTTATAATAACCAACATTTTAACATTTAAAATAATATAATTAACTTTAACGCCTCGTAACTTCCTCGAAATAAAAGCGATAAAATACCATCTTTTTTTATAAAGTTAAAATAAAACCACTCCCACCGCCTATTATAACATGTTTATTTTTATACGGATTAATAATTAACTATTAAAATATTTTAAAATAAAGGCTTTTAAAAATATTTCCTTAAATCTTTTAAAAGCTTTTAACGTTTTAATAAGGAAGTGAAAAAATAAAATCGATTTCTTTTTTAACAAGTTAATAAAAGAAATTATAATCTTTAAATAATCCTTAATAAACCTTTTATAAAAGCTTATAAAGCCTAGAAAAATTTACATATTATGTATGCTATAAAGTGATTATTATTCTAAAATTACCTTTACCTTTTCCTAATTTATTTTAATACCTTTTAAAAATATTATAAATTTTAAAAATATTACTTTTTTAATATTAAACTTACATTTTGCCAAATTTATATATAACTTCTAATCCCTTAATTATTTAAAAATACTATAAATATATTATATATATAAAACAACATTACTAAAATAAATTAAAATATTATTTAAATAAATAATACATATTATATTTATTAACCTTATAAATATATAATTAATATAATTTTAAAATATAGCTAAAATATTTAATAGCTTAAATAACATTATTATATATTTAAAGTATTTATACTTAATCCTAAATGTTATTTTTTATTTATTTCCTTTTTTAATTTATAATTTATAATAAGTATTTTTTAAATTAAGCTTAATAAAATATTTAACCTTAATTAATTAATTTAAAATTTTATTTATTAATAATAACATAATATAATCCTTTTTAATTATTTAATTTAATGTTTTATAATTAATATAAAGTTAAAGTTTCCTTCCTAACTTAGGTATAAATAATATTAACAACCTTATTATACTCTTTAAAAATTTAATTTATCCTTTTTTAAGGACGTTATTAATATATTCCCTAAACATTTTTAACTCTTTTTCCATTAATAAATAAATTAAGTTAAAAAATAACTTCTTTTCTTTTTTAAGGTTAATAATATAATCTTAATTTTAATATTCCAATAATATAAATACTTTATTAATATTAAATATTTCTTTAAATTCCTTATATTTAAAAGGAAAAAATTATATAAAAATATAATTATCCTTATATAAATTAAAATAAAATCCCTTATTAATTTTCCCCTTTATAATTAATAATAAAATTATTATTATAACCTTACTATTATCTTTTAATGCTTATTTAATTTCCTTTTAGCTTTATATAAGAGTAACATTATTACTTATAATCTTATACTTTTATAATTTATTTTATACCTTTAGGATAATATTTATATAATTTACTTAAAATAATCTTAATAAAGTATTATAACTAAAATTTTAATTTATAATATTAATATTACTATATATATAATATAATTTTTCTAAATTATTCCTTATTTTAATAAAAGTATTAAATTATACTAAGGTAAAGTTTACCTTATAAAAGTTATTTATTAATTTCCTTAATATAAAATAATATTATAAAATTATTAAAATATATTTAATATAAATTATATTATAATTTAATTTTATATTAATAAAGATATAAAATTTAATTCATTTTTTCCCTATTTATAATTTTATTATAACTTTAAAATATACTTAATAAAAATTTATATTTTATTATAAGTCTTTTACCTTTTATACTTTAAAGGGAATTTTATTCGCATTATTTGTATAATTATCGTTTATAAGTTCTATACATCGGTTAATAAAGTACTTATACTTATTATACTTAAAACATTATATCTTTAAATAGTTAAATCGTTAATAACCCTTTTTTTTTATAATATAAATAAAAGATTAATTCTTATAAAAATATTATAATTAATATAGGCATTTATAAGTTATAATTTTAATTAATATCCCTTTTAGTCTTAATAATTTTAGTTTAATAAAAATATTATATTAGCATTATATTACCTTATAAGCCTTTTTTTTAGCTACTTAATACCTCTCTTTACTACTCCTTTAATATAATTTTAAAGATTTTTACCTTATTTTTAAGCTTAGTTTATATTATTAATAAAAATCCCTTAAAGTATTTATTTTTTAGTTTAAGGGTTAATTTTATTAATAAATTTAATACTTTAACTTATTTCAAATATTCCTTAAGATTATTAGCTTTTATTATTTTAAATCATTTAAGGAATATATTAAATAATTTATTAGTGCCTTAGTAAAACTTTTATATTATTATAAAAGCATTAAAAGCTTATATATCTTTATTTTTTATTAAATTATAAAGCCACTTTTTTATTTTTAATTAAAAGATATTTTTAAACTTTTTTACTATAAAAACAATATATTATTACCATTATTATACTACTATGTCCCCTAAGTAAATAATTATAAATAAGATTTTCTTACTATTTATTTTATAATTATTAAGTAAGAAGTAAGCTTTTAAACCTTTTAAAAAAGTTGTTAATTTTATGTTATTATTATTTTTTTCTTTTTTATATTAAATATTAAGTAATAATATTTTATAATATAATAAGTTATAACTATAATTATATTTTAAATATATTAATTAATTATTTTTTTTAAAATTATAATAATTCCTATTTTTAAAGCTAAAAGCTATTTTCTTTTACACTTCCTTTTATTACTTATTATTAGCTTCGTTATTTCCTTATTAATTTCTATTTTAATTATATTAATAAGCTTATAATATATTGCTAGGATTAATATATTAGCTATAATAATATTAATGTTTATAATATGCTTATTATTTTTTAATTAATTTGTTATTATACTATTAAAATTTTTATTATCTTTTAGTTTATATAAGGTTTTCCTTTATATTTTAGCCATAACAATTATATTATTAATAAATATAAGCTCGCCTTTAATAAATGGTTTATAATAATAGATATAAAATATTAAATTATTAAAAAAGCCTTTTAATATATATTATATATAAAATAAATATATAAAGGAAATAATAAAACTACTTTAAGTTAAATATAATATAATAATGATTTATTAATGCTTATCCTTTTATTTTATATTAAAGAGATTTTTTATCCCTTATATATATATAAGTAAAACAAGCTTTTAATAACGCTATACTTATTTAATACTCGTCCTTATTATCCCTTAACAAAAATAAAAATTATTATATAATTAATTAAATAAATAAACGAAAAATATTAAATTTAAAAAAAAATGGATTGCTTATATTTTTTATAATTTATAAAGGATTTATTACTTATTTATTTAAGTAGTTTAAATATAAATTACCCTTCTTTTACCTTTTAATACTATTATTATAAATAAATATTAAAAAAATATAAAGTTTATACTTTTAAGGGAATATAATTCCTATCCCTTAAAATTATTATATAAAAAAATCTATATATATATTCTTAAAAATTAAAATACATATTATTTTTATATTAAAACATTTTTTAACTTTATTATAAAAAGTATTAAATAATAAAAGCAAATAAAAGCAAAAATAATAAAAAGGAAATAAAGAAAAAAGATATAAAAAATAAAATAAACATAGTAAATATTATAAAACTATATAAGGGGAATTATATATATTATAAATCTTAGTTTAAAAGATATTTAATAAGTTTTTTAATCCTTAATTAATTTTATAAATAGTAAGCTTATTACAAAAAAATTAAATATAATTTAATTTAAGTAAAATTAAAATTTCCTTAATTAAAAATAATAAAAAGTTATACTTAAGCTAGCCTAGTTTAAGATTAATAATCTTTTAAATAACTTAAATTTAATAAGCACAAAGGCTTTAAAAGGATTTTAATATATAAAAAGAAAATACACTAAAAAATAAATTATAAATTTACTATCGTTTAAACAATTTAATAGCTTAATCTTTTTTAAAATACATATTTTTATTTATAAGTTTTATATTATAAATAAATTAGGCAAAAAAGCTTATAAATTATACTAATATATAATTAATTATATATATTAAATCCCTAAACCTATTTATATATTATAAAGCTAATATATAATAGCAAAAATTATTATTAAAGCTTTTTTAATAAATCGTAAGAAATTTTTATATAATTTTATTAATAAATCTATTATTAACATATATAACCTATTCTTATATAAAACTTTTTAAATAACTCCTTTTTATAAATTTACTTAATATATTTAAAAGTATAAGAATAATATTAATATAATTAATATTAATTCTTATAATAATATAATAATGGGTAATTTTTATAATAATAAAATATCTTAGGTTAGATTAAAAAATATTATAATATATAATAAATATACCGCTTATATAATAATATTTTATAACCAAGTTAATAATTTATTATAAAAAATTTAAGTAAAAAATGTTATAATATTTATAGTTTTTTTTTTATAAAATTATTATTGTAAAAAAAAGAAAAAGAATAAGAAAAAAAAGATTAGCTTTTTTTTATACCGTTTAAATTATAAAAGAAAAAGGAAATTAATTTTTTTATAATATTTATACCTTAAAAAATAGTTGTTATCTTTTTTTATGGTATTTATATTTTAAAAGATAATTGTTTTTTCCTTTATGGTATTTATACCTTAAAAAATAATTACTACTTCCTTTATAACATTTATACTTTTAAAGATAATTACTTTTTCCTTTATAATATTTATATTTTAAAAAATAATTATTTTTTCCTTTATAATATTTATATCTTAAAAGATAATTATTACTTCCTTTATAATATTTATACTTTTAAAAATGATTATTTTTTTCTTTATAATATTTATAGTTTTAAAAATAATTATTTTTTCTTCTATAATATTTACACTTTAGAAAATAGTTATTATTTCTTTTGTGGTATTTATATTTTAAAAGATAATTATTTTTTCCTTTATAATATTTATATTTTAAAAGATAATTATTACTTCCTTTATAATATTTATATCTTTAAAGATAATTTCTTTTTCCTTTATAATGTTTATATTATAAGCTATTTTAAGTAATTAATCCTTAAATATAAATGATAATATTTAGTTTAATAATTTATTATTGCTTAAATTTTAAATAATATTATATATATTAGCAAATTGTTTTATTTTTTTACTAAGTATTTATAAAGCTTTAATGAAAAAATTCCCATTTTTTTTATTATAAAGTTATTATTTATAATTTATTTAAACCTAATTTATTAATATTAAATAATAAAAAATATTAAAAAAGTTAATAAGATTAATATTTTTATAATACTTTTTTAATTATTATTTAATATAATATAAAAAAATGTAATATTTATTAAGTACCTAATAATATTTATAATAAAAATAAATATAAGCTTAAATAATAGTAATAATAAAAATGATAAATTCCTTTTTATTAAAGCTTTATTTTTTTAAGTATTAATGTAGGTAAATTTAAATAATAATAATTAGTTAATGTTTATATAATAAAAATGAGATAAGATTAAGGTTAAAAAAAAGATCCCCCTTATATTTAAAATTATTATATATAAATTAATTAAATTGTTAATATAAATTATTATAATGTTTTTTTTTAAAGTTAAGGGATATAATATAAAAATAAGTGGTATTTTTATTATTTTGTTTCGCTTAGGTAATAATATTTTATAAGATATTATATTATAAAAAATATAAAATTAATATTTAAATCTTTTAAAAAAATAGCCTCCTTATTAAAAGAATTTATTATAAAGTTTTAAAGGTAATATATTATTAATTTAAATATAAAACATTAATAATAAATATCCTTTAATACTTAAAAATAACATTTTAAATATAAATATTACTTAAATCCTTTAACTAAAATATATACCTTATGCCATTAACTAAAAACATAAGGCTAATTAAATACTTAATAATTATAAAGCTTTATTTAATAATAATAGCCCGATAATTTATAATAAATTAAAAATAACCTACCTTACTTAATTTAAATAAATACATACTTATTTATTTAAATAAATACTTAGGTACTTATTATAATACATATATATATTAACTATAAAATATTATATAATTAAAATCCATTTACTTTAAATTATATATATAAATATTACTTTATATATTATTTTAATAAAAATTTTTATAATATTAATCAAATACATATATATCTTTTAATATATAAATAAGTAAATTTATATATTCGCTAATTAATATTTTAAATTAAAAAAAGATGTATTAACATTTTAACTAGATATAAATATTATTATTACTTATCCCTTTCCCCTTTTTAATACTAACCCTTAAAATATAAAAGATAATAAAATAATAAGTTAATAAGCTTAACATATTTACTAATAAAAGGATTAAAAATTAAATTATACTATATTTTTAATTATTTTAATTATTTTTTAAGATAATATTTCACTAATTAACCTTAAAATATCTCCACAATTATAGCTTTTTTTCCTTGCTTTAGATTTCATTTTTATGTTAAAATAAATTAGCTTAATAAAAAATCTTTAAAATTATTTAATTATAAGCTATTAATATATAAATTTTAAAAATATTAAGGTAATAATAATATATAAATTTACCATAATCTTTTATAATAATAAAATTAACTTTATATTAACATAAAAATATAACTTCTTTATTAATATTAATATATATAATAAAATATAAAATTATATAAATAATTACTTAAATTTAAAACCTTAGAATTAGGGATTTTTTATAAATAATTAATAAATATATAAACAATTTTAAGAAATACTTAATAATTATCCATTTATTAATATATAAGTAATGTTATATATAAAAGTTTTAATATTACTTTACCCATTTTAAATACCTAAAATATATTAGGTTATATTTAAATAACTTTATAAAGAATAAAAGTATGAAAATGATATAACAAAATATTTTTATAAATTATTAAATTTAGGAAAAAGAAAATTTATATAATTTTTTATTTATTTTTTACACAATTACTTAACTAAAATTTTAATATATATTATTAAAAATATAAACTAATTATAAGCCTTTTATTATATACTAAGTTATAAAATAAATAATCTCTTTTAAAAAACAAATAAAATAAAAAATTTACTTATAAATTTTTAAAAATAAGGATAAAATATTATATTGTATATAATTAGTTTAAATAATTTTATAATTAATTTTATAAATAACTTAAACTATCTTAAATAATTTAAAAATAATTTAATAATATAATTAATTTTAAGTAATTTAATTAATAAATTAACTTATATTTACCTAATCTATTATTATCTTTTATCCATTAACTTATCTTACCATAAATATAAATATAATTTAACAAAGGTTAAACATTATTAAAATTTACAATTAAATTAACGAAATTTTCAAAACTATTAAAGCTTATAACTAAAGTTTAAATAAACAATTTAATTAATATATTTTTTACCTTTTTATAATCTTTGTTAATATTTTATAATATAATTATTATAGTAAATAATTTAAACTATTATAACTACTTTATTATTTTATAATTTAATAAATATTATTAAATTTGTTTTAAATATACCAGCCTTAAGGTAAAGTTATTAAATTTAACTTTTTTAAGGTTAAATATATGCTTATATATTATTTATAAATCCTATTATTATAAGTATAAAAATTTATATTTCTTTAAATATAATTAATATACTTATTTTTATACTATTTCTTTAAGTTAATATACTTAAAAAATAGCCATATAATTAATATAAAAAAAGTAAAATTTAACTTATTTATTATATTATAATAACATTTATTACATTTATAACATAAGATATTATTACACCTTTTTTTATTTATAATAAATAAACTTTAAAATTAATAAAGGTTATAAAATAACTAATATATATAATAATTAAGGGGGTAACTATAAATTGCTTTAATATAAATGTTATATATTTACCTAAAATATTTTAATAAAGTATTTTATATTTTTAAAAGTAAATTTATTAATCTTTAAAATATATCTTTTCGGCGAGGATTAATCTTTTATTTATAATATATATTTTTACCTTTGTTTTAAAGTTTATATATATTAATAATATTATAATACTTTTAATTTAATAATTTAAAATTTTAAAGTAAAAAATAAAAGAATTTATAATATATTAAATTATATTAAAGTTTATATTATAATTAATAAGCTTTAATTATATTTAATCTAACCAAATTAAAAGCTAACCTATTAATATACCTTTTACTAATTACTTATATTAAATAAGCGGGTACTTTTTTCCTTATTTATATACTATTATATTAAAAAAATATTAAATATTAAATTACTTTTACCTTTTATATAATAATAAAAAGTAATTTTAAAAATAATTTTAATACTTTTAAACTATAATATATTACTTTTTAATTAATTTTATCTCCTTTTTAATACATTAGTAATTATTTAAATATTTAATGCATGCTTATATAACCTTATTTACCCTTTCCCCTTATAAACTATAACTTATTAAATCTTATAATATAATATTACATTTATTAATAATAAATTAATTATCACATATTAATTTAAAAAAAAATCACAAAGCTTACCATTAAAGTATTTAAAAATAAAATAAATCTTAATAATATATAAAAATAAAAATTAAAATATTTTCTATTATAACCATTTTAAATACCTATTATTTTATTAAAAAATAATTAAATATAAATATATAAGATTTATTATTTAATATTTAAGTATTTTTTAACTTTATAATCCTTTTCTAATAATTTAAAGTAAAAGCTAATTTAATAAAATAAATCCTTTATATAAAATTATTTAATATTCTTTCTTTCTAATAAAATAAATTATATTAAAATAATAAAACACTTTTAATATAAACTTTTATCACATTAAAAAATAAAATTAATAATATAATAGGATTATTTAATAACTTATTATAATATAATAAAAAGGATTAATAAAATAAATTATTTATTTAATTTTAATCTTTAATTATTCCTTTAAATAATTTAAAAAAATATGCAATATTAATATAACCTTTTCTAAACCTTAAATTACACCATGCTTAATTAAAATAACATATTATAATTACTTAAAAAAAACATAAATATTATATTAAAAATTAAACTAATAATATATTTAATTTAATTTTTAATAAAAAAATAATCATTTCGTAATTTTAATATATAATTATAATAGAAAATACTAGATTTTTACCAACTTATAATTTATTAATTATAAAAAATAATTTAACTTAATTTTTTAACATTTAATATAATAACTAATAGAAAATATTATAGTAAGAAAAAAAGTGTAGCAATAACGGTTATTAAATTAAAAACGATTATTTGCTAAAAAACGCTTTTAAAATTTTAAAGCTTTAATTAGTTAAAAGTAGTAAGGCCGGCTTTTACCTAAGCTAAGGTTATAAGGTTAAATTAACGCAAAGTTTTTAATAAGCTACGGGTTAAATTAGCCACTTAGTTTTATAACGCTTTTCGTTATATATATAACCTTATTATAACGAAAACGTTACGTTTAAGTTACACGCTTTTTAAATTTTTTAATATTTTAATCTTTTACCTTATATATTAAAAATTTAACCAATTAAAAAGCTTTAAGATTTAAGAAAACGTATAACTATTATTAAAAAAAAAAAGCGTTGTACGAGATTTATTACGTATATTATTTTAACAACGCTTTTTTTTAAAAAACAATTGTTAATTCCTAATGTTTCCTATTATAATAAGTTAGCCCTAAGCTAAATTTATAATAAAATCATTTAAAATTATAACATTATTTATTTTATTATAAAATAATAAAGCTTTTAAATTTATAAACTAATTATAATAAATTTCATTTAAATATTTATAAAGGAAAAGCTTAATAATTAAGTAAAATCTTATAATATTAAAAATATAAAGGGAAAAATAATTTAATAATAATTAAACTAATTATATTATTAATTAAACCACTTATTTAATACAAATATATATATCTTATAAATTTTAATATTATTTTATTATAACTTTATTTAAAAATAATAACCAAATATAAAAATACTATTACTATTTAATATTAAAACAAGGAAATTTTAAACTATTTTAATAAACATTTTACCTTTACTAATATAACTTATAAGATTTTAAAAGATATAAACTAATTTAATAAAAGTTTTATAATATTTATAATTTTCTATTAAAATATTTAAAAATACATTTATAAACTTATTTAATTAATAACATTAAACTATAATCCTTAATAAAGAAATTAATTTATTAAATTCACTTATTAATATAATTAAGCTTTTAATTATTAATATAATTAAATTTATTAATTAATATGTTAATATTTTAATATTAAAAGCTAAAAAGCTTAAATCCTTAATTAATTTTAAATTTAAAAATATACCATATTAACATTTTATAACATTAAAACCTAATATAAATAATAATTAATAAGATTATTTATTACTATTATATTTTTTTAATTAATAAAGCTAAAATATAAATTAAAATAATGTACTTAATATTTATAATAAAGGTTTAAAAGGTTTTTAAATAAAATTTTAATTTAATAAATATAAGATTTTTATAATTTATAATAAGTTATATATTAAAAATAACTTATTTATATATTAATTATTACTTAATTTAATAATTTAATAAGGTAAATTAATATAACTACCTATCCTATTAATTAAGTTATAATATTTATTATATAATTCTTAAATAAAAATATATTATATAAAAAAATATAAGGATATATAAATTAATATTATATTATAATATTAATTATATACTTTATTTAATAAATAAATATTAATAAAATAAATAATTATAAATTAAAATATTTAATAAAGGATAAAAATATTATTTTATTAATTATTTATTTATTTATTAAAAATATTATTTTAAAATAAAAACTTATATAATATTATAATCTTATTAACTTTTATTAAAATTTACTTATTATATCCCTTTTTATAACCCTTTTTTATCGTTTATTAATTCCTTAAAATTAATTTACTTTTTTTTATTTTATTACCCCTTACTTTATTATTTTTTATTCTATTATTTCTTACTTTACCACTTTTCCTTTTATTACTTCCTAAATAAGAAACATTATTAAAAAATATTATAAATTGCTTTAAAATTTTCTAATAAAATAATAATATATCCTAAGTTATATATAATATATAATTTACTATTAAATTTTTTACCTTTATTATATTATAATTTATATTCATTACTTTATTAAACTTCTCACTTAAATTCGCTACACTTATAATTAAAAATAAAAAATATAACTTAATTATAATATTTATTTCATTTTTTTCTTTTTCTATTACCCATTTAAATATATTAAAAATAAATATATATAACTTTATATACTAATTTTATTTTAACAAAATAAAAATATTAATAAAGGAAATAATAAAATATTTACCATATATATTATCCCAATCCCGCTAAAAAACATAAAGCTATACCTTAATACCATTTAATATAATGTTAAAAGTAATAATAATAAAAAGTAAAAAATAACCTTTTATTTTTAAATATTAATTAAATTTTTATATAATATTAAAACAAATAATATATCCCATAATAATTTAATTTTAAACAACTATTAAAGGTTAAAAAAAATTAATATTAAAACTTTTATATTTAACTATAAGAAATAAAAAATTAAATATACCATAAACTTTAATTAACTTATTTATAATTTAAAAATAATTAAGTTTAAAAGATTAAATAAATAAATTACCTTAAAACATATTAAGTTTTAAATAAAAAAGTTTCACATTTACTAATAAATTTAAAAAAATAACTTTATAATAAACAAACTTATTACCATAACTTTTAAAATCAAAGCTTATAAGCTTTCTTATTATATTAAATAAATAATTATTAAATATTTCCTTTACTTTTATCTTTAAAAATATAACGTTAAACATAAACCTTAAAAATTACACCATTAACTTTAACCTTTTCACACAGCTTTTTCCTAACTTAAACACCTTTTTAAAATACTTTTTCCACCTTAATAATATTACTTCTTAATCTTTTTAAACCTTTTAATCCTTACCTTTTATATTAAATAATAATAACCATATATATTTAAACTATTTTACTAATAATAAAAAATATTTAACCTTATATTTAATTTTATTAATAACTTAAATAATATTATTTAAAGTATTACAAAACTTATCATTAAAAATATATTATTAAATAAAAAATAATTAATATAAAACTTTAAATTAAAAATTAAAGTTATATATTTTTTACTTTTAATTTATATTATAATAATTTTACCAAATTTTTAAAACTTAATATTGTTTATTTTATAAATTAAAAGCATTAACATTTTATAAATAAAACTTATAAATAATATTTTAAAAGTTTTATAATTATTTAAAGCTTTTTTAAACCTTTTTAATTAAAATAGTTTAAAACTTATTAATAAGCCATAATTTATAAAAATAAAAAAATTAATATTAGAATTTTTAATAAAAATTAATTAATTATTAAATATCTTTTAATTTAAATTAAAACGTATAAACTAAATAAAAATAATATAAAAGATAAACTTAAAAAAATATTATTAAAAACGTAATTTTATAAAAATAAAAAGGATAAATAATTAAAAGAAATTAAAATTAACTACTATTAATTAACTTATATAAAAATATATTAATATAAAATAATATAATTATAATAGTTAAATTATTTATACTTTAATTAATTATTTTATCCTTAATAATTTAAACATAATATTATTATAATTAAAGCTAAAGTTTTTAATAATAAAATAAGCTAACTTAAACTTAATTAGCTTAAATCTTTTTATATAAAACGACTTAACTTTATTAAGTAAATTAAATTATTTTTTTTAAAGGAAATATTTTTTAAACAATAAGGATTAACTTTAAAAATATATTATAAAAATTAAAAAAAATATTTCTTAACTATTATTTAATTAAAAAATATACCTATATTTATACAAGTATATATATTAAGAAAAGTAATATTTTCGAATTAAAATTTAAAAAAAGAAATATTAAAAAAGTAAATATACTTTTTCTTAATAATTAAAGCTATTATAATAACTATTTAAAAATTTTAAATGGTTAAAGTAAAATAATTACTTATTATATAAATATAATATATTATAAATCTTATAATAAAATATTAATAATATATAATATATATTATTATTATTAAGGAAATATAAAATATTTTAAAAATAATATTTTTTATATTTTTAAATTAATTAAAGAATAAAAATTTAATAAAAATAAAATAAAATAACTAATTAAAAATATAATAATATAAAAGAAAAAAAGAAAAAAAATAATAACTTTATTATTAAAAATAATAACTTTTATTAATATATTTAAAGAAAAAATAAAATATATTATTTAATTAATAATTTTATAAGTTATAAAAAAGTAATTAAAAAAATATAATAAATATTAACTTATTAATAAAATTAATAATATATTTATATATAATATTATATATATATATTTATAATATATATTATATATAGTATTAATTATTTAATATATAGTAGGTATATATAATATACTCGTATCCATTTTTTTGTATTTAACGGGTTGGTGGTTTTAGGTTAAATGGCCAGCCGTTCGGCAGCGGGCTGGACCTCTAACAGAGCAGGGATCTGAGAAAGGTTTGGGTCAGCCTGTTATACGTGCAGTTTTTTCTCTTAAGATCATTTTTACTATACCTCTTTAATCTCCCAAGATGTTAAATCCGAGTTGTTTCCAATAACTTTTCATATTACCACCATTCTGAACTTTAGTTACCTCCTAAGGTATATTCAACTAACTTTAAAATTAATGTGAATGGTATGTGTAGCCGGAATGAAGGAAGAACTATGCATACCTAGTGTGTGTTCTGATCCCGCAATCCTTCAAACTTGCAGATTCGCGGCTCTGCTTTGGTACGTGCTAGTTTACGGTGAAAAGAAAGATGCCCAAGCGACGCTGCGCTGCAACATTATACTTAAATGTGCCGCGGCGGTGCGTGACAACTGTATCCCAAACACCAAGCTACCCCTGTTGCGTTGAGAGTTGGCGCGGATGCATTAATCTTCATCTGTAATGACAAGTCCATGTTCCAAGCCCACAGGATCTTCTATCGGGTATGCAGTCTTGGCACCATTTGTTCCGGTGACTAGACCTCTCCCGCAAGCGTATAGTCGGCGATTTTGGCATTACCCGTCACGCCCAGAATGGGCTGAAAAGACTACGTCTGTAAGCCTCGATCTTGGCAGCACGACTAGCCCGATTTCATACAGCTTCTCGACCGACGTCTTTGTTAAATCTTTGCCTGAAAGTGGAACGACGGACAGGGCCACGACCGGTTATATTCGCTGAAAATTTTAATAGATTTTAGTCTACCATATCAACCATCTCAGCCGTATTTCATCTTACGTCTAGCGTAGGCCTAGAACTATAATTACGAGCTTTTCAATCACTTATCTGCTTCATCCTAATCCGGTTCCTCGAATCAAAGTGGTGGTCATGCCCCAGGAACCGGGCGGAAAGCGTTACATTCTCCAATCTGGCGGTCCAAGCTTCCGGAAGCCCGGCGATTCCATGACTCTATTTCTTGTGCAACCATTGGTCCGGCACTGCGGGTACATCTCACCTGCTTCGTGACGACCACGTAGGTACTGCCTGAGAATCTGTTATTGGGCGTGTTCTCAAATTGTGGGCACGAATGCTACATGAGACTCAAAAACTCATGCGGTCCTGAAGAATGTGTTGAGATAGGATAAGCTAACCCGAGTCTAGGACGCTGAAGGCTTTGTCACTGACACGAAAACGAGGTCAATATGAATTTACATTACCTGACCCCTGGGAAATCTCGTGGTGGCGCTTCTGTCACCCTTGTTCAGCGGGCCCTCGCATATAAGCGAATCTGGGGTGGAAATGTATGTGACATGTCACGCTTAAACTTGATTCCCTATGAGAATCTAGCCCCCAGCTATACCTCTGAGTGGACTAGCGATTGACTTATATAATAATGATGGAAGACGGCTTCTATATTAAGGGGGGATGTAAGACCCAGATCTGCAAGTCTGACAGCTACTTTTCCGGTACCTTACAGTTAGACGGCCCGCATAGGAAAAAGGGAAACAGAAGCACGGCTCTGAGCTTCTTCGAGAAACTAAAATGATCTTTGCTTGGGGGCTCCTCGCCTCAGCCGCTGTCCTATCCGGACTAGCCTATGCTGACACCTGTTCCGCCCTTAAGGAGATATCCAACATTGAAGTAACTGAACTCCTTGACCTATCATACTTGGAAGAACAAAGCCACTACTGGTCAACTTCTTGTTCTTCCATGAAACCTTCCTGTATTATTTTCCCCAAAGATGCCGACGAGGTAGCTGCTATCGTCAAGGTTCTCAACAACAACACTGAGAACTTCGCCATCAAATCAGGTGGACACAACCCCAACAATGGATGGTCAAGCGTCGCAGGTGGTCCCCTCATCTCGACCCAGAAACTCAAGCAGGTCATTCTTGACAAGACCACCGGCATAGCTAGAGTTGGCCCAGGACAGCGTTTGGACAGCATATCCAAAGAACTGCAAGGAACAGGTTGGACCTTTGTCGGCGGCCGAATTGGCAATACAGGTGTCGGAGGCTTAGTCCTTGGCGGTGGCCTCTCGTATATGTCGGCACAGTACGGATGGTCTGCTTCATCTGTGCTGGAGTATGAAATCGTACTTGCTAATGGTACCATTGCAACTGCATCCGCCACCCAGAACCCTGATCTGTTCAAGGCCCTCAAGGGTGGTGGCAATAACTTTGGCATCGTAACGACTTATGTCCTCCAAACATATCGGCAAGGCAACGTTTTCGGTGGTAACCTTGTATTCCTTCACACAGATGAGACGGACGCCAAGATACTCAAGGCCGCCAGAGACTTCACCGAGTATAACACCGACGATAAGGCGGCTGTGATCGTCACTGCCGAGCGCGGAAACATCGACCTAATAGATACGTGGATCCTCTTCCTTTTCTATGATGGAGAGGTTGTCCCCGAAGGGATCTTCAAGAACTTCACCGATGTCGGGCCGCTGCTTGACACTACCAAGGTCCAGACCTATGCCGACCTGATGGCGGGCAGCAACTGGGTTATTGTCAAAGGGTCCGTCGTGCAGATTGGAACCGAGACAATTCCGATGCCATCAGCCGCAGACAGCGAGAAAGTCATGGGCGGCATTCATGCTCACTGGCGAGCCATTACGGACACAACGCTGCTTGAACCGGGAATCATCGCCTCCATTGCCTACCAGCCCTTCCCTAAGCAAATTGCTCAGGCTGCAAAGGCAAGGAGCCCCGATTTGATTGATGCTGATGACGCGGCCCACCGCCTAATTCTTGAGATGAATTATAGCTTCCTGCCACAGGGCGACTATGCAAAAATGGATTTGACTTTGCAAAAGACGGTAAGCACAACTTGAAATTACTTATAATTCCTCCAACTCCTCCCTTATGCGTATACACGCTTATGCTCATGTATTGATTCATCTACCTAATCTATACGTGGGTGATGATCACATGAACGCAGACCTCACATCGTAGATATACTCGTCACATATCTCCTAAACAATAATATTTGCTAACTTCGTGCTCCAGTACGGCGGTGTGCGTGACCGCGTAGTCGGGTGGCAGCAAGATGGAACGTTGCCTGACATTTACCTCCCTGTTTTCATGAACTATGGGTTCCATCAGCAAGATTACTTCTCGAGATTGCGTCCCGAGAACAGAGCTTTTGCACACGCGGTATCGGAGAGTGTCGACCCGACGGGTTTCTTCAGGACAAGAACAGGGGGTTGGAAGCCTTAATTACACCAGACTCCTTTTTGAAATAGGTATGCGTTTAGCTCAAAGCCTTTATATTCATTTTAGCGGCACTTGGCTTATTACCTATTTACGGCTTGGATTTGGAAGGAATAATATTTAGCCCCAATGCTTGAACAGTATATAACTCACAATAATATAACTCAAAATAACAATGTTTCTTATGGAACCACTTTAACCCTTCATATGAAAACTATACTCAAATAGATGAACCATAAATCCAATTATTCTCCCTTAAGATCCGTAGAACGTATGCCTATAAGATGGAAGAAATAGCAGTATGTACGCAACATTAGCCACCATTATCACCCCAAGTGCCATGAGCATACGTCTCACTGACCTTTTTTTTTTTTTTTTTTCATAAATGAAATATTTCGTCCAACTATACAAGTCGATACTAATTAGGTAACTACCAGGTATAAAACTTGTAGGGCGATGGCATACGTCCCTTTTAGTGCTAAGCTATGTCATAATGGTAACGTGGGCGAACGCCATCGCGATCTAAGTTGATGAACAGTTTAACTAAGTCCGGTGTTGTGACACCTGTTGTGGGGAGGAGGAACTACCTTTTCTCATGAGGGATGAACTATTTTCCTTTGGGTAGGAGCCTTTACTTTACAATATATAGAGTTAAATGAGTAGAGTCGGTCAACAGCCTACTTCCTATAAAGATCCAACGTTTGTTGTGAGCTAGCGTCCCTAGTAAGGGGTGGGCTATTTAATAGCCTTGTGGCACACACACTAATCCACACACCAATCGAACAACAATAACAACAACACACTTGGGAATAGCCTCACTTTTGATCGTACTGCAGTACAGGACCTGTATCGATTATATAAATACACCTTGTCCAATCAACACATCGAGTTCGAGGATTTTTACGTGAATAAAAGCGCCCCCGTCAAAGTAAATCATTACACCGTGAAAGCCTGATGTCGCGAGTATAAACCCTCGATTTACCATCAGCTCTCTTTTCCGAGCTTCAAAATCGGAGCATAGAAACTCCTGAAGAGGCTGAATCTTCTCCCATATTTCGGGATTGCCCTTGAAATCGCCTTTCATGAAGACTTGATACACCACTGTAATGATGAGAGTCAGTAATTACTTCTCGTTTAAGGGGTCTGAAACACGCCTTAGGCGCAATTTTTGTCTATTTGCTTGATTGGGAGGCTCTGGGGGCGAATAACTCCCTGTTTTGCATACCGAAACGCTTCTCCGGATTGTATGGGTCGGGCACCGAGATTATTCGTCCCTCCGCACCTTCAAGCATCGGTATAGAGCCGTGATCTGCGACCTCGCTATTCAAGACTTTGCCCAGGGCAAAGCGACCGGCGGTCCAAAATTTGTTTATAGTTTCTTCTGACTCGCTTTTTCTCATTCTCTTAATATTATCCGTATACAAGTCGATAAGCGTCAAGAAGTTGGATTCGGAAACCAGTAATGATAGTGGAATTATTATTACAGCCCCAAATGAGCTGGCTAACAGCTTCGAACTGTACGGCCGTTTACCCGGGGCTCTCATGGCGGGGCCTCGGCGTGCTTTGTAGAATTGTGCCCAAGGGGAATCGCGGGTCATTTGTGTTGTTCGTATGAGAATAGATGCACCTGGCGCTCGTGCGAAGCGTCCTCGGATGCCAGCCCACGCCTGTCGGAACATGATTGTGGATAAGGATGCCCGAGCTGTCCTAAGAGTTCAAGTATAGGAAGTCTAGTAGTTTGAATAGGTAGGGGCAGAATTTTTTCCAACGCGGAGCACGATGGCTGCGGGAAAAGAAACGCCACATAATTCCTTTTTGGATATGATAGGTGTTGATATTTACAAGCCTCATACGTCACTTGCGATTGATTTACGATAGGTAACAAATTAGTAGAAGGGATAAACTCTCTTTGTTTACGAACAACTACCTAGCCAGCCATGAAAGTAAACTGGGTGAGTAAACGGGTACCTATAAATGATGCTAGAGTGTTATCGAAATATTAATATGGAACTTGTTGAATAAGTTCATTTAGTGAAAATGGCTCCTTTTGTATTATTATTAACACCTATGAGGCATCTACGGTGCTACGAGATCTATCTTCATATAGAAATAGCAATGAGCCCTGGTGTCTTCTTCAGACTAGGTCTCAACAATTAAGGCATCGTGGTTGGGATATTGCCCGAGGTTGTGATAGTAATGCCCAACAGGTAGCGATAGGCCGTGATTTTAGAGAACTATTGCTACTGCAAGGCTGAATTGAAGCTCTGGTTTCATCTGAATTAGACGCCTACCTACCTAGGCAATCCTTCGACCTCCACAACATCTTCGGGGGCAGACGGGCCGATTGAATATCATCTATACACCCATTCAATGGCTGACGAAGATGATGATCATACTAAAGAAAAAAAAATAGCATCATACTCAATTGTCGTTCAAGGCAGAAGTTGAGCCGTATACGATATTACTGTCTCGGCCTGAAGGTGGGAGTATCGTGGCGGTGTAATGAGTCGCGAACGTGCAGTATAATGTAAAATCTGGCATCGGCATTAGCCGGATCTCTTCATTGCTAATAATGGTGATCCGCAAACGCACATAAACCTATGCCCCCATAATCTGTGGCGAGAAGCAGTGTGCTCGGTATAGGTTCTGGAAGGCTCTCTATAGTTGCATAGAGCTGTATGAGGTTGTTGTCTTGGTGGTTGTATTATCAGACGAGTAACGTTGAATCTTAACCGGGCCTACCTACCTATCTGGCCCTCGGGCGGTTTTAAGACGGTCCGATGCGAAAGAGACCTGAGTGTCAACAACCTTTTAATAGTGCTCACAGTACTGTTAGAGCCCAATGACGTATTTTAGAACACGAAATAAGTTTACCTGATCTAAGATAACCTACCTGCATATCTGGTATATCATATCTGGTATATCATATCTGGTATATGACCCCTGACCAGTCTGACATTGGTGAGGTCTATAAATAGCACAATGCAGATGGGCTAGTGTACGGTAGCGCCTAATCAACCCCACCTACATTTGTCCTCCATAAGGGACCGGGGACTAAGGTTACCGAGAAGGATTCTCCCCGCTTGTACATAGCTGAATTTTCCACAGATTGTGAAGATTTTTTTTGTTCTTGCTTTTCTACTTGTCTTGATACCGCCAAGTACCTACCTAGGTAGGTATGTAATTAGATGAACCGAACTAACCATGTGTTGTTTGTATTAGCGACGCGACTTGGGGGCTTTACGAAAGAATAAGCTTTAGAGTATACATACGGACTCGGCATAGCCCACAGGCGATGTAGCTTCATGTTAATGAGCCGAAGCCTCAATTTTGTCTTCGATGTTACTATACCCACAAGAATAAGAACTACGGATGTATATAGTCTGATGTGAGAGAGGGATGATACATGTACCTAAGGTATGCGGTCTTTTCTCACATCTAGTGGACGGATCGGCAGAGGGGTAAACTAGACGCTCTAGTCACTGAACTCATGTTGAACATTCAATGTTTTGTCTGATAGCGGTCGTCTGAAGCGACTTGATAATTTATTAAGGGATTTGATTCCTTGATACGTGTATTCCAAGTTGATCCATACTATTTCTATTTGTAGTTAGCTTCCTTGGTTGAATACATCTTACATGTATGGATGTAGGTTACATGTATGAATGTTAATTGGATGTGCACGCTAGTTATTGGGGAGAGAGAGAGCCCTGAGAGAAGTTGGTTAACAGGTGGAAACTGCCTATTGCGGAACGCCTTGTTGCAGTGGTGCTTTCCCATCTGACAGCGAATTGACTGGCTGAGCAATACGATCTTTCTTCAATTCACCTGCATTTTCCCATCTTCAATGTTCATTCGAAATACATACTTCCTTCGTCATTAGGCTTTCCCCAGTCCCTCTTGGCGCTTTGTATATTGCCCAGTCTGTCTACATATTTAGCTTATTTAGCTTATTTCCGTATTGTCATTCTTTGTGTTGCTAATGAATACATGGCTCTTGTGTCCCTCTGATTTTTTGCTCTATCTACGCCTTATCCTAGACGTCGAAGCTCCCTTCACCTAGGTCGGATTGGCTCACTTTCTTACCGCGCAGTTTCTTACGCCGATCGCGATTCGCGCACAGCCCATAAGGAAGCGGAGAAGGTCCGTCAATCTGGACCATCCTAGGAAAGAGAGGAGACGCGGATGAGCTCGAATATATCTTGAAACCTAACCTGTTTTATTGTCTACAGTAACAATCGCTTCAAATCCAATTAATACGACTGGAGAAGACGCTCGCAAGCCAGCCCCTTGCTTTACCTACCAAAGACAGCAGTAACGAAGTGACAAAGCAAGAGCGAGAAGGGAAATATCGTCAGCACAGCCCCCCACAGAACGGGAATCCCTGTAGGTAAGAGGGGTGCATGTGCGAGTGCGAATCCAATCCTTGGAGAGGCGCACAGTAGTTCAGACGGCACACATCCAGCGGAATAAGCCAGATCATTTCAATCTATCAATTCATCAAATCCCGCCTCTCTGTGCGAAGCGGTTAACCTTGGCCTGTCCTGTGCCTCGCCTCGCCTCCGACTACCTACCTGTCTGGACTTGAGGCTGTGGGAACGACAAAAGGAGGCAAAGAGCGAGCGTGACAAAAAGGCCTAAGCCCGTTAGATAAGGGAGAGAAACGTGACAATAATACCATTATGCCCTCGTTCGGTCGCATTGGAAAGCATAGCAATCGTTCCCAGCATAACCTGGTTGAGCAACAGCAACATCACCACCACCTTGTTCTTCAGCAGCAGCAGCAGCTTTCATCCCTTCAACAACAGGTGGCGGGCAGTGGAGCTACTGCACCACCCCATCATCCTCTTCAACAGCAAGCTGGTAGTACTACTAGTACTTCTGCTTCTGTCTCTGGATCTATAACAGGACCTGGACCTCTGAACGGAGGTCGTCGAGTATCTGCTGCTGGTGTTGCCGTTCCCGTGACCGGCCCCGTAGGTGTGCCAGTGGCCGTCACCGAGTCTAGTACCACACCTCCGTCAGCCTCGTCAATTGGCCTTAACTCGAGTGAGTCTTTTCAACAACAAACACAGCAGCAGAAACAACAACAGCAGGCCGAAGCCAGGGCTACCCAACCACAACCACAGCAGCAAACTCCACATAGCTCACCACACCATCTGCACCATCATCAATTGGGTGGGCAGCAACAAGGCCAGGCGACCCAGCCTCTAGAGTCGTTCGGAAACAACCAAAATAATTTACCCACAAATTCCATACCCCTCAGTCAAGCCTCCGCTGCTTACACCGCGCGACAACAGCCCCACGATAATTTCGCTGAACTGGTGTCGCGCTCTCAGTCTGCAAGATATTCCCAATTAAACCCACTGCAGACGCAGTCACCGTTTGGCCTCTCATCTAGCTCGGTCGACAACCTACCTCAGACTGTTTCTTCCCCCGTAATTGCTCCTAACCAGCCACCCGTACTACATACCCAAACGGCCCCCACCGAGCCAAAGCGATCAGCTCGGAAGCTCATCAAGAACTTTATCGCCGGCTCCTCTTCCTCTAGTCGGCCCGCCTCAGACCACTACCAGGACGCCTCCCTCTACGATAACGGCTCTACTTTAACTCGCCGGCCATCTAAGCGGGCGGGTAACACATCTACCGCGAGAGGGAATCCTCTTTTATCACGGCCTATTGACCACCCAGACTGGGTCCCGCCCCAAAACAATAGCTCGCGCAGCCATAACTCACCGGTTCAACCTGTATGCGACCTTGACGATCCCTTCTGTGCCGTTAGTTCTAACCAAGAAATGCTTTCACAGAACCACCAAGATCAGTCGCAGACGACTATTAGACAAGTCCCACCCGACTCCGACACTGACACCGATAATTCCCCTTACATCCACGAAGACCTTGCCTTCCACCAACAACAGGCAATTGTTCAACATCAAGCTCAACTTCAGGCGCAAGCACAGGCACAGGCACAAGCTCAGGCACAGGCCCAAGCCCAAGCTCAAGCACACGCTCAAGCTCAGGCACAGGCGCAGGCTCAGGCAGAACAGCAGTTATACGGCGGCCAGATCATTGTCGACGCGGCACAGAATCAGTATCAATACGCACCTCCTTACGACCAGTATCAAGCAGGAAATCGCCGACCGTCCCTTTTCACTGGACATCTTACTGCGGCAAGCCCGCAGCCCAACCCAGAAACCGTCTCGCAGGTGTCACATGAGTCGCCTGATTCCGATTCGGATCATCAGCAGCGACAACAACCGCAAGAGAACTCGCAGTCTGCACAGGATTCACCCGCCGTGAATTTCGCGCAGCAGGACTCACAAAGCTCTCAAAACCAACAAAAACCGTCGGTGTCAACGGGACAAGACCCGAATATGCCACCGCCTCCTGGAGGACCTACACAGAGCCGTAGATCCGGAGATCACGACAAACAAATGCGCTCCATTGAACCTCCCCCTGGCCCTCCACCCGGTTATAGACACAGCCAAGGGCCTCTAAATGCGATGAACCCTCTCCCCCCTACACCAGGTGTAACCGGTGCACCACAGAACTATCGCACTAGTGGCGTACAAGACCGGCCACAATTTGATGGACCTGGTCCCGAGGGTGGGCGAAATAGTCCCCAACCACCGCCTAATGCAGAGCGGGAGGCGGACCCAGAGAAGCAATTCAAAGATCTGTGTAGGTGACATCTTTCAAAAATCGTCTCGCAGACTACTAACCTCGTGTCCTAGTAACCAAATATAAGAATGTTAAGAGACTCTATTTTGATGGTAAATCTCAGATCGAACAATTGACTACTCAAGTGGAGCAATTACAAAATGCGGTTGCGAACCAGAGAATGTCGCAATCTCGGACTGCGCTTGATGACAACGAGTATTCAACTCGGTTTAACCGACTCAATGGCGCGATAAATAACTTATCATTCAACATCCGTAAGGATTGGCGAACGCTACCCGGCTGGATCGAGAGGTATGTCAGCCCGGATGCGATAAAGACAGGCAAGCAGGAGATGACTGCAGTCGGCCGGGCTGTAATCGTACGGTGGATAGTGGAAGAAATTTTCAACAAGTGCTTCCATCCGGCCCTAGACGTCCATCTCAGCTCTCACCTAAAGCAAATAGAACAGAATATCCGCAGATTTTCGTACACGCTAAACAGCCAGGAGGAGTACGACGCATTAACAGCGAAGGTTGTGAATTGGCGAATGGCTACTCTGGAGGGTCTCCAACACATGTTACAGTCACCCGAGAGCGCCGACTATCGCGCCGACTTCACTAAGATGGCTACTAGTAATCTCACAGCAACCCTGTTCCAGTACCTGACAGACCCACCACCCGCGGGAGTAGACGGCAGCGCATCGATGATCGTCGAGTTGGCAGTAGGAATAGCAGCCAACCTTCCCCTCGAGAGCCGCGACGTTGCCATCACTTACCCACTGCCCGGAGATTCCATACAATCCGACATCATGGAGACGGAGAAGTCGCCCCTGCCCCCGTTACCAGAACCCGCGGACGAGACCGAGGAGCCCAACGACAAGGACAGCGACAAGACAAAGCGAGACAAGACAAAAAGCGGTATGTTGAATATGCTCGGCGGCACGTACCCCGCCAGCAGGAAAGGCAGCGCGGCTTCGGTTCTTACTGACACCACGACATCGGCAGCAGCAACAGCAACAGCAGCAGCAGTAGGCTCAGCAGTACCTCCTAAAGACCCTAACAAAGTTCGGTTTGCTGGTTTCGTGGCCGTCGAGGTGAGAGGACGACAGGTTCTCGTCAAAGCCCCGGTTTGGACCCTAGCTTGAAACCAATCCCTTTCACACCATCACGTTCGATAAGAGTATTGGATTGGATAGGATATGATACGATAGGATGGGATGGGATGGGGATCTGTGGATAAGAGGCGTAGTAGATTAGTAATCACTTCTATTTCTCGTTCATACAAAGATTTGACGATAAATATTACCCCCCGGCAGAACTGTAGGTAGAAAGCTATGAGTAAGGTTAGGTAGTGGTTCGAATAATCGATGAGCCATGCAGGAGAAGGAGGAGTAGTCCATTGGTGTGGGACGGCCGAAGATCAGATCGAATGGGGAGAGTGAAGTGGAGTGTCATGATGGACGTGTGTGACGTGAAGCAAGAAGCAAGAAGCAAGAAGCGTTGATCTTCTAGTTGAATATATAACATGTCAATCATCTCGATCCTCGCCTATTAATTAATATCTGACCTACTGTGCCCACTGTATCTATATCTACTGTTACTACATAGCACGGAAGCACGAAGCATGGGTTATGAGTTAGTATCTAATCACGAAGTAGCAAGCAAAGTGAATTTATTATGCTTGATAGAAGCAGCAATGCGCAACGCAACGCCTAAAATACACATCCTCTCTTATCGAACCGATACCGAGAAACTCCCCGCCCGGGAACCAATGCACGCCGTCACTCCTCAGCTGATCACTGATCAGACCTCCGAGCTCCAGGCTTTTCCTTGAGTTGTTAGTTGTTGTTTCTTGGGGGAGGATTTTCATGTGCATTTTTCTTCTTCTTCATTCTCTCTCTCTCTCTCTCTCTCCTTCAATCTCATGTGTGATTTTGCGAGGGGGCACAGGCATAGACACACCAGCACAACCGGGCGTGCCGAAACGCAAATTTGCAAAATTAATAGACGTGGAAATTGTACAATGGAAAAAGAGGGCTACGGAGAGATGCAACCTGAACTTCCGTAACCTGTGGGGGGGGATGCAAAAAGTTGGACCCAACGAATTGGTACGACGTTTCTTAATATACCAAAGGGAGGTCTTCAAAGAATAGAATGGGTGAGGGAGTAGAGGCAATGGATTCAAGGAGGGAAGGCGATTTCAAGGCGTGCCGCAATACTGATCGTGAAGTCGTAAGCAGATCAATCGATCCAGGATCATACCGGGCATTATTATCGTATCCTCATTCTCTGTTGGTAGATGCCGATCGTGGAAACTTGGCGCAGCCAGCTCAGACGATCATGCTCTTAGTACGCGAATGGACTCGCTTGCTCTCGGCACGCTTGCGCAGTGCGTCCTCCCGCTTAAGGACAAGTTCACACCACTTCTTGCGGCCGCTAGCACTGCCACCATCGTCGTCACCGCCGGGCTTGCCGATGACATCGCCCAGGGCTTTCATCCAGCCTTGCTTGTCCTCGCGTGTGTCTGCATAGAAATCGATAATTTCACCGTTATTGAAACGAATGCGGAAACCCTCTTCGACAAACATGTAGCCCTCTTCCTCTTCTGCAAAGGCAGAGCGGCGTCGCTTGCCGTTACGGCCGGTAGTCTCGGGGTCAGTGAGCTGTCGCCGGTCATCGATGAGACGCTTGGCATTGGAGAGGTTAATCGTAGCACGAGGCTGACGAGTTGTCTCGTGGTAAGCGGTAAGTCTAGTACCGACCAACTTGAAGTAGCGACGGCGCCAGTACTATTTCTTACGTTAGCAACGATATACTTCGAGACTCTGTGTTAGGATGGGCACTTACGGGACAGTCACCGCCTTGCTGGCTTAGATGGCCTTCCCAGTTCTTGCTGAGTCTCTCCTCAGCAGCCTTGAGCTCTCGGATGCACATACTCATGCTCTTAGGCATGTCTTCATCAGTAGAACCCTTGGGTCGCGGGACGAATAGTAGTTGAACTTCAAGCTTGCCAATCTTGTAAGGCGCTTTGCGAACAACGGAGTTGCTGGCGATTCCAGTACGCTTGCTCTTGACGCTGCTCGCGAAGGCGGCTTCCTCAGTAGCCCATTCATTGAATGCGGCGATCTCCACCATGTAAGGTCGACCATAGCAGCGAGACTCGTGCTCCTTAAGGCACACGTAGGAACGCGCAAAGGTTCCGTTCTCTGCTGTGAGGGGAGATAGCAGGTCCCATGCGGTGGGCATGGCGCTTAACTGCTTAGCAGCCGCAGCTTCTCGCTGAGCCAGAGCGAAGGCTTCTTCCTCGGCGCGTTGACGAGCTTCCATCTCCTTTCGCTTCTTGGGGCTAGCGAAGACACGGGAGAAGGCGGATGTCTTAGGTTTGGGTGCTTTGGCCGATGCGACCGGGGCGCGTTGAGGAGGAGGTTTCTCCAACTTCACATTAAGAGTAAGCTGGAATTCCAATTCATTGGGAACTACCAGCTCAAACTCCTGACCGATAGGGGCATTGCGAGCCAACTCGAGCCACGAAGTAGTCACGCAGTGTACACCATTGTCAAGAGTCAGGCTGAACCAGGTTCGTTCATCTAGTAGGAGGTTAGTATAATATTAGAAGCAAGGGTTTCGACTTCTGCATCAAGGACTTACTCTTGGGTAGGGGGAGATCGAGATCCTTCACACCCATCACCTTAACAAAGAGTCGGCCACGTTCACCGCACTCTTCAGTGGCCAGTTCAGGGCCGTCTTCCTCGTTGAGAGCGTTCATCGCGGTGGCGTTGCTCTCTTGTCCTGGCATGGGCGGGACTGGAGCGCCTATGCCTGGGCCGTGACGTTTCCTAACACTTTTTCTGTGCTTACCATTCCAGGGCTCGACAGTCCACGATTGTGGGCGTTGCTGTTTTATGGGTGAGTTACCTGCTGAGCGAGTTCCAGCACGGATTTCATCTGTATCTTTGTCACTGGCAGTAACGAGCTTGGTATTTTGGCGCATAAGATAGCCGCGCTTTTTGGGAAGTTGTGTGTTAGCCCTGAGTGCTACTTGAGAAAGGTCGATTGTTTTGAATTCACTGAATTCAGATGCGTGGGGGGGATTGTCGTGGCCAACCTTTTGTGCCTCAATTACCCGCTCAAAATCCTGATCAAGACTGAGACCTAAGTCGAGATCCAACGTTAAACTGCTTTTCTTGAAGCTTGGATGTCTCTCTAAGTAATCGTCACCGGTTGGCACTTCAAGGTGATCAGGTGCCAAGTCTCGCGAGAGACGGTTACGATGTCGATCAGGAATCGGTGGGACTTCCGGGGCTACTTCACGGCTTACTTGTCTCCGAGCTTCGCGCATAGCTATAATGTCGGAAGGTGTTGCAGAAGCGCGGGTCTTCAACTTAGAGCCAGAGGCCTTAATGGTTGCTTCCCGCTCTGGAATTGCTGGAGATTCAATTAGCCGTTCTTCAACTTTAACATCTTCAACCTCTTCAACTTCTTCGACCTCCTCGACCTCTTCGACTTCCTCAACTTCTTCAACTTCCTCTGGATCATCGTCAATGTCATCATCATCTTCTTCTTCTTCGTCATCAGATATAGGATGATGAATAACAGATTCAGGAGTACCAGGCTCCTCTTCTTCCTCGTCTTCTTCAGGCTCACCCCATCCAGACCCATCATACTCTGGCTTAGATATAGGTTTCTTCTCTGGGGTGTACGGCCTTTGCAAGTAGGCTTGTGCATCGGACATCCTATGCGTCTCCGAATGCGTAAGCGCACCTGCTTCTTTAGGCTTCGGAAGCATGTGAGATTGCAAACTGCGCGTAAATTCTGCATCCTTCAACGTGCCGTTAACTTGAGGAAGGGTAGCGCTGAAATTGGTGATAGCGCCTTCATGTGCAGGGCTAGCTGCTCGGGGAGTCGTGATGGACTCTTCTTCAGGCTGAGCGTCCGCAGATTCAGGTTTCTGGACCTCATCAGAGTAATGACTATCTGTGTCATCATCTTGACCATCCCTTTGCGACGCAGCATCTTCGTCTTCAGATCGCTGGTAGAGATCATACACATCACCTTTATCATCCTCACTCTCGTGGATGAGAACACTGTCCTCATTTTGCTCTGTGATATCATCAAGAACCGAGTCCTCGATACTAGCGATGGGGACATCAGGATCATAAGGAATGTTACGAGCAATACTCGACTCTGGTGCTGGTGAATTGAAGGCATAGTCAGATTCTCGGTCAAGGGCCCTATTGCCATTAACACGACGGAGGATGGATTGCCGAGAAATGCTAGGAAGTTGATAATCCATGTCAAAGCCCGATAGATCACCAACAGTGTCTTCTTCTTCATCGGCCGCAGCTTCCGAACCCTCGCGTTCTGGAGTGGAGCTTGTGACTCTATCGCGAGCACCAGCTCGTCGCATGCGACGCTCTCGTTGCTGTTCCGCGAACGTCTTGGGAGAGCTATCCGGTGCCTTAGGACTTGTCTCGTCGGAAAGCATCATGAGCTTCAATCGCTCCTCCAATGACATACTGCCATTGCCGATATTATGAATCTCGGACTTGCTTACAGAAGCAGGGGGTGGGGAAGGAAGGCCTCGAGGAGTGCCTAACATCCGCTCTGCCGTAGCAGATAAACCGTTGGAAGATGAAGATTGAGATCGAGTGTGACCCATACCGGGAAGGGGAGGAAGCGGCCGATGGTCATTACTAGAAGTGGAGGAATCGGTACGGGAATGGTTGGGGCGGATGACCGCGGGTGATCCTAGGACGCCTTCCGGCATGGGGCTACTATCAAAACGTGTGTCCCGGTCCTGACGCCAATCATCAGGTCCGACAACCGGGGTCTTATCCGTGTCTTCCAGCGTGGCATCAAAACTGTCATCTTGTCCTTCACCATCTTCTCCAGGATAATGGCCATAGACATAGTCATCGTCCTCGTCGTCCTCGAAGCTACCTTCTCGAGAATTTGTGCCAACAGAAGATAGGTCAGGAGTCGCCATCTCGTACTCATTGATCTGAGGTGGCGCAGCATCGAATGTAACCGACTTAGCGTGTCGGTGGAGGGATCTACCGCTTGGGAGTTCGTGTTCCCCAAATGAAGAAGGGTCAGAAAAGACATCGGCGTCCTGGGAATCCTGACTGCTCTTGAGACGAGTAGAAGAGAGTGACGACTTGATGGGTGATGCTTGGTCCTTGCTTGGACTCTGAGGAGGAGCTGGTGTTGGACGAGGATTCGCCTTCGTAGGGGTATAGACCGGAATACTGGTCTGGCTATCCGAACGGCCATGGCTTGATCGAAAAGGAGATACACCAGTGCCTCCATAGGCATTGCCTTGGACCTTGGCAAGAGGGCGCTCAAGTGTCGGTACACGAGTCGGATCATACTCCTGTTTTTGTTCTCTGGCAAACATGGTACTGTTCTTTACACGCGATGCCTTCTGCAAACGCTCGATGGAAGAGCGCCTATTAGGCGACGGTGTACCAGTATGACCTCCATACAGGTCGTTTTCAGAGCGGTTGTTGACGTTGCGATTCTGCCAAAACAGGCGTGGGGAACTAGTGCCGTCGAGGGGCGATGACTGGAATGGAGATGAATCAGTATTAAGACCCATCTTCTGCGCCACGAGCATTAGCAAAGAACACACTGAGTCAGGTCTGGGCCAGAATTACCTTGGGAGATCCGTTCCAGCTAGGTGAGTTGCGTCGCTGCTCAGTAGCTGAGATCTCAGACAGCGGTCGAGGAATGCCGCTCTTAACCGGCGAAGTGATAGGAGTGCTGTTCTTAGAGATTCGCAACGGCTGTGTTACCTTAGGGTTAAATTGTTAGTTTCTTAAGATACCATTCCATCCTTTTCCCCTTTTCATGTTTTACTTACCGGCTGCTCATCAGAAGCCATCTTTGTGGATATAAACTTCCAAAGTGTCTTCTGATTATCGCCAATTCATGTCTCCCAAGGGGGAGTAGATTGAAGAGTACACAAGAAATATGTTTTAAGTTCGCGACTTCAGCGCGATGAAGAATGCGATATGCAACTTACGGCGGTGCGCAGGGCAAAAGATAGAGTACAAGAAATGTTTTGGTGGCCAAAACGGTTGGTAGGGTGATAGGACCAATTGGCCAGTCACAGCGCCGATTGTTTACGCGCGACTAAAAGTCAGGTGCGACGATAGTCAAAGCAAGGGGAACGATGATGTGAGAAATTAAGTTGAGTAGAAGAAACCAATTGTATCGTCGCCGACCAAAAGGTGTCTTATTTTTCAAGAAGGAAAGTGAAGTGTAGTGACGATAACATTCGGCGATGGTTCAGATTACGGATGTGGGAGGTTATTTGGATTACAGCAGATGTAAACAGACAAGGGGGATAGTGGGAAGTGGGGGATAACAGCCTAAGCACAGTCCAGGCTTCGGTCCCCCACCAATGTTGCAAGCGCCCGCCGCTAAAATACAGGTAATCGGGACGCTTCCTTCCAGTCTTTTCCCCGTCGCCGTTTCCTAGCCAACGACGATACGCACAGGCCATTTAGCAACCCGAGTTCTCGCATTTGTCTCAGGTTGTATTGGGTACTGAGGTACTTATGCACAATCATCACGTCTCTCTTTTGCATGATTAGATCGACAACACTAATTATAATCATGTTAATTATGTATATACTTTTATTCCCCGAATTGACTATACATACACTCATCAGTATCTGAATAGTGAGAAGTTATATTCAAGTAATATACAATGTCTTTACATATAATGATCTATCACTTCAGTAGTAACTTCAGCGATTTATACTACAGTATACCGCTTGATTCAAAGGCGGGCTGAAAGCTGAATCGTAATAGGTAAGGTACATATGCAGGTACCACCTAACATACATTTAAGTAGTATGTACCTAAATGTATTCAAATGCTTCAATGTTCGGTGTGTGTACCTTGCACTCTCAACAATTGGATATGTTCCACGGCTTGGCGAGCACTCATTGGTCAAGCATTGAGCTGAATAAAATCAGATTCAGTTTGCTTACTGGGAAATTTTCTGTACAAAAATGATATGATAGGGGTACATGTATGACAGCAAAAATACTTCAGCATAATTAACATTGAATCCATCACGAGAGGTTAATGAAAGAAGCCAAGAGAATGGTGAACAAAGGAAGCCAATCTATATTTATCTTGTTCTTCCTATAAAGACTGGTTTTGGTATCAGATGCACCGCAGAGACGCCATACAAAAATATTATAAAATAAGACAAGTATCATCGAACATTAACCACATGTACCCTTTTGAGACACCGAACCCCCACCCAGTATGCATGTACTCCCGGATATCTATATCTATATCTTGACGCTCATTCCTCCTCCTCAACAACCTGCTTCTGAGCAATGTAGAAGCGGTCGCCACCCTTCTCGTCGCGCTCGTGTTCCAGCGCGACCTTGCTCAAGTGGGTGAGGATGTTCTCCATCATCGTGTCCTGGGCCGATCTCTTCTTGCGGCCGAGGTCGTTGAGGCTCTTCATGCGCGTCATGACTTGGTAGATGATGGCAATGACGATGACGCATGCAATCGAGTAGACCCAGACGACAACAATAGTTAGAATGTCGGTTGCGCCGTTCTGAGATAGCTTGGAGGAGAGCGAGGCCGGGCTAGAGGGCTCACCCAGTCCGTCGGAGAACCAGCCGAAGCCGGCAAATACAGAGGCGAGGATATCAACACCAAAGATAGCGCTGACTAATTGCCAAGAGGGCGTCGTCTCGAAACCCCGAGTGACGAAAATAAGCCAGTTCTCTGTCAATGATACCTGTAGGAAGATGATCTCTTGTACACTACCGTAGTCCTGAATGACACCACCGTCAGGGAGCCAAAGCGTGCCGCGCAGAATCCACGTACCGAGGGCGAGTAGGGCGCCTAGGACAATGCTGATAATCCAGATCTTAGGAAGCTGCCATTCCACAGGTCGTTTCTCGTAGTGTGCAGTATCGTAAGCAACGGCGATAGTAGCCAAGTCGGCGAACAGAGCCAAAAAGACGATAAGGTCGGCACGAATCGTTTCATTGATGATGATCATGGAAGTGACTAGGTAAATTTCAAGATGAAGGCAGAGCGCGATACGGTACTGGATGTAAGCCTTCATGCGCTGGAAGATTTGGCGGGAGATCTTGATGGCCGAGACGATGGTACTGAGACCTGGTGCGAGGAACACGATATCGGCGGCGGCCTGGGCAGCCTCGGTAGCGCCTTCGACGGCAATACCACAGTCGGATTTCTTTAGCGATGGTGCGTCATTAACACCGTCGCCCGTCATAGCTGTTAGATGGCCTCGTTGCTGAAGCATCTCGACGACCTGGTACTTGTGTTCGGGGAACACTTCCGCAAACCCATCGGCTCTCTCGCAAAGGTCGTGGATAGCAGTACCAGCCATATCACTGTGAAGAAGCTTGTCGGAGTTATAAACCTTGGTTCCTAAGGCCAACATACGGCACGTTTCCTTAGCAATGGCAATAGCGTCGCCGGTCAACATCTTAACAGAGAGCCCGAGAGCCTGAGCCTCTGCGATGGTTTGCGCGGTATCAGCACGGGGAGGGTCAAACAGAGAAATCATGCCAAGCATCTCCCAAGGGCCATCTTCTTCTTGCACAGCAACAGCAAGAGAACGGAAACCACGGCGCGCAAATTCGGTGGCCTTCTCCTTGAAAAGGGCGGCTTGTTGTTCGTTGCAGTTCGTCAAAGCCAACACGGCCTTAGGAGCACCTTTAGCGCAAGTGTAGCGGACACCGTTATGCGTGCATACAGCAGTGATTCGCTTAGAGACGGGGTCGAAGGGGGTGAATTTCTCCGTCTTCCAGCCCTCGCTAATCATCTCCTTTGCCTTAGGGTAGCGCTTAAGGGTAAGAATGGTGATCTTGTCAATAGGGTCGAGGGCTTTGATGTTGTGGGACGAAGCCAGCGCCGCAACAGCCATCATCCAGTTGATGTCCACGCCCTCCATGACGAAAGGTTCGCGAACGGAAAGTTGATTGGCTGTCAGAGTACCTGTCTTATCGGAGCAGAGGATGTCAACACCAGCGAGCGACTCAATAGCTGTCAATTTTTGCACGATAGCCTTTTCTTTAGCAAGGTAGGCGGCACCAACAGCCAGAGTTGTAGTGGTGACGACTGGCAGACCAACCGGGACACCAATAATCAGTAAGATTAGAGCGTAGGTCAGAAGGTTGTTTGAGCTTTCGTGCACAATGTGGAGGTTACGGTAGAAGCCGCCAATCCAGGCAGTGAGAATCCAGAAAACGACGAGAACCAAGAGAGTAGTACCAATTGAGTCCATGATAGCTTTGAAGTGACCCGAGTCCTTGGCACCTTGGACGAGACTAGCCGTCTTGCCCACGAAAGAAGCTTGTGCGCCGGCAGTAACGACAGCGTAAGCCTTGCCACGCTTGCAGCCAGTTGTATAGTAAACGGTATCTGTCATGTACTTGTCGACTGCGAGGGATTCACCGGTGATAGCACTCTGGTCGATAGCAACGATAGCATGGCCAATGTGAGGGGTTCCTTCGTCATCTGCTTCTTCGAATTTCTCCTGGCGCGGCGACGTGACGTCTTGAGCAGTAAGCTCTGCCTGGTACTGGGCTTGTCCCTCAGGGTTATCATATTCGCAGATGAGACGGGCATCACCCGCAACGACGTGGCCTTCTTCAATGATAATCTATTATAATTAGCATATTATTACAATTTAAAAGGCTTTGCTAGACTGTAACTCACGATGTCACCAGGCACGAGCTCCCTAGCTTTGATCTCGATCTCTCTGCCGTCACGGACTACGCGAGCTTTCATAGCAATATCGCCCTTCAAGCTGGCAACAACATCGGCGGCTTGCTTTTCTTGGTACCAACCGACGACGGCGTTGAGCAATAAGATACCGATAATGATGCCGGCATCCAGCCAATCTTGCATACCTAAAGCAATGATGACGGCAACTTCCATGACTGTTGATTATGTCAGCATATGTAGATCGAGAACTGGTTAGCCACATGGGACGAACCATAGAGAACAGGACCACGGAAGAAGCCGATGAACTTGAGAAACATATTCTCCTTCTCAGTCGACAGCTCGTTCCACCCAGAGAATTTCCGTCTTCGTTCAACTTCCATTGATGAGAGACCCTCTCTGATGTCAGTGTTCAACCAGTCGCTCGGCGTCTCAAAGTCACTCAGAGAAGCACGAGCATAGCCGCTCTTCCCACCTCTCCAGAATGCCCACCATGGCCTTCCCTGGTCCTGTTGTGAGAAGTCCTCCTCCCCCACTTCCGCATTGGGATCTCTATATGTGTCGACATAACGAATCAAACTGGATGGTAAATTAGTCAACGTTAGGTATTGATATGTCATGCTAGACTTACGCTCTGTACTCATCCAAGTACGGGTTGTCGCCAGAGTTGTTAGTGTCGACCGCATTATTCCTTTGGTTCTCCGTCAAAAAACTACCGGCCTCGAGGTCCTGGTCGGACGACTCCTCCATTGTAGTGTCAATGTAACTAGGAGGTGCCGCGCCGCCCTGACGACCGCCGAAAGCCTTAATCTTCTTAAAATTGGGTGCCATTATGACCCGAAATACAGCCCAGCTGTATGAAGAAAAGAAATAAAAAGAGAAGGAAGAGATATGCGGAAGGTAAGGGAGGAGGGCGAAGCGATGGCGGAAGTGGCAGGACAACACACAAATCCTCAACTTTGAAGACCAGAGGACATCGTCCCTACTTATACAAAACCTCGACGGGCGAGAAGCAAATACGCGATACCGCCCATCGCGAAACTCTTGGCTAGACACTCTGAAGCATCCTGGGAGAAACCATTCTGCAAGGGAAGATGCCCCACTGACAGGCTAGGTAAAAACGAAGCAACTTTTTTAGTCCCAGGCGGCAATCTGAAGCTTGTCGTAAAGGTAGCTACTAAGATTTTCATCCCCGGTGAAGCCTTGATATCGGACGAATTGACCTATCACAAGCCAAATAAGTGTGGTATTGGTAGTAGGGGTCCTTCTGACAAAAAGGCCCGTGATATAATGTCGATCCGTTTCGGGTCAACCATTGTGGCTACTCCAATGTGCTCCAACGGTGGTATTTAGCCAAGATACGTCTAAAAACCGCGGGTATGAAAATGCCTCACCGGATGCGGTCTGTTAAATTTGATCGATCTCCTACACGGGGTCCGGGGTATCGCAGAAGCGTACGTAGTCCCCGGCCGTGGTTTCAGCACTGATCATATGTGAAACCGCCGCTCTTTGGACTTGGAAGGACAGCACGTGACCGATTTTACTATTTATGATCCCGGTACTGAAGAAACAAATGAGAACTGTTGAAACAGAAACAAGCCGTAGCCAAGATATCCGGGGATCTTTCCCAAGGACAATCTCGAGCTTGAATTACCGTCTCGTCTCTCGAAATCGAGAGTGCCAAGATAAATACCATCAACGATCATCGCTTCTAGAAATAGCTAAGACAAGACAGAAACAATCGATGATATTGATTTGCTATTAATAGCTTGCACTTGGCGTTTAAGATGAATGCTTCGAATTCCAGCCATGCTTCATTATTTGTTTTTATTGACCCGGGCCGCGAAGATGATTGATAGGAATTAAAGCTACCTGTATAGTATCAACACGGGCTAGTCAGGGAAACAAGGTCGCTTCAGCTAAGCGGTTAATGAGCCAAGTCTCTGGCTGCTGTTCTTGAGCCTGTCCCTGTAGCTACAACACGCTTATTAAAGACAAGGGTCAGCCATGACGAACACGGTCTAGCCAACAGCTTTTCTTAAACGAGCTTATCGAGGTCCTTAAAGGCTTGTAAGAAAGGAGTAAATAACTCATATCGTCTAGGTCGCCCTGAGGTATGGCAGAGGTTCCAAGAGGTTGCTGCGGTACCTACGACGCCCGGGCGTAATAGCTTGAAATTGCGTCTCCAACAAGACTGGATACATGTAGGTTGTTGTCATATCAACTTAACCATAAAACGGTAGTAAGCAGGACCCGGAGTAAAGTAGATACTTTGCGGATTCTATCCCTTCATCTAGGCTGATGAAACTCGAGGGGATAGATGGTTACTTGCTCTGCAACCTCACAGAGAGAACAGAGAGATAACAAGATAGAGGATATTAGCCTTCCATTGCCGTATCGATATTGTACCACAGGAAAGAAGAGAAAAGTCGGGGGGCAGAAAGATCGTCGCACCAGTTATATTAGAGCAGACGTCGTAGGGGTCTTCTTGGCCAAAACGTCTTGGCTTTAGTGGTGCGGCGTTAGTAGTATTGACCAATAGATCGAGCTAGCGACCGAAGCCAAGAGTTCCAAGAGGGTCAACAGCCTCAGTAAGAAAAGCTTGGTTGATCTGCATTCGACTTCGTACAGTATACTACTGTCCACATGTACCCAGCTGTAATACATATTATACGAATAATTGATGTATATCCTGAAAGAGACTGTGGGGGGTTCAGCTGCAGCGTTGGTTGTGCAGTGATTAATCTATCTCTGTTGATTACAACTGCCGATGCACGAAAAATGGAGAGTGCTTATTTCTCACAGAGATTGCTTCACGTAAGCACAAAACTGAGACTATACGGAAACTCAAAGCCGGTATCCGTACTTAGTAGGTACGGAGGTACTAGGTACGTGCGTATAACTTGGAATTTGGGACCCACCAGTGACAAACAAGGTTAGGTGAAACTATTGTTCCAAGCTCCGTATGATAAGATAACGATAATGAATTATTTTTCCCCAGCCCACTCAAACATTCAAACGCCTGTAAGTGGGTGGTGATAATTGAATCTGGAAAGGGCACTCATCTTTAACTCTAGCATCGCCTCATTTATCGCTGTCAAGTTTCACATCATGAAGCGCAAGCTCGATGAGAATGATGAGCCAGTCTCGGCCACAAATACGGAAACGCCAAGTGCGGAAGTGACGCCCTCTACCTTTGCAGACCTCGGCCTCGACAGCAGGCTTCTTCAAGCCACAGCCCACCAGAATTGGCAGACTCCGACTCTGGTTCAGAGTAAGGCTATACCACTAGCCATTGATGGATTCGATGTGTTAGCAAAGGCCAAAACCGGATCGGGAAAGACGGCTGCCTATACCCTACCAATTCTCCAAGCTATTCTCAAACGGAAGCAGGTATGGACTAACACTGCTCCAAACCATGGCGCATCAAGGAGACTAATGTCCAGCTAGGTCTCGTCAGACTCCTATACAGCGGCTCTGATCCTTGTTCCGACCAACGAATTAGTAAATCAAGTTGCGAAGGTCCTCGAATCACTCACGTCGTTCTGTTCCAGAGAGATCAAAGTCTCTAAACTATCCGATAAGCTCTCTGATGCTGCCCAGCGCGCGGTCCTCTCGGATTCACCCGATATAGTAGTCGCAACACCGGCAAGAGCGTGGCACAATATCAAGAACTCCGCCCTATCATTAGACAAACTTACGCACCTGGTTTTAGATGAGGCGGATCTTGTGTTGTCATATGGATATGATGAAGACCTGCAGAATGTGGCATCATCCTTACCAAAGGGGTTACAGACAACGCTCATGAGTGCGACACTAACCCCTGAAGTTGACACTCTGAAAGGTCTTTTCTGTCGAAACCCGACAGTTCTAGACCTAGAAGAGCCTGATGATGATGGAGGAGGTGTTTCCCAATATGTAGTCAAGTATGGTAGTGTGCCCCTTAGATACGGACGCATCGCTAACAAACGCATAGGTGTGGCGAGGACGACAAGTTCCTTCTCATTTACTGTATGGTAAAACTTGAGTTAATCAAGGGGAAGGCAATTATATTCGTCAGCGATGTTGATCGATGCTATCGACTAAAGTTGTTCTTTGAACAATTTGGAATACGAAGTTGTCTCTTAAACTCCGAGTTACCGGTCAACTGCCGAATCCACGCTGTTGAGGAGTTCAACAGAGGTGTTTACAACATTATCATTGCCTCTGATGAGAATGAGGTGATAGGCGACGAGAAGGATCACCTTGACACAACCAATGAAGAGGCCGCAGACAGTGGTCACGGAAATGCTGGCAGCGAGACTACAGAGAAGGGTGGTCAAAGCGCAGCCATTACCCCGTCAGCTAAGAAGCGTAAATCTTCACGGCGGGACAAAAACTACGGAGTCTCTCGGGGGATAGACTTCAAGAACGTTGCAGTGGTTATCAATTTTGATCTTCCCCTATCGTCTCGCTCATATTTACACAGGATTGGCCGGACTGCGCGCGCCGGACAGACAGGCATGGCTTTATCTTTCGTTGTCCCGAAAGAAAAGTTTCGGAAACATATGCCCACTAGCGTTGATACAGCCGAGAATGATGAGAAGGTGTTATCCAAGATCATCAAGCAGCAAGCTAAGAAAGGCCATGAAGTCAAGCCTTATAATTTTGACATGAAGGCAGTGGAGGCTTTCCGTTACCGAATGAATGATGCTCTAAGAGCTGTCACGAAAGTTGCCATTAGAGAGGCTCGGTTGCGTGAACTCAAACAGGAGCTGCTCAAGAGCGAAAGTCTGAAGCGGCATTTTGAGGAAAATCCCTTAGAAGTTCGACACCTTCGGCACGACGTCGAACTTCGAACAACAAGAAGCCAGCCTCATCTTAAACATGTTCCTGATTATCTATTGCCTAAGGATGGCAAGAAAGCAATCACTCCAAATGAGGTTGGATTCGTCCCATTCAAAAAGGTTCTTGATGGAAAAGGCAGAAGAAGCAGGATATTCAAAGGCAAGGGCAAGAGGGCAAGTGGACGTAAAAGTGACCCGTTGAAGTCATTCAAGGCGAGGTCCAAAACCAAGTAGCTCAATGCTAGTTCAGATTAGATGAGAATCGCTTTGCGAGTCTCGTCTCTTCTTATCTAGTCTCATTACCATAGATACCCCTGAATAAAAATGAGTAATACCCAGCAAGCGTGCCTCCTTTTCTAGATCACATATTTTACATTAGATGCCACCTCTTTCATCTGTGATATCATCATGCATAAATAGGTACCTACACATACCTGGACATCCCAGATATGTAGGTTCAATTAGATAATCGTCACTTCCATCTATACTTTTACTACTAGCAAGCTGTTTTCAAATGTGTATCCCAGCAAATGTTAAATTAGGTAGCTTATGCCGAAGAACTTTCGTCTGTCTCTGTTTATATTTCACCTCTCAGTACAGAACGAAGCTATCTCCCAAGTTTCCCGCCTGCGGCGAGAAACTCATACTCTTTCACAAGGGGTATAGTTACCAAAGGTATGCCTTAGGGAATGGGCTTTTTCTCAATTACCATAATTTCTTCAATCTCTAGGTACTTCGCGTAACTCAAGTCTCCCTGTAGGCTACGTCTACTAGACATAGCTTACGGGAACGACTTATACTACTGACTCCGTCAGCCTCTTGTGGACATCGCTGGTATCTGAAGATACCGTAAAGCGTCATTCAATCCATATGACTTGAATGTTCCAGCAGAACTATTATCGTTCCCAGAGTAATAACATTGGGTAGCGAAAAGAAGCCTTCTCTTCTTTTCTGCCTTCAGAAACTCTCAGGTACGCATGCGAAGATCTTCACGAACTTGGAGACCAATTCTTCAAGGGAACTGCCTACCCATGCCTCTTTGACTTTCTTATCTACAATACCTCACAAGTAAGATCTACCGACCTCAACTTGCTCAACTGCTTAAGTAACAGTGTTCTTCCCCAATATATGGCCCGAGCCACAGATGTGCGTAATCAAATTTCAAGTTTGCTTTGATAAGAAGCCACAATATATCTACTTTGTACTAACTTCCCTTTCATCTCAACCAATCTAGCTTGATCCAAAGCTTACATCGAACCATTCTACCTCTCTTCCTCTTCCATAACCACTCAATCCCCCAGATCAGGCACCAGAGGCCTCACTCTCTAGACTGTCTGTTACCTCGCTCCAATATCAGCATTTCCACACACCCCAATTGGAATGACCAAGGCAAATGCTCATAGACCTCGGCTACACTCTCTTGTCACAGTTCATCAGGAAACCTGGTTCTCTTATTGGGTTGCCGGCAGTTCTTTCAACCAAAAGCCCAATCTAGCAAATCCTAACCAGCCCTGGTCATTAGTAGTAATTGCCCATTGGCCAGTTGAATCTGCAGGTTGAGACTTGTTGCTAGTCCTCCATGGTATTATTTTCACCTATGCCGCTCTTTCGAGTCACTTCCGGATTTCCTTCACATCTTGCGGATGATCTAGTTATCGTGCTTCACATGCTAACGTCTAATAGGCCGAATAAGCGTAGTATCTTGCCGACGCATTGCCTCTTCAGGTTCGGATTACGGCGCACACACATTCTCTATCACTCTTCCTAAAAAGATTCGCTACTTGCGAACAAGAAGCTTAATCCATCTCTTGGTGGCGTAGTGGTGACCCAATGGTAGTATGAGCAGAGAAACACAATGGGGGCAAATCAGTCAACACAGGAGAATGTAGAGATACCTCGTAATCTTTCCGAACATGGCTCTATAAATGACTTTACTGGAGAGCCTGTCTGTTCCATCGATAGTGGGAAGGCTGGGGAAGCTTATGAAGCCAAAGCTTATAATGGCCTCGAGCCTCAGCCCAGTGACAATGGCTCTCAAAGGGGCAATAGCCTCGGTGGTGGTCACATTCTCTCCTATAACCAGGATGATGGCAGCGGCCACAATCCCGGCGTTGATCACACCCTCGAAAGGAGCCTTGCTCTCCAGCACACCGTACCTATCACCGGAGGACAGGGTATGGACGGCACATGCTTAATAGAGCAGCCGTCAACCGAGCAAGCCGCATCTAAAGACGTCCGGCCACGATCTCAAAAAGGAACGTGGAGCATGCCGAGCCGCACACAAAGCCCTAAGTTTGGCTGCCCACCACAAGATCAAATTTCTAACTTCCACATCCACAACAACATTGCAAATCCCCCAAGTCTGCATCTTCTTCGTAGCAAGCCACCTCACTACAACACATCAACAAGGTTAGCTATCACCACAACACTACAGAAGAGACCTTGTATTAACTTCGACCTTCATGAAAAGGTGACCGCAATTATGGCTCCCGCGAAGAAGCTAGTTTCTTTGCCACGCAAACGCGCGGCAGCTTCAGAGACCGGAGCGAAGCGCGCTACCAAGAAGAAGAAGAGTAAGCATCTCCCGTATTCCAACCTCATTGCGTAACTCATTCATTCATTATTGGGCTCCTATTGACTCGAGATATATCTAGCCGAGACCGAGGCACAGTCTGGTCATGAAGCTGACGAAGATCCGGAGAAGGTCGCCGTAAGTAAATCCTTGAAATGACACCGGAAACCCAACAGGAAGTATTTAGGGGTTTATATTTCTGACACATCATTTTAGGAACAAATCCTCAACGAACTTGTTGACGAAGGTATGTATTTTCTGACTTCCATACTTCTTTACCCATATTATTATGAATACTAGCTCATGCTTACTTGTAAATATATAGTCGTTGGAGAATACGAGAAGGACGATGGCGCTGAGAAGCCAAAGAAGGCCCAGAAGGCCCAGAAGCAGGCCAAGCCCAAGTCCACTGACCCTAAGCGAATGAAGGCTAGCATGGCAGACCGCCTTCGAAGCAATTCGAAGTCCATTCTTCACAACGCGCGCCACGATGCTATCAACGAGTTCCTCAACGCCAAGCCCGATATTGCTCGCACCATTAGCGAGCAGGTGAAGGCTGCCTATTTCAAGGCGATTGAACTCTACCTCTCCAAGGATCCTGAATCTGCCCAGATGACCGATTACTGGGAGCGAAACATTAAGCCGAACCTCGACTTCAACTTTGGCCTTGACATTGACAAGGAGAAGAAGAAGGACGACAAGGACGAGGAAGGCGACAAGGGCGATGAAGGCGACAAGGACGACCTCAAACCCGAGGGCAAGGATAACAAGTGTAAGACATCACAACATCCTATTCAACAGAGTTTTCAATATACTAACAACACCAGAGGTCTTCACGCCGGCGCGCCAGCAAGAAACCATTTGCTAGATCCAGAAAGTCTCGAGGAAACAGGTATTGATTCAGCCTACGGGCATAAATGGGCGTACTTCATATTTGCTTTAGCCCGTAACAAGATCAATACGCAATGCGATAATATTACAGAAAACGCTAGTCCGCTGCCGGGATCATTCGTGGATCGTGAAAAGGCTAACGCTAAACTCCTTGAAATTACCCACTATGACCAGTTCGAAGGCGGCGTGGCCGCTGTAACACGTAGACATGTCTATGAACACACTCCACTAAAGCTACTGAAGGTAGAGCTCACGCTTGCCACTGGCGAAGAGCGCTTCCTTTGGGTAGAGAGACGCCTCGTAGATCTGCAGAACGACCTGACTAAAAAGGAGCGGTCGCTGAAGAAATGGTCGGCTAAGCGGCCGGCACTGCCGCATTACATCGTAGAGTGCGAATTCATGACCCGTAAGACCATAGAGACGCCACAGAAGCTAATCGATGAGCACCGTGAGAATGAGGGAGAGGAGGATGAGGAGGACGTCGCTCATATCATGATGTCTGAAGAAGTCGTCGGCGCCTTCAACGGCGAGATCGAACTAGAAAGACTACCACTTGTCACGTTTACGGATAGAGGGCTCGCTAACGAGCACGCCGGCGCGCTGTTCCTACGACATTCGGCCGTCAGTGAAGCTATTCGCGGTCCTCTTGACGACTTCTGGTGGGTCAATAACGCGGTTCAGATTCATAGGGAGGCCGAGAAGGCTATTAATGCGCCGGATGCGCTCTACGAGGCGGAGATGTATACCCTGGATATGAATACAAGGCTGGGATTCGACTGGTTGAGAGTCGCTGTCTATGCGGTTGACGATGTGTCTGGGCCGCTGAATATCTAGGACTATGGACTACGTACTACGTCGTGAGGTTCGGGTTAGGGCTATGATGGGATGGGGACTACGATCTACGATCTACTGTCTACGATGGAGTGACGGTGATACAGGGGAGGGGTTCAGTGTTTGATATTCAGTGCGCGGATGAGTTCCGCGATGGTTTAAGCTAACTAGAAGCTATCCATACGTCAGAGTCAAGTGCGTTACATGCGATGAGGTAGAGGTATATCTAATACGAGTCAATGGGAATTGAACGAAACTCTTCCAGGTCGTTCATCAGACAGTACGTGACTAAAAGCCAGTGGCTACCCGGTAGCCGGCGCGTAGCACAGCACAACGCGTACGAAGCTATTCCGAAGTAGCGTGTTGATGCCGAGTCTGCCGAGATTTTTACCCAATTAGGAAGTTGTAACCTTTTGGAGCCGGCCGGCCGACCGGTTGACCAGGCCGATGTGTGCCACCGAGATAAGCGGGACTCCGCGGCTCTAAAAGGACTTATTGAGGCATTGAGGCACTACGTAATGCTTTTCGGCACTGTTTGAGATGCGCATACCATTCTAAGAGCTTAACAATATGACTATATCTTAGGCAGGGCTAATATTGTACTATTTCGTACCTAATTGATGTTCACCCATGTGAATGATAGATCAGAATGGATGCTAGGTACACCCAAATACTTGATTCTTTGAGTAGTGAACCTTGTCATCAGTTACTGCTTGTGCACAACGGAAAAAAAGGTATAGGTTTGGCTGATTAGAGCCACATTACTATCTCGGTATGCCTCCATCCACGTATCTCCTAGGAACCTGACTAGGAACAGCCATTGATCATTCTCTACATGTCAAGAAACATAGTTTGTAAATAGATAATTACTAGCAGCATTCTTGTAATGGGAAAATCAATGATATTTCATTCAGCAACGCCAGTATGCTTAGCCAAGTCCTACTGGTGGGACTATGGATGCATCATGTCGCCGGCTCCCTGTGTTTATAATACAATTATACACAATACAAGGTCAAGTATCTCGCTTATGAGCATACCTTAAATACTGAGGCTGTTGATGCTCACTCTCGTCATGACTCGTTGATCTCCGATTCTCGGTCATTACTGCATCGTTTTGAGGAAGCCGTCCAGATCGAAACTCTCCTCGTACTGGCGGTTATCCCAGAGCTCTCCTAAATCATCCACCCATGCCTTTTTCCCTGGAGCTCTTACATCTCCCGTCTCGACGTCCACCATATCCTCCTCTCGTCCTTCGATGCCATTATTAGGCTTGTCGGATATCAAGCTCGGTCCTGAGTCTCCTAGATTGAAGAGGTCTAATATTTGGTCCGTGTCCATGGTTCCCTTCAATAGCAGATTAGCAAGTATTTTTGGTGTAAAAAGAACTAGGCTACTTACCAAGCCAGCGTTCTGCTGGTTTACTACGGTAGACGCAACGTCTATCTTGAATGCTTGAAGGCTGCATGAAGACGTTAGTAATAGTTGAGCCAGTGCGAGCATTTACACGTACCTTAGGATCTTTTCTTCCAGAGTACCTCTGGTAATTAGTCGATACACATTGACGACCTTTTTCTGACCGATTCGATGAGCACGGTCCATGGCTTGTAGATCTCGTTGAGGATTCCAGTCATGCTCAACGAAAATGACAGTATCTGCTCCTGTAAGGTTGAGACCCAGGCCGCCAACACTCGTAGTTAGGAGTAGACAATCGTAAGACGGGTCCTTGTTAAATTTATTCACGATATCCTGTCTCTTGTTTGCCTCAACCGAGCCGTCGAGTCTCAGGTACGAAACAGAAGGAAGCATGCGCTTCAGCACTGTATTCTGGACCATGTCGAGCATCTCCTTCATTTGGCAGAAAATCAAGGCGCGGTGTGGCTTGATTGGCTGGTACAGGGGATCATTAGCGTCCGTGCCCTCGATTCCAATACCACAATCGACTAATAGATCCTTGAGAGCCGTTAATTTGGGAGCGTGCACCGGATCTTCTATACTAGTGCCTTGTTTCGCAAGGAAGCGCTGAGTGTCCTCATACAGCTTGTTGCTCGGTGTCATAACAAGCGCTGGAGAGTTACATAGCTTGCGCATGTATTGTAAAGCCTGGAATATGTGTTGCTTGGCGTCTTTATCATCTCGGCCAGCTTCTTCCGTAAGCTTCTTGCCTTGTCTCTTAGTAAAATCCTCGAACAACTTCCTCTGCAGATCACTGAGATCGCAGTAATAATTCTGGAGAATTTTAGGAGGAAGATCGTCGAGAACCTCTTCCTTCAAACGACGAAGTAAGAACGGCAGGACCTGCTTGTGTAGAGCCTCGATTGCCAACGCACCAGCCTCTTGCTCTTTTGACGAAGCTTTACTGTAACGACTTGCTGCGATGGGTTTAGCGAATCGGTCCAAGAACACCTTTTCGGCTCCGAGGAATCCGGGCATTAAGAAGTCGAAGAGTGACCAGAGCTCCAGCACGTTGTTCTGGATCGGCGTGCCAGTTAAGATCAATCGGTGATTACTGGCAAGCTTCTTCACTGCAAGAGTAATCTTCGCTTTGGGGTTCTTGATCAAATGGCCTTCATCAAGTACGATGTAATTCCAATTCTGTTTTTCGAGGTATTCAGTATCGTTACGGCAGACTTCATATGAGGTTATTACGATGTCAGTCGATGCGAACTGAGCGGCCTTGGCTCTTCGCTCCGCCGGAGGGCCAACAAAGGCGGTGACACTCAAGAACGGCGCAAACGTCTTCAGCTCCTGTTGCCAGTGTCCTGATAGTGTTGGTGGACAGACAATTAGAGACGGAAGTTTCCGAACATCCGGAGCCCCTGTCCTCTTGAACTCCTGTTCCCTGTTATAGTGGTCACTTGCGACAATGCAAAGCGTCTGGAGAGTCTTTCCGAGTCCCATATCGTCGCACAGGATTCCATGAAGATGATACTTGTTCAAGAAATGAAGCCAGTTAACACCCTCTTGCTGATATGAACGTAATTCTGCGTTGATCGCAACAGGAATCTTGAATGGTTCAACTTTCTTGGGGTCAAGAAGCTGTGCGATAAACGTTCGTTCGCGGTCCCTGCCTTTCAGCAACTCTTCAGAGAGGCCGGGCGGGTCAGGGATGCCAGCTTCGAGAGGCACAAGTTTGACCAAGGTAGCAAAAGATGTAGTTGCAATCAGGCGGATATCATTGTCTGAGTCGCTCATGCGGCCTAGAACGGGCACAATAAGGAAAATGACGTAAGGCAAAATGGCATCGCCCATAACGGCAATCAGGTGATAAATGGCCTCTATTGCGCCCTGGCGGAAGTGCAGGTCAACGGGGTTGTTAACAGAAGGTAGAACCTTCTCTACCAAAGCTGTCATACCATCCACAGTAATGACACTGCAAATAGTGGCTAGACATTTCGCAGCCATGTATCGGAATACAGACAGCTCCGAATGGAGCGACTTAATGATCAGCGGAACTTGCTGCATGACGAACGGGTAAAGCTCCTGGTTCAAAGTTGGTGTTATTGTCCGGATAACTGACATAGCATCCACGATTTCTTGACCGAAAGTGTTCTCTGGATCCTTTGCCTCAGCAGGTAAGTCGCCCGAGAAAGCCTTCACTAAAGGCTCTTCCATAAAACTTCTTAAGCTCGGGACTTGGTTAAATAAGTCCGCGCCGAATGTACGGGAGAGAATTTCGAGAGCCTCTTTCGCTCCTCGTCGGGTTATACGAGCGCCTCTGGCCTCTCGAGCGAACTTAGCAGCGTCAGCATGATCAACTCGGTCTTCCTCCTTTTGCATCGATAAGATAACATTGGTCTTCGCAGCGTGAACTGGGAACTCGGGCGTCTCGGCAACCTCCACACAAGAGAATTTAAGCAAGTTAGAGACAACCTTGTCTGCGGGACCTTTGCGACCTTTCTCGGTGAATAGTTGAACCAGTCGACCAATTGTATCGGCAGAACGGGTCTGGAGTTGTTGGTTTTCCTCAAGCTTAATACTATCCATGATGGCCTTAATCAGAGGACTTGGCTTCTTAGGTAGCACCTTCATCGCGATGAGAGCGCAGCCTGCAGCAGCCTTGATACGAACATCACGGGTGTCTTTGATGGCTTTAGCATCTTCGATGGCCGAAACTGCGCTCGCACGAAGCTCACTGAGCTGCTGGCTCGTAATTAGGCGTTGCGCTGGAGCCATAGCCCTCTTCAGTCTTTCAAAGTCCTCATTGATACACTTGTCGGCTGTAGCGAGAGAGAAAGCCCCTGGGCCTGCTTCTGCTTCGCCTTGCACAACGACAGCAAGGACTGGAAGTTTGTGTTGAGGCAATTTCCCATGATCCCTAAACAGATTCATAAGCTGTTGGCACTGTGATCGTACACGTTGAACGTAGCTGACTAGATCGCGGTATTGGGAAGGACGCTCAAAATCGATGATCTTTTGTAGCTCAACCGCGTATCTTGATGATGCGATTTCAGAGGCAACACAGTTTCGGGCATACTCGTCAATTACTATGCACGCGGCGAGTTGGGTAGAAGAATATGACGATGTAAGTCCCGGAAGGAGCGTGGCATCATAAGCATCCAGGCATTCTTTAGGCACGAGGGACATGATCAATCCCATTGCCGTGGCGGCTGAAACCCGAGAACGGACGAGCGTGTCCATGCCAACCAAGTCCACATCTCCTTGCATCATATGGCCATCGAGATCATGCGAGGGAACCGTAGGCAACGGATCATCGACTTTAGTAGATTTCTTTCGTCTCTTCGTCGCTCGCTCTCCATCAGGTTCAGAGCCTTTACGGGCAACTTGAGGAGCGAAGCCGGGTACTGAATATGTGCCTCCAGAGGGCTTTTGGAAAAGCGCGCCATTCATAGGTATGGGGTTTCTAGACACTCCTATGGGATGCAGCGTAAGCTGCATAAGCGCGTCAATGTGAGGGGCAAATTCGGATGCGAGTTTATTGGGGTTTCCAGCCAAACATCTCACGAGAGCACCCCAAAGCTCCATAGACATTGCAAGGGTCTCTGGGTCGCGTTCCACGAGTATGTTCTGGAACGTCAATCTAAGGATCCTGCCGTTAAGCCAACCCTGGGACTCCACGCCAAGATTGACAAAAGTCATCAAAGCTTTCAAAACAGCAAGACGAACTGAAGTAATAGTATGTCGTAGGAACGGATATAGTCGTGGGACTAGGAGGGTGAAAGACCTCTCTTCATCTTGTTCAGCGGAGTTCTTCATGGCCTCTAGGACTTCTGGGAAGCCACAGAGAGTAGCCAAGAGATCCATGATTTTGCCGGTGCTGGCACTCAAGTCATCGCCCAGGCTGGACAGGCTTTCCCATACAATATCAATGAGCTCGTCAAGTGCTGCTGGTCGAAGTGTGACGAATTCCCGGGCCATAGGAATCAATGTTGCTGCACTAACAGATCGAACGTCGTCATCGCTGTCACCGAGACCTTTCATAACAGCTTGGACTACGCCGTCAATCATGTCGCTACTTTGCAGCAACAGATCCTTCCTCACGGCAACGACGTATCGTAAGCCCACCATGCCACCGTGACAGACTGGCCAAACTGGTCTGTCTAGGTCAAGATCTTGCTGCATTACCATTCTATGTAAGATACGATAGATGCTGTAAACTGATTGCGGGGGCAGGTGCTTCAAGAATGATCCCAAGGTCTGACCGACGGTCTCTCGAATCGGTGCAACGGACGTATCGGAGGCATAATCGGTGAATCTGTCTAGCATGAGCACGCAACAAAGCCGACAGGCCATGTCATCAAGCCATCTTCGGTTGAGGGCGTCGTTCTCGATTCTCGATTTTCCTCTTAACCGACCAGCTCCGGCGCCATGCACTCGAAGTATTTCTCGTAGGCCTAATGCAGCACCATGGCGCGTTTCCCATTGCGGGTCGAAAATATCAATTTTGAGAAACTCGCAAAGGCGTTCATAGGGCCATTCCGAACCTTGAAGTTCGTCTTCTGCCTCGATTTCCGATTTCATCTGAACGACGGGACCTTTGAACTCTGAAACAATCTTAGTATCTTCGTCAACATCGGCCGGTCGGTCAAGACTGAAGTAGTCGGTTTTTCCATTCTTCTTTGAGTCGGCATCTGGTAGAGGGGTGTCATCGAGGCCATCTGATCCCGCGGTATAAGAACGGCGTACGGACAAGTCACCGAAACCACTCTTCCCTTGAGCGGCCTTCTGAGCGTCTCTCTTTCGCTTTCTTTTCAGGACGTTTAGCTGTCGAGCACTTAGACCGGACTCTTCAGCAGATTGGCTCGGTGGGACGCCAGAAGTATTTTCTGGGCGACCTAGACCATTGGTAGGATTGGGGTCTTGTGGTGTAAAGGGGCTAGCTGATTTTTCAGCAGGGATCGGCAATTCTTCGTCTTCGAATCGCCTGCCTAGTAATCCAAGTCGACCTATGAGAGTCTTCTTTTGATGGGCTAGTCGTGCCTGGGGATCGAGACTTGCAAGACCATAGTCTACGTTGCCCGTTCTCAGCAGCTCTCGGCCATATTTAAGTATAGTCGAGACGTCTAATGACTCGGGTCTAAAATATTCATCTGAGGATAACGGTGATAGGTCGTCCTCCTCCTTTTTTATGATACCATTCTCTCCAATAGGCTCTTCTTTCTTTGTCGCCGTAGGATCTTCGTCCTCATTAGGGTCATAAAAGGGAGCGTTTTCAATTATTCTCCCAATGGCCTTAGCTGCAGTTGCTCGAGTATCCCAATCTTTATGGCGAAGATAAGGTACGACTCTAGATAGTAGGTTGAAGAGTTCCTCAGGGTGCTGCTTCTGCCAATCCGCTAATTGGTTTACAGCGGTATCCTTTATCAACTTTGTGCTCCCCGTCTCGAGAATCCTACATAAATGTCAGCAAGAAGAATACACGGTGGAGAATGAAAGGGGTATATTGTTTTCTAGGCGCCGTAATGGACGATTAACTGTAGAGAATTTACGCCATCAAAGCCCCAGGAGATAAGCGCCAATAGAGCGTTCTCCATATTTTGGTAGTAGTTGTCCTCCGTTGATAGGATTTGACAAGATAGGTAACAATTTATTATTACTTACGTGACGAGACGGTCGAGCCTGTGAAACGATCCGAGTGTTAGTCTAGATTCCTTGACTTACATTGTGAGAGGGTGAGCAAAACTTACCTGGACGCCATTTTCGCGAGTCACACCAAGGCTACAGGGCCGATGCCTGGGAGAGATTCATCTCATAATAGCGGTCTATAGGTCTTGAATTAGCACTGCATAAACTTTAGCATATATAAAAATGCATGATGCTAATATGTAGAAGAGTAGATGGATCGTGGCTAAGAGTCAGACGAGCTATTATCAAAGTGGAACTTGAGCCTTGAACTTGCTCATCCATTTGAAAATCGAGTACGAAGAGAAAGACTATTGTGATTGGACATTGCTACTTGTGTAGCCTGCAGCCAATATGACATCAGTTCTCCCTATGTGCGACTAAACCTCTCACGAACACCTATGCTTTCCCTCAACGTCGAGTCGAAGTAAACACCTGTATTTAGTGATCAAAGACGATTTCAATGGGGACGAGATCTGAATCAAGTCAAGAACTCTCTTACACATTAACAGCAACTATGAGTGGTGCATGATGTGGAGATGACCAGGATGTATTGGAGATGAATATAGTGTGTAGAACGAAGGCCAGTTGGAGAAAGGATGCACGAAGAGAGGTGTACAAGGGTTGCGTATAATCATAGCGTGAAAGCAAAGCTGTGAATGAATACATGGACTAATAAAGGAAAGAAACATACCTTACAGGTATTATCACGGTGCAAGTGATCTGCGGTGCTATAACCAAGTTGGTTGTAGTGAAAATAGACGAACGGCTCTATAAAGCCTGAGAAAGGAATCGGGTATAAAGAGTTGTTAAGTTCAAAAGATTCGGACAAGAAATGTAAGAAATGTCTCGCGTTGAGGAATTAAGGTTGTTTAGATATGATGAAATAGACGTTATTGCCCAGTTGCAACCTCCAACAATGGTCAGTTGGTGATGAATAATTATGTACCTAAAAGAGTAAAAGAGGCTCTAATGAACTCTCAAGATTCATAGGTCCGGTGGATGCAGAATATCACCTTTTGAAGGAAGGCGTTCTTATGGTGGTGCGTGCACGCTTGATTGCTTTTAGGTTGGCAGGTTGGGGGCCGGGGTTCTGTCGTGCCTGTCAGAAAAAAATATGGCGGGATGTGCTGCAGCAGCAAGTCGTCGCAGATGAGGGCACCGGCTTCCTTAATATTCCTGTACCTATGGATACTTTTATACACGTTTGGACCCGCCTTGGGCGCTCCTGTTGGCCTGAGCTCCCACCGTGAAAGAGCCACCTTTCCTAATTGGGCAGTCTAGTCAACTGACAACGGCTGGGAAGCCTTGAGTCAGGCCTGACAGGCTTTAAATAAGCTCAGGTCCACGCGTTGAACCTTCAGACTTGGAGAGACTTGTAGTTCTACCAACCTTTGTTTTGGATTACAACATTATGATGACTATACGCGTTTCATTTCCCGAACATCTCGTTTGGGGAGATTTAGCTCAGAATTCGCCGTTGCAGAGAACTACTTCTATCTTTCTAATCATAAAGGCTAGGCAGAAAAGCAAATGTTACCATGCAACAACTGGTAAGTAGGGAGGTCAATTTAGTTGTTCAGCAATCATCTGGTCTGGTACCTTCTACTTTGTCCTTCCCTTTGCCTGTCCGAGTGCGTGCTTTCTCGCTTAATTTCTTAGCGTCAACAGCTTCCACGCTAGAGGCTAAAACCGTAAAGACCCACCCTCTAGAAAATATGGTGGCTTGTTTGGAATGACGAGTTTTCCGCCCGTTGCAAACTTCTGTAGTTGTCACGCTGATTTTACCTATTTTGCATCTATCTTCTCTCAGAAGTATTTGCGGAAGATGGGGATATTCTGGGCTTGGATACATATAGATGTTAATTACGTGGTGCCTATCCGCAGAGCTTTGCTTTTCTCTAGTCGTCATCTTTAACAAGCACACGTTTCTCCTTCATCTCAGACCCTGGCTGCCTTGCAGTACATATATGTATGTACCTTGGCAAGCCCGGTATTGCCCTGCGGTTTTCTTGTGCCGCAAGCTTGGCGCGATCGACTAAATTGCCCGGGGGTGGTAACGGGGGCCGATCTAGACACCAATATGGAAATCGACTTGGATTTTTTGGTACTAGTAATCCGCACATCACGATATCCATCTAACCAACCTGAAGATTGTTACGGCGTAATGAAACCTTCAATCTGCGAGTGCCGAAAGACGCCATATGTACTCCAATTATGTATGTACAGAGTAAAGTATAATTAAGTGGTGGACTTGGAAGATATGTCTGTATTCACATAATCGGAGTTTTTCCAGCTTTTACTTATCAATGCACGCTCCCGTACACAAGGCTTCTTAGATCCAAGACATTATAGGCAGCACCAAAATGAAAGCGTCTGCCTGTTTACATTCTACTGGCGCATATTATCTACGATGTTATCAGGCATCTATGTGCTAATATCTAGGCAGTAAGTAGGGTTATACAAAGCTCTAGGTTCTAATAAGACGAGGGGGGGTTACATATTATTAGTCTCAATTTGTTCTGTCGTTGTTAAACGTCTTTCCGGGATTTGCGAAAGATCGCTGTTATTACGTATAAGGAAGTACGATAGTCTTTGTCTTTGTCTTTGGAATGTATAAATATAGAACGTTAGAAAATCCAGTAGTACTGAGGTAATAACAGTATAGACAAGAGATGAGGTTTTTGGTTTGAAAAATACAGTAGATGATAACTAAGGAGTTCTATGTAGTGATTTGGACAGCGTGTTCAGATAAAGTAGGTAACCAGTGAAGTAGGGAATGAGAAGCATTTGAGACATGGAACCTTGAAATGAGGCTGAGGAGCTCCGGATCTTCCGTCGTAAATGCCCTTTATGTAAATGTCTGTGTACATATGTACCCATGTATCCAGTAAACATGTGACTATGAAGCCACAAAGCCACAAATCTGCGATTAACCCGGGTCCACTAGGATTAGAGGTACATGTACCTACCTATAGTGTATACCTAAACAGCTATTGGCTGCTGGGGCTAACCTGACTTGTTGTTACTAACGGGCAGCAGTGAGCACGCTAAGTAAGATCCCACCTAGGATTCAACTCCCCCACCCCTAAAATCATCGCGCCTCGAAACGCGTCGGCAATCCATTACATTTTACGTGACGCTTTCAAGTCTGACGAACCTCTCCTACTCCGCGGCATCGCGACATTCCCAAGCCTCCTTTTCGAGTTCATGCTTTTTGCGCGACAAGTATACTGACGCTGAATTCGAGCTGCCCGATCGGCAGCGCCTACCGCGACCATGTACATTAAACAGATTATTATCCAAGGCTTTAAGAGGTGCGCGCTGACAATCCGTTAAAATCCACAAGTTCTCTAGACTTCGCCATACTAATATCCAGACAGCTACAAGGACCAAACGGTCATGGAGCCCTTTTCGCCCGGTACGAATGTTATCGTTGGTCGCAATGGTTCAGGAAAGAGTAACTTCTTCGCTGCGATACGATTTGTTCTGAGTGATGCATACACCCAAATGAGTCGCGAAGAACGCCAGGCACTATTGCACGAAGGCTCGGGCTCGGCAGTCATGTCCGCCTACGTCGAGGTCATCTTCGACAACAGCGACGATCGATTTCCGACCGGAAATAAAGAAGTAATACTACGGCGCACAATTGGTCTGAAAAAGGATGAGTACTCAGTTGATAGGAAGGTTTCCACCAAGGCAGATGTCGCAAATCTTCTAGAGGCTGCTGGATTCTCGAGATCAAATCCGTACTATATTGTTCCTCAAGGTCGCGTCACGGCTCTCACCAATATGAAAGAGTCGGATAGGTTGAACCTGCTCAAAGAAGTCGCCGGAACGCAGGTATACGAGTCTCGTCGTGCAGAGTCACTCAAGATCATGACAGAGACAAACAATAAGAGAGAGAAGATTGACGAGCTACTCGACTACATCAAGGAGCGCCTGAGCGAGCTAGAGGAAGAAAAAGAGGAATTACGCGACTACCAGGAAAAGGATCGCGAGCGTAGGTGCTTAGAATACGCATATTATCACAAGGATCAAGTTGCTACGCAGGAGGCTCTTGAAGAGTTAGAAGAATCGCGTCAAGGTGGCATCGAGGATACAGACGAGAATCGCGATGCTTACAATGCAGGAGTGAAAGTCATCGCTTCGCTAGACGCCGAGATACATAAACTTCAGCAACAAATGGAACTTCTCCGCATAGATCGCCGACAGCTCGACGAAGACCGCAGAGAGAGCGCCAAAGCGATAGCACACGCCGAATTGGCGGTCAAAAACTTATCGGATGGCTTGTCAGCTCAGGAGCAAGCCAAGCAGCAGCATGATGCAGAGTTAGATGAGGTGAAGACCGCAATAGCACAGAGGGAGGCTGAGCTTAAGAAGTTAATTCCCGAATTCGAGAAGGCGAAACGGAAAGAGGCAGAAATTAAACAAGAGCTGGACACAGCAGAAGCAAGCCGGCAACGTCTCTTCACCAAGCAGACTAGAGGAAGTCAATTCAAGAGCAAAGCAGATCGAGACGCATGGTTAAGGAAAGAGATAGACGATCTCAACGTGACTCTGAGTCAGCAAAGAGCAAATCGTCTCGATGCTGATGAAGAAGTCAAGGCTATTCAGACCGCTATCCAGCAACTCGAAAACGAGATTGCGGCACTACGTCAGAGAAACGAAGGATTTGGCGATGACAGGCTTGCTCTGGCCGAACAAGTCACTAGCGCGAAAGATGTTCTTGACAAGCTTAACGATGAGCGGAAGCTCCTTCGCCGGGAAGACGACAAGCTAGAGACAATTATTGCGAATACTCGAGGCGAACTAGACAATGCCGAACGAGAACTGTCCCATACTATGGACCGAGTCACTGCTCGGGGTTTGGCGACTATACAAAAGTTGAAACGCGAAGGGAATATCCCGGGCGCGTACGGTACATTAGCTGAGCTCTTAGATGTTAGTGAGGCCTACCGGTTGCCCGTAGAGCAGGTCGCAGGTGCTAGTCTGTTCCATTACGTGGTCGACAATGAAGATACTGCGACATATCTAGCCAATGCGCTCCAGAGATCATACGGAGGCAGAATCACATTCATGCCGCTCTCTAGGCTAAAACCGCGGAACGCAAACCTTCCGAGAGCCAACGACGCGGTCCCATTGGTTAGCAAAATTCAGTATGACCCTGAGTACGAGAAGGCCTTCCAACAAGTCTTTGGCAACACAATCATCTGTCCGAACCTAACCATTGCTGGTCAATATGCGCGAAGTCATGGCGTACACGGAGTCACTCCAGATGGTGATACTACTAACAAGCGCGGTGCCATGACGGGTGGCTACATCGATACCCGAAAATCGCGCTTAGAAGCTGTTCGAGCTGTCAACAAATGGAGAGAAGAATACGAACAGCTGCAGTCCCGAGCAGCTGACATACGAAGGCAAATAGAACAGAAGGACCAGGAGATTACCAATGCACTAGGTGAAGAGCGCAGATTAGCGCAAAGATTACGACAGATGGAAGATGGCTATGGCCCGCTTCGAGCAGAATTGAATGCTAAGAACAACCAGTTGGATCGTGAACGAGATCGACTTGAAGCTGCAATCAAGCGGCGAGAAATTGTTGAAAGGAACATGAAGCAATTCCAGGAGAACCTAAGTGCTCATGAAGCTGAGTTAGCTTCAGACTTTAAGAAGGTCTTGACAGCGAATGAGGAGAAACAGCTCGAGCGCTTAGGTGTTACCGTGCAAGAACTGCAGAAAGAGTGGAATGAAATTAGCAGCCAGCGAAGAGAGCTCGAAAGTCGCAAGCGAAAAATAGAATTAGATCTACGGACGAATCTCCAGCTCAAACTTGACCAGCTCACTAGTCAAGCGTTCGAGACTGGCTCTAGCGGTGGCAATAACTTGAAAGAAGTCAAGCGAGAGCTCAAAAAAGCCCAAGCGACGGCAGCTTCGGTTCAGAAGAAGATTCAGGCTAACGACCAACAGATTGAGGCCTCTGAATCTAAGATCGCAAGCCTAGAAAAGCAAAAGGCTGAAAAGGAGGCAGAATTGCAGGAGATCGCGGCGGAGATCAAGAAGCAGGAGAAGAGGATGGACAAGAACAGGCAGAAGAAGGCTCTATTGACAGCAAGGGCAACGGAACTGGCTAAGAATATCCGTGACCTTGGTGTCTTACCCGAAGAAGCCTTTGAGAAGTACGAAAGACTCGAACATAAAACCGTAAGTTCGGCTCCAAGCTGGTTGACACATTCATCGCCAACTAACTTTGCATGACAGGTCGTTTCACGCCTAAAGAAAGTCAATGACGCCCTGAAAAAGTACAAGCACGTCAACAAGAAGGCTTTTGAACAATACAACAGCTTCACCAACCAGCAAGACCAGCTCCTCAAGCGTCGCAAAGAACTCGACCAATCACAGGCATCAATCGAGGAGCTTGTTGCTCACCTCGATCAGCGCAAGGACGAAGCGATTGAGCGAACATTCAAACAGGTGTCCAAGGAATTCGCTACCATCTTCCAACGTCTAGTTCCTGCTGGCCACGGCCGTCTAGTTATTCAACGCAGAGCCGACCGACGAGTTGACGCAGACGATTCCGACGAGGAGCAACGCACCAGCGTAGAAAACTACACGGGTGTCGGTATCAGCGTCTCTTTCAACTCTAAGACAGCAGATGAGCAGCAACGAATCCAACAACTCTCAGGTGGTCAAAAGAGTCAGTCCAAAAATTCCTATCCCCAATCCTTTTTTTCCGTTCTCAAGCTAATAATGTAATTAGGTTTATGCGCCCTCTGTCTCATTTTTGCCCTGCAACAGACGGAGTCCAGTCCTATGGTCATCTTCGACGAGGTCGACGCCAACCTGGACGCACAGTACAGAACGGCTGTCGCTGGACTTCTCCAGTCTATCTCATCCGAGGCCGGCACGCAGTTCATCTGCACCACTTTCCGACCGGAGATTGTCCACGTCGCGGATAGGTGCTACGGTGTCTTATTTAGAAACAAGTATAGCACCATCAACTGCGTTAGCAGAGAGCAGGCTTTGGAATTCGTTGAGGGACAAGCTCCGAGATAATCGTGGCAAGGGTTGGGGAAGGGTCGTAGGGTGTGTATATGGTAGGCAGAGGTGTTCACAATTGAGCCTTGGTGTGTATCATAAAGGACTTCAGAGGAAACGGTGCTATTCATTTATTTGCTGTATGATGTAGCTTACGCCGTGAAGGATGCTAATGATAAGTCATCTACAATCATACCCGTTCAAAAAACGTTCGTGGGTCGAAAACTAGGTCAAGGAGCGGTCCTTTAACATTTCTCGTCTTGACTGGCCAGTGAATCAATAGTAAGCCACACCATCTCACTGTGATGTTCCTGATTTTTTAAGGGCCTTCAGACGGCCATTCTTCAAGGAAAGTGTCTGGTTCAATGATTATGTATCTCCATTCTAATACGATTAATCAAGTGCTCAGATTGCGCACAAGTAGCTATCCGACACAGTTCTCATCCATCAAGCCACGGAGCTCAAGCTCATCGCGGCAAGTTGCCCTGTCCAACCGGAGTTCGCGCCACCGATCTGCTTAAGTGGCGCCTCAATGGCGATGGGCGCCCACACAAACGATACCCCATTAATCCCCAGGATAGCTAGGAATTCTTCCTCCGTAGTGGTCGTGCTGCCGGTCGTCGGTAATGGCTCCTCTACGGTTGTTTCCTGCACACTGGCGAAAGTCTGGTTGCCTCGCCCGATAATGCTCAAGTTAATCCATTGTCCCACGGGGATCGTCGAGTTCAACCTGTAGTAATTACCCGACGCAAACAGGGTGAGGTTCGGAGTTAACATCAGCGAAGAGTCTCCGCCAGATACAAGGGTCGCATCCTTGCCTAGCTCGTCGACGCGGAGTTTGAGCGAAAGCGTGTAATCGCGGCCCTTGGAGGAAAGAGGCGTTTTGAAGGCGCAGGAAGAACTAATACTCAGGGCGGACTCCGCCGTGAGCGGGCAGTTCGTCGAGGCGTCGTAGCCGTTTCCCGATTGGTCGACTACGGCGGTTTCCTTCCATGCACCTATGGCCGTGAAATATTGACTATCAACCCTGTCTTTGGAGGTGTAGTTGAAGATCGTCAAACTAATGGATGGGATCGCTCGATCTAGGTTCTGGCCTGGTATGGACGGGAGCAAGGTCGAAAACGCCGAGGAGAACTCTGATGCTGAGAGATCCCCTCCCCACTGCTTGTCCGCCAACGCCGGGATCCCGTCTTTCCAGGCATAATAAGCTTCGGAGTATACGGATGCGTTCGCGCCGTAGTCGTTCCATAGAGGCGTTACGGCCCCAAGAACCAGAGGGTTGGATTTTTCTGGATTATTGGTGGCATTTTTCGTGTCAAAGATGTATGGTTGCCAAATTCCACCTGTTGCTGGATTCCCATTAAAAGTCAGGGCTACATTTACAACCTGTGGATAGCCTCTAGAATATTTGTTGACGGTATAGTAGGTGTCGTCAGAATTTAGAACAGAATAGTTATTCAGAATGTAATCATGGTATGGGTTATCCTCGAAGAATGCCCAGTGCTGGATGGAGACTGATTGGTTTACGTTATCGTATTCGGGCTTGGGAGGGAACGTCCCCCAAATGCGGATAAATTTCCCAGAAGTTTCGTATATGTAATCAGCCATTTCATTAACGAATCGGTTGTAATCGTTCACATCACCAGTATACTCGTCCGCACCAATGTGGACGGTTTTTGAATGAAACCAGTCGAGATAAGTGCTCCAGATAGTTTTCATCGTAGGTATCGTCTCCGGATGCGAGATGTTTAGTAGCGACAAGTCGTTGCTGAGCCCTAGCTCTGGTTTCCACTGTACTATCACGAGTGAATGTCCCGGAGCTTCGATCTCTGGGATGACGGTCACTCCTCGGGAAGCGCAGGCCGATTGAATCTCCTCAAACTGCTCCTTAGTATAGGACTCATTCTTATATTTGTTCAAGCCAGCGAGATCTTCGGAATCGGACCATAGGCGAAACCGGGCATATAATTCCAAGGATTGCTCTTTCGAATATACGTTAACATTATTGTATAGATTGTCACTTAGATGTATGTGAAAGGTATTTTGCTTGAAAAAACTTATGTAAGAGCATAATTCGGTAATAAACTGTTCATGTATTGTTAGTCTCAACCACACCAAGTTATATCAAGTTTTAGCCCGTCATAAACAATATGAGGGAGAAATTAAGCGTTAGGTATCTTAACAGCAAGCGTATATTTAGATGTACGTACCTCCGGTGGATAATAATGTCGAGCGGCATCGAGCATCATACCTCGGATCTTCCATCCTGGAGCATCAACTGCCTCTCCATAGGGTAACGAGCCATTTGACAGCACTGCCTGCTGTAAGACAGTTCGTGTACCCCACCATACACCCAATGGGCTGGCTCCCGATATAAAGATGCCCGAAGAATTAACAGAGAGTGTGTACCCTTCAGAAGTCTGGGCACCACTTGCGTCCGTGTATTTTCCGGCATCCCCCAGAGTAAGAAATACGACGTCTAATGTAGGTTCTTTTCCAATGGAGACACCAATATCGACATCAAGAGTGTTATGCAAGTCCTCTGCAAAGGTCTTGGCGAAATCTTGCAAACTTGGTGGGATCAAGGTCTCTCCAGCCTCATCACGGCTTTCGGCGTACTGTGAGTCTACCACCAACGCCTTGATGGACTTGATTGGATATGATTCGCTACTAGACGAATCAAAGGGAATAGCAGGTATCCCTACGAGCCTTGAGGCCACGAGGACGGCTTGGAAGATGTTAGTACAGTAGGCGGCTTATACGACCACACAGCGTTAGATAGACGGACCATTTGATAGTGTGGCTAACCACGCATAATATGGACACAACATTGTCACGTTGGTAAAAATATAATCAGCGGTTATATCTCGAAGGATGTTTAAGGTCCTTAGTAGACATGGTAAGGAATAAGGCAGTAGGTTTACCTATAGTTCTCCGCACAGAAACAGGGCTTGTAATTATATACATGTATCTATGATCTCTAACTGTAACATAGCATGCAGGAAGACATACATGTAGCTCCTTGGCTCTCGCCATATTTGAAGGCAGGACGAATCACTTTACCTTCAAGTCCTGTGCGGTAAAGCGATGGCTAGACTGTTCATGTAACCTTAGAAGGCGGGGCTGATAAGGCCTATATAGACCGAGGCGTTAATCTATTGAGAAGCTTCATTATCGATTCGTGGAGTATTTGGCAGGGTAGCAATGAGATGTCTATCTTTTACCCAACTCTGCTTCGCGTCGAGATCAGATTCTTGGAGAACAAGGTACATAAAGCAGCATCTACCGATAATGTGACATTACATGTAACTTATATGAGCATATACGCGGATAACAGGTAAGGTACATCCTGCCAGCCATATGTGACGTACATGTACGGTAAAGGGATACATGTTCATACTATTATGTATAGTTGTATATGTAGTACTATATCTGCGCTTTGCCCTAAATTTTGCGATAAGATAAGCTTCGTAGAAACACCGTTGGAGTCATAGCGGGGCAAACAAAGCTGGTGTCCCGCAATCGAATTATTTTTAAATGACTTCATTTAAGTAACTTCAACATACATGTATTCATTGCCGTAGGTAAAACGTACCTACATATTTAACGTTGGTAGCGAGCAAATCACATTTACTTCAAGCAGCTAGCTCTATACCTAGCACACAACTTTTCAATCGAAACGAAATATCTATCTTTAGAATTACGTTCACCCAAATTCTTCATCATGGCGACCGACACATCTACATCGATACCTCCCGAACCACCACAGGCCTCAGAGCCTTCAGACGTATACAATGAGTATGAGGACAGCGATTTGGACTCCGTCTTTACCGACGACACTTATCCCGATGATGACCGCAACGCAGATGACGATACAGACATTACAAGAAATTACAATAGGCAACGGCCTTTGCACTCCAACCAACAGAAACCTACTGCCAATACCTCATCTAGCATAGATGATCAGATTGCCATCCTCTCAAAGCATGCCGCCAAGATTCGACTAGACAATGTCAAGGAGGGGCAGGATCGAGAGAAAGACAAGGCCGATAGGGCTACAAGCGAGCAGGTCCTCGATCAGAGAACCCGTATGATTCTCTACCAGATGATCAATCGTGGCGTAGTCAGCGAGATACATGGCGCAATCAGTACAGGAAAAGAGGCCAATGTATATGGCGCTGTTGCGTATCCCGATATCAATGGACCACCTGTTCAACGGGCTGTTAAGGTCTACAAGACGGCTATCTTGAGCTTCAAGGACCGAGAGAGGTACATCGCTGGCGAGCATCGATTCAAATCCGGCGCAGAAAAAGGCAATAACCGAAAAATGGTCAAGTTATGGGCAGAAAAGGAGTTTCGCAATCTAAGAAGAATATACGCCGCCGGCATTCCTTGCCCCGAACCCATACAGCTCAAGCTTCACGTGCTGGTAATGGGCTTCCTTGGTGACAGGAAGGGGTATGCTTATCCACGATTGCGAGACGCCAATATCGAGGGCGAAGATGCCGACCAGCTGTGGAGGCAGCTTTACATTCAACTTCTAGGTATTATGCGGCGAATGTACCAGGTATGCAAACTGGTACACGCTGATTTAAGCGAATACAACATTCTATACAATGATAGAAAACTTTACATCATCGATGTGTCCCAAAGTGTCGAACATGACCATCCACGATCCCTTGAGTTTCTGCGCATGGATATCAAGAACACAGGCGACTTCTTCCGCAAGCAAGGCGTCGATACGCTACCTGACCGGACAATCTTTGACTTCATCACAAGTCCAGAAGGCGCAGTGGAAGAGCCAGGTCTAACAGAAGCAATTGAAAAGCTGTATGCGTCAAGGTTACCATCTACCGGCGACGAGACCGCAGCGGCCGAGCTAGAGGTCGACAACGAGGTTTTCCGAAACCAATATATTCCCCAGACGTTAGAGCAAGTCTACGACATTGAGAAGGATGCTCGAGCGATTGGAGAGGGTGAGGGCGATAAACTTGTTTATCGGAATCTCCTAGCAGATCAAGTATTATCAAAGCCAGAAGCAGATAACGGAACCTCGGAAGATGAATCGGATGAAGGAGCAGCACTCGATAGCGATGCTGAGAGTGGCGACGAGAGTAGATTTGCTAAAGGAACTCCGCGGGGCAAGCGATTTGAAGACAAAGATGAGAAGAAGGTAGGCCACCTATTCGAAACAACTCGCATAGTCACGTTTCACAACATTCTATGCCACTCCATCCCGCTCTCCATAAGCCCAGGTTACATGTACTAACGAAACATAGCAACGCAAGCAAGCCGTGAAAGAAGCAAAGGCCGAGAAACGGAAAGAGAAGATGCCGAAGCACATCAAGAAACGCCTCGTAGCCACGACATCCAGAAAGAACAAGTAGATTGGGGGGTGAAATGAAATAAAAGCATTGTCCCGTCTCCCAGTGTGTGTAACGGTGACGACAAGGATGTATACAGTGCCATACCCTTCGGTATTCAGAGCTACATATACTACGCCGAGCTTTGGTCGATAGCAAGAATCCAAGCGAAGGAAGTCCTTTTGACTACCTTACACACTCCTAGAACACCTCTGACAATCAAATGATGAAATCTTAAAGCGCATGGCTTGGGCCAAGTTACTGAGTTTTTGCCAGCTCCCGGTAATAACCGTTACTCGGCTCTTGCTGAGATGCGTCCCGAGTTGCCTTCCTTATTGGTCGGGTAACATGCGGATCAAAGAGAGCCCTGATGATTGTCCATGGTTATGGTGTAGTGTTGAGGTTCATTGGACCCTATGAACTTCAGTCTTGTGGTAGGGTTCTAATTACAGAACTTATTGCTCTATCTCTAGACGTGGAGACGAATTTAACTGAGATGAAAAGACTGTGATTCTGTTCTCCGATTTTGAGTAACCTACCCGTGCCGTGTATGGGTACTTCGTACCACGACGGCTGATATCGAGCCAGGGCAGTCCTAGTGATGGCGTCAATATGCTTACCTCTTTCAGCAGGTGGCGTCTTTGCCTAATGCCCTCACTGTGGAGGAGACAATTCTTAAAGTGTATCATTCTTGAGTTCCAAGTGTTGGGTACCTAGGTAAAAGCTATTTATTTCGTGACTAACTACAGGGTATAAAAAACAAGTTGTTATAGTTTTTTCGTACTAAACAAAAAGAATGCGCAAAATAGTCTATAATTTCCCGGATCCGATTCTATCTTTGTTGAACTTAACTCCCTTTCTGCGGCTTGGGTATTTCTCGTTGCGTTTCGATGATAATGATGATGATGATGATGCGGCTATGCGATAAACGACAGGTAAGGTATCTCTGTAGTAAGTTGTAGTCAAACGCTCCGCTGATAATAAAGACGACAGATGCTGTGCTCGTGGTGTGTGTGCAATGTAAAGATATCCAATTATCCTCCCTTCGCCTTGCTGTGGAAATCCAAAATCCTGGTCTCCAAGCTTCCCTCTCTCTTTCTCCTTTCCTTAGAGACCCGTCTCCGCCACTCTTTCCTACACTCTGCCCTATCCTGTTCGTCATATAGTCTCGTGACACGTCAACATTACCCTCATCTTGCAATACCTACGCTCCCCCTTCGACCCATTAGCATCTCCATCTCGACGAGCTCGATGGCATACTCGGGCTCTCCCTCTAGCGTTTCCCGTATGAGGTCTACAGCCGCTACCGTCGTTGTGGACTGGTTTTCTCCCGATCCGGTAGTGACTTGGATCTCGCTGTTCGGGTCGGCACCGTGTTGCAGCAGTGACTTGATGGCTGCAACCCACCGTTCTCGATTCCGCATCAGCCTCGAGCTCGAATAGGTCTCCAGTAGATGCGTCATGGTCACACTGCCCCTCGAGAAGTAATGCCGTCCCGTCCTCAGCGCCCTAATCCATACCTTTTCGTCCTCACGCGGCGACGCACCGGCATCGAACAGGATATCGAGCAGGCGGGTATCCGGCATGTCGTGGTGGAAGTCCCAATAATCACCGCTGAGACCCGCACAGGCGCTGAAGCCCTCGGCCTTGGGGCTGACGACGTAAGGCAGCAGCTCCTGGGCCTTCTTCCTCCTGGCTTCCGACCCCATACCGCTCAGCTTCGTGGCGACGTACCGGACGAGGTTGGCTTGCACGGCGAGCGACAGGAAGTCCTTTCGTTTCGGCGGCTTGCCGGCGTCCATCGGTTCGTAGCTTGCCCAGTGTTTGCGGCTCAGGCTGGGAAGTCTGCTGTCGTACCAGTCGGGGTCCTCGTGGAGCGGCTTGTGGTTCTGGAGTGCTGCGACCCAGGCTTGTTGACATGTGCTGTCTAGCTCGTCTAGCAGTTCACAGTAAGCATGCAGGTCCGGGATCTCGCCGTCGACTCTCTCGGCATATCGTAGTGCGTTCGCAATGAGTAGCCAGGCGTCGGGCCGGAATCGCCAGCTTGGCCATGCTAAGATCGGAGGTCGGAGGACGCCGAATGCCTTCACATGTCTGGCGCATCCGCTGAGGAGTGAGAAGTCAAGTTCGATGGTGTCGATGGGCTTGCAGCCAGGGAGTCTCTGCCATATATCCTTACGACGGACCCATTCCTTAGCGGTTTGATGTACGAAGACAACCCGTTGCCCAGTCTCGATCGCGTTAGAATTAGTGGATATTCCCGTCTCGGCAACTAGGAGACCGGCGCAGCAAGTCTGTAGACGGCGTTGCATCTGGTCCGATAAGTTCTGGATGGAGTGGTTGTCGTAAGGGTGCGTGTTATCAAAGACGATTCTTAACTCGTTTGCAGTGTTGTGTACAGCCCCTTCCTCGGCGAATGCGAGTGTGATCAGGCTAGGCGGCTGCTGTGCTCTGAGTACGAGATGGAAAATCCTAGAAGCGCTCTCCTGGTGGTCGAGGCTGAGATTTTCCAGCATGCGCATGTACAGACCATCAGGTCCTCCAAGGTGCGTCGGCAAAGAGTTCAACATACCCCTTAACTGGCGCAGGCTGCAACCAACCACCATATCAATTGCCAACCTAGCCCACAGTATGTCACCCTTGCTCTTCTGAGCCAACTCCTTGCAGAGGTTCTTGGTATCGGGCAACCCCGGGGCTTCGTCCTCGAGTCGACCGGCGACGTACTGCGTAATTGACCGTTCGGTGTGCTCCTGGAGCTTGATCCTCGGATACGCAGCAAACGCTTCCTCGAACTCGGGGAGCTCGCGGGAGGTGATGACGAATTTAATGGTGTCTTTGTTGCCCATACTGTTAACGAGTTTTGCTATTTCTATGTGTGAGTCAATAGCCCATTTACTCTGACCCCAGGCCTCATCGCCCGTGTCTTTGCCGTAAGTGATGTCGAGCTCATTTGGTTCGTATTGGTCCTTTCTCTCCATAATACGGTATTCGTCAATTGCGTCGATGAAGATGAATAGGCGAAGAGTCTCAGACATGTGGGCGAAGAGAGAGTAGAAGGCCATGTTGAGATTGTTGATACTGGTGAATAGGACAGGAGGTGGCCATGGTCCATCGAAGAAGCTCGGAAAGGCAACTTTGATGAGGTCACGTCTTGCCGATAGGATCTGGTATAGTATGCTACGCAGAAAGCCTTCGTAGGACTTCTGGATTTTGTTACCTCCTTCGAACATGAAGAAGCAAGCCATGTGCAAGTCTCCTTCGCTCGCCCAACCATCGAGGAGTTGCTGCTTCACTTTCTCGGATCGTGCAATGTACTTCATAAGCGTTGACTTGCCAGATCCAGCATTGCCACTAATCCACTAAGAGAGAAATTGTTAGTACTCGCTCTGACAGGTACTTTACATTTGAACATAGTAGAATCCGTCAGAGTCCTAACACAACAGCCAAGCAAAGGCAGGGATTGCTCAATCTTGCGTAAGCCATAGAGCAATCGATAATACGAAGGTACTTACCAGGATAGGATCCTGCGATTTGAGATATTTGGGGAAGGGAGAAAGATTGGGTGACAGAATCCATTCGCAAGTTTGCCCGTAAGCAGGGTCTATCCGAGACTCCCGCTCCGTCATCGTGTCGTAATAAAGAGAATTAAGGATTTCTAAAAACTCGCATATCAGTAACGTTGGACCGCATGCAAAGAAAACGTCAAAGCTGCATACCTTGGTTTCGGGGCTCCCTTGCTTCGGCCTCTGCTGGAGTCGGACCTGAAGAGACTTTGCTGATCCACGCGAGCATCTGCGAATATCCCGGTTCGTCTCGGCTCTTGAACCTCGCGAGGTCCAAGTGACTGGCAGCCATGTCGTGCCTCGTTACATTGAACCCCTCGTATGCCGCTGATTCCCGAGGGACCATCATCTGCATCGTCCCTTTTCCGAGTTCCAATCCATCGGTGTCCCTCGCAAGTTCGGTTGAAGCGGCTATGGTTGACGGTAACTTCTCCCTGATACAGACGACCCTGATATCTCTCGAAATCATGAGGAACGTGGCGTGCAGGTTCTCAAAGGCCTTGTCGCTGTCCTTCAACGCTCGTAAGAGTTGCTGATTTGGCGGAGTAGGCGATAGGAGCGCAGTCGCGGCCATGCATTCCCCTAAAGAACGTTTTCCACTCCTTACGTGAGGCGTACCCAAGAAGACGCAACCGATAGTCCGCGGGTAGACGTTGCCCAACTCGACGTGAGCGCCGTAGATTCGTGACATAGCCGCCGTGACGAGAGCTTCCTTGATGACAAGACCACCAAGACCATGGCCTATGAAAATAATGGGGCGGCTCGTCCCGCTGCGGATCCGCGCGATGTCCGCTAGGAGAGCTTCAGCTTGATCGACAAAGGTGCCGGTGCTGCTCAACGCGCCGGTCCATCCCCACGCGATGACTCGTATGCCCGGGATATCCTGCCCGAGAAAGTCGCGTGGGTAACAAACACCAGCTTTCGTCCACGTCCCGGAGCGCGAGCCGAACAGCCCGTGGACGAAGACGATGTCGATACCCTCATCGCCATTATGAGTCCCGTCGAAGAGGATGAGAGGTCCCCGTCCATCAGCGCGTACCAAGACTTTCTCCCTAGAGTCCAAAGTCGAACTGCTCGACCGACCCACACGATCTAGTCGCAGGCTGGACGACGTTGACGGATCCCGCGATCCACGAGCGGCACGAGCTATTCTAGCTAGTGTCTCTTTGATCCTATTCATTGTTCGTTGACGTTCTCCCCGTCTCTCAACATTGTTAAGAGATGATGTCGTGGACGATGTAAGAGACGGGAGAAAAGAAACTTCAAAGTTTCTAAAATTTGATGTTTTGAAACGCAAGACTTTACCCATGGACGCTGGCTAGGCCTACGACCCGTGCCGAGTCGTAGTAGGTGCACCGTTCGCCTACTAACGGAAGTGTCCCGTTGGAGCCGTCGACTAGTAATAACAGGCTGCCTGGTTGAGAGTGGCCATGCAAGGCAAGGGAGTTTCGCTGGGAGTGCTGGGATTGCTTGGGAACTGCTGGGATTCGTGGCCCTGCGGAGCTGCAGAAGTCATACCGACACACACAAGTTCCTATACCCCTGTTCCTGTCAAAGCCCTGCTTCTCGACACGCTTCTTGGCAGTCTATTCCGCGTGCCTGTCTGTGAATCTGTTGGAACGCCGTTATAGGTAGCAAACTGCATGTCATTTTTCTACCCGTGCTGTGTTACAATGTCTTTTAGTTACCGTACCCAAAGAGACGGAAGTATGATGATCATTAACCCGGGGGCTCCATAACGAAAGGCCATCCCATACACTACATCACATGCACACCGTTCGAGATCGGGTACAACTGCCCTCTTTTTCTTTCGTATTAGTCGCCGAACACGTACGGTATCGACTTTGAATGTGGGTATCCGTATCCGTCCAGAATTACATTGACATTGACCTCGCCCTCGCCCAGAACACCTGCAAAGGTATGAAGATTGTGGCGCGATTGCATCATGAAACAGGGGTATACACGTTTTGCATCTAACAGGTCATTTTTTTTCTCTTTCCTAAAGTACGTCTCTCTACCTAATTCGCTCCGTGGCATCGGAACCTCACCCTGTCAGCTTCCGTAGATTTGGTCACCTGACCACCCGATGTTCCGCCATCTATCGTTCGTGTGGTAGAAAACATATATGAAGCAGAGATCTCTGAATTTTGTTATTTTCGTGGAGTTTAGGGTCTTTAGAAACAAGGCGAACCTGAATAGTTCGGGGGTCAACCCCACAAGAGTGAGAAAAGGGGAAAAATTGAAATTGAAATTAGATAATTAGGGCTGCTAGGGGGACTATTCCCACAGTGTACAAAATGTTTTTGTATACTGTGTTATACTCCGCTGTCTTACATCTCAAGATCCCCACGCACACTCCTAAAATTCTGAAGTGGACCTCGGGAACGAGGTACCCTTGTTGTAGCCCCGATTATCATCAAACTTTTCTCAAGGTTGGGGTTGCTTACGAACATTCCCTGGTCTCTCCGACTTGTAACTTACTCGGAGGAAGCCTGGAGAGATCGGGGAATATCAGGGCACGCAGGGAGAAGCTGTGTTCGATGCATTGAATATAGATTCCACCGAATGGTTCCCCAAAGAATCTCTTACGACTCTGCGGGTAAGCCTTGCAGCCCACCAATCAGATACAACCACCTCAGACTACTATCTAGTAAACCTGATTAGTGACACCAGAACTCCTAGGTTAATGTGATGCTACCGAATGACAGACTATGTACGTTGGTTGTATGTTAGCTATACGCTAATTTGGTGGTCTAACGTGTTCTTTGGCTTGACATCTCTTAGCATGCCCTCATTTCCGCCTTTTAGAGAGGCGCAGCGGACCCGGGACCCTGGTGCGTGATGTCGAAGGAACGGCGGGAGTGGAGGGTTTTATCGTTTTCTATACTTGGTAGATGTTAGACAAGTGGTCGATGGTTGAATATTGGTTCCCTATGTCGTATATAGTTAGTTAGAGCCGCCGGAGCCGATATCTGCTTGTGGCTGGTTCTGGCTAGTACCTAAACATGACCTAGGTGTAGTCTATTATTCCATTTACTACTCGGGCATGTGGTACGAGACTGGTGCAACCCGATTTACATTAAGAATGCTACAGAGTTGCGTATCATTCAACATTTCTAGTCGTCAGCTGGCTATCAAGGACGCCCAGAATACTACGTGCAAAGCTCCATCCAACTTTTTCTGCAACCAAGCAAGCAAAGTGCCAACAATAGCTTCAACGCCGTTCCATGGGACGTCGCCACCGATCCATACCTACAGCCCGGTCAAAAAGGATCTTACTGCGTATAGTTCCTCATTCGTCCATTCTCACGCATACCTATCTTAGTTAACTAAGCCTCTTCGACTATCGAGCTTGATGAGTGGCACATAATCTTACCGCTTCTGGACGTCACGCCGCATTAGGTTGTGGTCATAGGTTGCCTTCGTTGTTCGGAGTCGCAAGATTAGCAGTCGTTAGTCTAGTCTCCGTTGCTTATGTCGTCTTAGTCGACTCTTAGGTTATGAGGTCCATCTGAGGGGGTCTCGAGGCTGTCTCTCATTTATAGAGAGGGTATCCCAAGGTAACTCGGTATGTCTGTCTAGGACTTATAGACAATTATCTTCTAATACGAACTTTCACAAGACCCCATTGGGACAGCCCTCAAAAAGACATACACTAGAGACTAACCAAGATGAAGTCTAGTAAAATGATGAGGACGACTCTATTACGTCTTGCGCAGCGTACGCGTTTAAGACTATTATCTATCTTATTCCCCCACTCCTTGCCTGCGGCTCAAGAAGACCAACGTGCACCGGAGAAAGCCAGTGCTCAACAGGGTCTATGCGGTGAGGCGTTGGTCCTAGCTTCGCAGCTAGACGGCAAGACCTTCCACCTCCCAGACCTATGGAAAGTCTTCTCAGATTGGCCCCTTGCCGCAAATCCCCACGCACAGAGGCTCGACGCCCTCGTGGACTCATTGCTCGAGCGCATCATCACCAATGAGAAGAAACTCAAGGCTCTGAAGCAAGCTAACTTTGGCCGCCTCATCTCCCTGTAAGCACTCTAACCCCATTCTAACTTATTACAAGTCACCTAACTTACGGGGAACATATAGTTGGTATCCGAACGCAGAATGGTCTGAGCTTGAGATTGCCGCCGCCTACTCTGTATGGATTTTTGTGTGGGACGATGAAATTGACGCGGGCGACACTGACGTGTCAAACGACGAGGAATTGTCTCGAGCTTACTACCAAAAATCTCTCAGCACTATCCACAACCTTCTAGGACTTGACCCCGTTGAGGACGGTCAAGAGCCGGTATACGAAGATGATGAAAGCTTACATCCCAACATGGCATTATTTGCCGATGTCGGTCGTGGCATGCGCGCTACAACGGACAGAATACAGAGAGAACGATTTTACCGTGAGTTAGAGCACTTCATGATCCAAGTGGGCGTGGAACACGTTCACCGCATGCGAGGCTCTATCCCATCGGTGGAAAAATACATAGAAATCCGTTCTGGATCCGTTGGCTGCGCCCCTCAGATCGCTATCACCGAGTAAGTGATAAAATTCATATACGGCCATCTTAGGTAATCCACCGCTTACCGATTCTTTAGTGCCATGCTTAAAATCAGATTACCTGAGTCTATAATGGAATCTGCGGCGATGAAGGCGCTTTGGAGAGAGACGGTTGTCATATGTTTTATTCTCAACGACGTATACTCTGTGCAGAAAGAAATAGTAAGCCACAGCACAGTAAGCTGCATTTCTCTATATGCTGACAACTAGTTTAGGCACAAGGCTCGCTCTTGAACCTGGTCCCGGTCATGTATAAAAACTGCGATCCCGAGAAGCAGAGCCTTGACACTGTCACTCGCGATATCGAAGTGCTTCTACAGAAATCACTGAAGGGATTCGAAGATGCGGCGACGTCTCTTAGTGAGATGACATCCAGCGATGCAAAATTAAGCCAAGACACGCAATCTTTTATTAAGTGGTGTCGTTATTTTATCACAGGGGTGCAGCAGTGGAGTTTAGAATCTCGTCGATACGGGATGGCGGAGTGCTTAAACGAAGATGGTTCGCTCAGCATTGTACTTTGAATCCGTAGATACCCTCATGCCAAGATCATTTTACCTCGCATATTTCTGTTCTGTTCTGCTTCAAGATAGACTGCATACTATAGACTCTACTATGTATAATATACCGGGAGAATCTTATTGGGAGGCTAAAATATCACCCGTTGCAGATTCCAACTATGCTACCTCGTGACTAGTTTACTACGGTTGACAAGGCTTTGAGTCGCAAGGAATAATGTATCACCTCCGGACTCTGCGGATGAGACGTAGCTAATCAGCCCGCAATACCCCGGATGAAGTCGCAACGAGGTTATCGGGACGTTATAACTGGAGGTTGACGCCATTCCGCCCGTGGTTACACGTTGACACGTTTTATTCCTTGCTGCATATCAGCTATATCAGCTGCCTCAGCTATAATTGCAGGGTTCCTTTCCTGAGATTCGGGTCGGCGTTTCGATGCCTGTTCGTTGCACACCCGGAAGGGCTTAACCAGGTCAGCCGGGACGGCGGAAAAGCACGAGAATATGACGTATCACAACGCGCAAGTGTTCTCGAAAACGGGTAGTCGATGCAACAGTAAGGTCGTCACCGCTACTGTTGGTTCTCACAGCATGAAGTAGCCTCAAACCTCATACAAAATTTTCCCAACCGAGCACTTTTCAAGTCGCCGACAACCTGGGCCGATTTCCAAGATAGTTAGGTTCGGGCCGAGCCGGCTACGTAAACAAATAAAGACCCGCCGACAGGCACAAGGGACACAAGAAGGACAATGCGCAAAATTTGGAATAATTAGCCAAGGTTACATGTCAGTGCGATACCCCTTACTACTCGTGCCACATTTACACAGTGTTGTTACCAAAAGAACCAACACACATGCCATATACCTAGCATACCTAGGTAAATTACGTGATTACGTTTGATGTGCGTATGGATGACGGGGTTGAGTCTCCAGACGGAATGGCACCCGATTTTATCAGCCAGGTATGGGTATGAAATAGCATATCCAGCATCGTGAGCACGGAGTATTGCTAACTGTAAGTGATTGGAAAAGAGGAGAAACAGCCCTGGTTGTTATCAATATTATACCCCCATTCTGAGCAAGGATTATATCATCTCACTACCTATGCTAGTTCGCTTAGCTCACATTACACCCTTCTCCTGTTACCCGTTAGTTGCCCATCAACATAGACACTATTGTCTGTGCCCTTGCGAACCACTCCATTCTATGATATCTAACCGTACCACGTGGTCCTGATAGTCATGATAGTTTCATTTACCCGGTCTAGATATCGAACCGCTCCCAAAACTACATCTGTGCTTACTAGTGTAAATCGTTGCAGATTTATGTGGCAACGTGGCTGGGGTCCTGTTCCTCCCGCTCGTGCATTTACCTATAAGCGCCCTTACCCAGCCTCTCGCATAAGTGTTGCCAGAGGAATGGTAACGAAGTTGCATGCATGTGCAAATTTGGAAATGTAAGTTATTCGGTGACCTAAAAGGGGTTGCCGACATTCGGCTTGTGAAAGGGGCTGACAAAAGTCTTGTACGCTTCTGGTCTCTTATTGTATCCGGAGAATGATCTCCTAGACAATCCTTCCGCTATAACGATGTGCGGCCAATGATTAATCGTCTTGGCATTGGCTGAGTAGACCCTATACCGTAGACTTTACATGATGTCGTAAGGAGATCTATAGGACTATAGGCTATTATTACTTATAACCTGTTTATTAATCTTGAAATCGTGATCTCTAGACCTGGTTACCTACGTAAGACGGTATAACGTACACCTATAGGTCAGCATGCAATAAGTAACGAGCATCTCGATTCTCACTAGGAGCTAATTCCTATTTAGTCTTGACCTACACTAGTGTATCCTAGGCGCCGCCGAGCACGCCGAGTCTCACCTAAGTGTTGCGAATTTAGTGTAAACCCTCCCGGCCGAACTTTTCGACGATCTTCTACCGTAGGGGACCGAGGGACCTTCACCAAGACTGACGAACTAATGTTCGCGTCCCTTCTTCCCTCTCCCGCCACGCACAGATGTGTGCGGGTGTCCGTGCTCTTCTCTACATACTATACAATGCACTTTACCATAGTATTCCAAGGCTTCCCGCAATGGTCTCCTAGTCGAGAATTTCGATACGGACACTATCTGACTAAACTATACCGGTATCGTGAAAGACGAATACTAGTCAGTATAAGTTACGAAATCTCCCGTAAGCCTAGTAGATAGCGTCGAAAGCTAACAAAGTCCTATCGAAGAGTCTGAGGAAGGCTGTGCACAAGTATTACGGGTAAGAATGACTCCGAGCCTTAAATTCTAGTATGCAGGCTATACTACGATGGGATTCTGAGAGTATCCTTCTCTTTGCTCTGTTGCACATGCTATTGACAAAATAAGACATGATCTGAAATGCCACTATATCGTAATATTTTAGTTTGTCTTACCTTGGTAGATATGCGGTAGCTCATCTCTTCATGCTAGTATGCAACAGATTCTTATACCTTAGGTAATATCTCGGTGAGCCATAGAATCCTGATTTAATAATCAACGGAACCAACGGGTAGGGCGCCAATCTCGCACTCCTGATACTTTTCTAGTTTATATTAGTTCGATCATTGCCAGCCTCTTTCCATCTATAACCTCTCTTCTGACGTAAGAGTTCTAGGCCGTCTCGTAGACCACTACACCGCTAATACAAAATATTTTGCTATGCCATGTTTGGTGATAGTTGAACGGGGAGAAATCCACCAACTTGTAAATCACTCTTAAGCATATCTACACGTACTTCTTGAACAAATTTTAATAGGTATTTTATAACGCTTGCCGTTTGTAGGTTAACTTAGTAGAACGAATAGATAAGTACACACCAATCGAGGAGGGAATAAACAGCCAACGTAAAGAGGGGTGGGGAGTAGAGCTTTGATTCTCATTCGACCTTCAATTAACATAAGTCTCGACGCCTGAATTTCCATGTGCCATTCTACGTCACCACTCTTCCTTTTCTCTTTTTCCCCGGTCACCCACCAAAGCCGTCAAAGTACGAAGCAGCGATCTCTGAAACAAACGAAAACGGGCTTGCTGGTAATTCGACTGTGCTTTCCTAAACGCCTTCCTCATGCCGCATATAGATAGGTAGATAAGGAAATCTTGTTTCATGCGATGTTCATACCGGCGGCTCCCTGAGCATGAGGGTGTGCGTCGAGATCTATGTCCTCGACGAAGGTGCGTTGGTGGGCACTCTCCCGCACCAGGTTGCCGAAGTACTTCAGTGCCACCTCGCTTTCACCGCGGACTTTGAGAGTTTCCTCCCGGCGTTTACCAAGTTGCTCTACGGAACGCGCCAAGCTGACTCGGAGATTGTCCGCAGGGATGCGGAGGACCTTACGCACGGAACTTGAGATGCGGTTGCTGTTCATATGGACGTAATCCATTGCTTCTAGTTGTGCCGAGATCTTATTGGATAGGCGGTGGGGTAGTGAATGCGGAATTTGTTGTACGACATAAACTGCGGCTGAGGCGACTGTGGCCAATCATTAGCTTGCACTCGAGATCGATGTAGCACAATAGAACATACCTGCTAGAACTATGCCGGGAATAATCAGCTTCCGGAGATTGTCGTTACCAACAACTTTAATCACATTCATCGTGTGATCCATCCATCCCATGCCACCGACTAGACGTCCACCGAGGGCAGTAGCGACGGTGAGAGCCATACCGGTGCCGGCAACCTTCTCTTGACGTTGCATAAGCGTAGACCAGTCGACGAAATCCCATATCTCAGTAGACACATCAACTTGCTTTGCTAGCACATCACGCTTCCTTCGGAACATGACATCGGAGCGGAAGTTGAGATCATGATACTCATTGCCGAGATGCATTAGGCCGAGCTGCTTGATGACGTTTACGCCAGAGACAGCCCTCGTTCGTGCGTAGTCCTCGCAAGATGTGACTGACTCCGCGATCTTCGACAGCATTGCTTCTTTAAGTTCCTCGGCATAGTCAAAAGCATGGAAGAGACCCGGGTAAGGTACGCCGAGATTGTCATCACCGGCATAAACAATAGCCGAGTTGACAGTGGCCCGGGTGTGATCGTAAATGTCCTTACAAGTCTCCTCGATAGTATACTCTATTTTCTCGCCGACTGAGGCTATTGCCTTCGTAGAAGATTCGAGCTGAGGCTCAATCTCTTCCAAATCGTGTGTTACACGCTCTAGTTCAGACTGGGCAACATCAGCATTGACGCTGGCAAGTATGTTGACATCATTGAGGATGTTGAGGAGGTAGGTTTTGGCGGGTGCGAGCTTGGACCGGGCTCGCTTTTCTAGGACAAACCGTCTCAAGGATTGCTCTAGCTTCTCGAAGTCCCTTATTTTCTCCTTTTCTTTGCCCTTCCCTTTAGGATCGTCACCGGGGTCGCCACCTCCTCCACTCGAACTTCCGCTACCTCCTCCGTCCGGGCCACCAGGAGGCGACGGAGCCATCGGAATAGCATTGCTAGATACGAAGTGCACAAGTTCGGTGGATTCCTTGAATGTACGAGGACTTAGACCGTAGACCTGATCCAATATCAACTTCTGGCAACGTTCCTTATCTCTTATCAGATCATAGCCATTGACAACCATAAAGATATAGGCTTTCTCAGCGGCGGCAGCCCAAATGAACTCTTTAGCGGACTGGGTGAAGTGATTCGCAGCGGAGACCACAAATACAACCACGTCGATCTCTTCTTGGCGCGCGAACACAGCCGTCGTCTTTGTTGTATCGGAATTGAGACCTGGGGCATCGATCAATGCAATGTCAACTACTCCATTGTTGAGCAAGGACTCGTCAATTGTTCGCACATCCTTGATATAAACTTTGCATTGCATGTAGGTGGCGTTGTCGAGGACAATCTTCTCTAGTTCTTGCAGGGAGAAGACGTCGTAGGTCGACTCATCATGCCGATTGTATATCGCATTCTTGTGAACTGCATGAACCTCCTCAACGCCTGCATTTTCCCTCGCATCCAAAACCTCACAGAAGATACTTGTGCAAGGTTGCTGGTCCTCTGGGAGAACTTTGCGTCGCAGCAGCGCATTGCAGAATGTAGACTTTCCGGCATTAAGGTCTCCGGTCACTAGAACCTTGCTAGAAGTATCCTCAATCCTTTCACGGAGTAAGAGTAGATGTTTAATGCTGGAGCTAATCTTCCCGTCGAGTAATGCAGCGATTGATCCTTTCTCGAGAGAATGAACGAGTTCAGTCTGATGTAAGGCACCCAGCTTGAGATCCAGCTTCAAGACCGAGAACTCTTGGGCAATTTGCGGTGTAAATAGTCGGGGTGATTCAGCTACACTTTTATTCTCGGCATCTCTACTGGATTCTGCGGCTTCATGGTCGTCGACAGTTGTCATCGATCGTCGCAATGGTCGATGGTGATACGGGGAGGATGAGTCTCCAGCTACGGAAGAGGCGTGTTGGAGACCGGGGCGCGAAGAGCGTCGTTCTGCTCGCTGGACAGAAGGATAGTGTGCCGGCCAAGTAACGTTAATCTCCTGGAGGGATTTAAGGAGCTCGACAACGCGGCTGATCGAGCGAGTCAAAGCTGCTTGATGCTTATTGTACCACAGCTGGGATACAGCTGCTGCTTGGTTTCGGTGGTCGGTTTCCGGGTTGCCGGTAGATCGGCGTTGCAGCGGCATATCTCTCGATACGGAGGGGTCGGTTCGCGGAGACCCGAGGGGGCGCCTCGAGGAGCCAACATCGTCTCCTGCGACACTGCCGCCGTAGCCTGAATCGTCATCTATGAGTGACTGCAGCCGTGCAGCATGTTGCGATGTTGAGCCATTGCCGACCGTCATGTATCCAGGTCGTCCGGGAGCCGGGGTAGACGATGCATCATCTTGTTCATAATTTCGTCCGCTAGCGGACTTGCCTTTTGAGGCAAAATAGTCCCGACTCATCGCTGTCGTTAGAAGGTTGAACTCATGGAGGTCACCAACACCGAAGTCGCGGGAAAAGCTCGATCGAATAGCGCGCGCGTGTTAAGTCGCAATGTTATTGAATTGCAGAGGAGTTAGGTAAAGTGGTGAGTCGGGTGGTGATACTTTTTTTCTAATTGAATCAGAGGCGAAATTGCGGTATGCTCGCTACAGAGAGGAAACTCTGATTGGCTGCGCGCCTACAAAAATTCGATGTGGTGTTACGATACGTGTGTGCATTAACGATGTCACACTCCCCAATTACTTACATAAGCAGCATAAGTCACTCAGTCTTATGCCTGTATCAAACAACCCCCACTTGCAACAAAGTGGTATTCATTACGCCGGTAACACGACAAAGCTGCTGCCAAGTACGTACCTTACTATCGTCACTCCAAGTTGATCTGCATATACATGTACTCTAGGTTCCCATCAATCGCTATCTGCTACGCAACATACTCCCCTACTGTTGGGAATAATCACGAATCAACTTCGGCCTGTGTCTACAACACTACTATCGACAGAGCGACGTAAATCTTTGATATATTTTCCTCGAATCTACCGAGCCACATCGGAATCACCTGAAATTACCGACCCAATCGTTAGACAGCCTATCATACTTTGTAGCCTAGGAACCGTATAGGTCAACACCCGCAACAATGAATGTAGGTTATTAAACATATATGGCTTCAAGATGGTTATATGATCCCAGGTGACTAATTATCTGTGGGCTAGATTCTGGAATGGGCCTTCGGCAAGCGCATAACGCCCGCTGAGCGTTTGCGCAAGAACCAGCGCATGATCGACAAGGCAATCCGAGAACTAGATCAAGTACGAGTTAAATTAGAGAAACAAGAGAAAACCCTCGTCGGCCAGATCAAGCAAAGCGCGCAGAAGGGGCAGATGGGAGCAGCTAAGATTCAGGCGAAGGATCTCGTTCGTACAAGAAGGTAATAGCTCGCCTGAAATAACGGATGTCTAGATTAAAGACCCAACTAACGTTTGGTGGCTTTATTACAGATATATTGAGAAGTTCTACGGGATGAGGAGTCAGCTACAGAAGATATCCTTACGACTACAGGTCAGCCACATGTTACGGCCAGTTGATGGTACTATGCTGACAAGAACACATTACAGACCCATCGAACCAACGAGCAAATGATGCAAGCTATGAAAGGAGCTACAGTAGCACTTGGTAGCATGAACCGGTCGATGAACTTACCGGCATTACAACGTATCGCCATGGAGTTCGAACGAGAGACTGCAATCATGGACGAAAGACAGGAGATGATGGATGATGCGATTGACGACGCCATGGACGTAGGCATAGAAGAAGAGGGCGATGAAGTCGTAGAACAAGTCTTGGAAGAGATTGGTGTTGACCTCAGCCAATCAGTGAGTACTCTCCCAGACGTGGATTACGTACCTCCTTGTCTAACATCGAGTAGTTTGGAGAGACCCCGACTGGCCTTCAGGGCGAGAAAGTTCCCGACGGTCGAATCGCCCAAGCCATCGGTGGCCCCAGCGGTGGTGGTGGAGGAGACCCTGGTGATGACGACTTACAAGCTCGCCTCGATAGTCTAAGGAAGTAGACATGGGCTAGCAGCATGGTGATGTTGACAACGATAGAGGATTCACTCAGACTGAACTTGTGCAAGGCTAATATGTGTGGTTCCGAGCATGGAGTGCGGATAGTTAGGGTTTTGCTTTATTGACATTATCCTATTTTTTTTATTATGGGAACGTACAGTTTACAAACACAGGCTCAATCGAGGGACATCCTCAAAATCTTGAGCACTCCCTCCTTATCTAGAGGAGCTGGGTTAGTATTAACCCACCGATCCTTTAAACTGTGCTCGGCGATGTCCACAAGTTTTTCTTCACTAATACCAAATTCCCCAAGCGACCTCGGCAGATCAAGGGCGCGGATGATAGCATCCATCAGATCACCAAGATCAGCCGTCTCCCTGTTCAATCCTTTCTCAGTGAAGATTTCTCGGGCCTTGGGATCTTCCCAGAGGGTCTGAATGATGGCATTTTGTCGTTCAACATTTGCGCCTTTCCGGTAATTATATTTACAAACAGCAGGGTTTAGAATGCAGCTGGTGTCGCCGTGGCTTACGCCTGCTGGTCCCAGTTGATGGGCAATACCGTCTGCAGCATATTGAGTCAGCTATAATCATCTTTGGATATTTAGGAAGTCAACGGAGCAACAGGAGGTTTTGAAATGTGCATACGACTTGCTCCTAGAGGGACACCTCGAGTACATGCGCTCATGGCATCTCGAGCGCCCAATTGGCATTGTAATCGTGCTTCGAGGTCTTTGGGATTTTGCTTGCTCTTTATGAGACCCGGTATGAGTTTAGCCAGCCCATTTCTAGCGTCTTCGTCTGCCGCATCGTCACTCTCCAGGGAGCAAAGAGTCTCCACACAATGATCAACAGCCTTGATGCCAGTACTCAGCCAGACTCTGTCAGGGGTTGTCGTGGTGAGCTGTGGGTCGAGGATGACCAAGGCAGGACCCTGCAAGGCTTCTGAGAATGAGTGTTTCTGCCCCGTCTTGTCGTTTGTTGCACCTGCAAACGCCGAATATTCGCCACCGGATAGTGTCGTCGGGATACAAGCAACTGGTACCTTCGACGGTTTGATGTCGTGGCGCTTATGCGAGCTTGTTGGGCAAAGGCTGTCTAGCTCCTCGGGCGTTGTGACATCGTTCGCTAATGCCTAGTACGGGTTTAGCATATTAGATCCAACTCCGGTTGCTCGCTGCTGAACGGGTGCATACATATGATACTATCTTAGCCGCATCTGTTAGACTTCCTGCGCCTAGGGTGACGATCAGGTCTGCTTCACACTTCTTCGTGTCCTCTACAATCTCAAGTATTTCAGACCAGAGAGAGTGAGGTTTCATGCCAATCCTAATACCAGCAACCTTATTACCGAGAGCGTGTGTGAGGTCAGCGAGATAATGCGTGTTTTTCGCAAGAGACCTGGAGCAGATGATATAGATCTTAGAGGCATGGAAGATATCTTCTACGTGCTTGGCAAGAGCCTCAGTGAACGGCAGCCCATAGCTCAGAAGCGGTCGGTCTCGATCCTTAAACGCTGGTCCAAATGTCTCTGGCATTTTATAGGTATATAATAGACATATAATTGATATAAGTTATCTTTGTATTTTCAAGCAGTGTAATATGATAGATACAATAGATATTTATCGTAGTTACATTGAAGTTTTATATTCCAGTTGATTAAGATGTAGGAAAAGGAAAATCTCGGTAACTTTTAGGTAACTAGAAGCCGAGGTGAATGTAAGTTTATATCTATATGACGTTTTGATGTCGCTTCACGAGACCTGACATGATGTATTACAAATATCTCATTGAGTGGCACTATTATAAAACCACACTTTACCTCAATCGCTAACATACATTACCTAGTAGTATCCTCCCGGCTAAATCCAACGGTAAATGTTTCTCGGGCTTACCTAGCTGTAAAAGATGTAGAACTCAGACAAGTGTTGCCTCACGAGCCTCACCACATTTCAGCCCCAGTCGTGAACTGGAGATTTGCGATAATGTTGTGCCTAGCCTTTACGGGGGACTCCAACGTTGGATGCTTAGTAGAAGGCGGGGATTACAAAGGACGTACCGAGTCAGTCGTCATCGTGCAACAAGGGACACTTAGACATGGCTTTAACGGGCTCCACGTCTCAGCCCTAGAGTACACTATCGTGTTTGCGGCAAACGGAATGAGCCACGTTGGATACCTAATACAAGCTTTCATAGGTTCCTCCGTTGTCCGATGCTTGAAAGGACTTGCGGGAATGGACTATAATGATTGATATTATTAATGGGAGGTAGACAATGAAATATAAGGTAGAATTCAATTCTCTTGATTATATAAATCAAAATGTTGATTCTGGGAATAAGAAGATTCTTTTTTTTTCCTTCTTTCTGGACGAAAAAAATAGAGAGTTGTCTTTGGTTAACTTGACATTACCGAGGCTTTCAATTTAGTGTGGTGTACTTTAGAAGCATTTTCATTTCTCACTTTAGAGCGTTGGAAGGTGCATCCTGCGCCTGCAATACATAGGTACATATTGTTGGAGATCCGGATCCTATTGTAGCTCCGAACCGTCGCGGCGCTTCAACAAAACCGCATTCGGGTGCACAGACCAACTACCCTTAGCGCCTTAGCGTTACTCGAACGGATTCAGGTAGGGGTCGGGCAGGTAGATTCTCCCCTCGTCCTCCACTCTTCAAGGTTCCTCCAATTCAGTTACATCACACCCCACGATTTACGATTTATCATCCAGTCCACACTGCAACAACATACAAATCACCATCCATTATCCACCTTCGCGGCAACTCTTATAATATCCCACTCGGGAAATCAACACATCAGATACCCCCATTTGGCCTAGATTGGACTCCTACACAGATTCAGTAAGCAGCAAATCTCCGTATCTCCCAAACAATGGAACAATGCATCTTCCCACCCTTCTCAGCGCCCCCCTGCTTGCCTCTACCTACCTAATCTAACAATCTAACCGCCTACCTGACGTACCGTCATTTTGCGCTTCATTACACAGCCCAATCACTTCCTGTTACCCTATTGTCTCCTTTTGGGATACATCCATCCCGTTCATTATTTATATTTTGTGCAATTGCCAATCTTGGTGGCTCTGGGCATTTATTTTTCTGTTTCACTCAGTCCCTTACGGCCATAGCCTCATTAAACCCGAGCCAGACGGTTTCTTATAGACAACCTGTATTGCATATTCTAACCAGTGTGCCTAACCTTTCTAGGCTCTCCTAGCGTCCCACCAGTCACAAGACTTCCAGTCAAACACCCCTTGTATGACGACAGAGCTGTACTCGCCTGAACTTTTGGTCTGCCCGGTTCTTTGACGGTACTCTACGAGCTTTGTATGCTATTTCACCTGACACACTTCCCACCACCGTGACAGAGACTGTGGGATCTGCGCGTTTCTCCGCATTGCTCTACGACTTCGGCGCATCTTTTCCACATTTACTCAGTACCGCACTTTCCACCACCGACGACTTCAAGTTTCGAAAACCTGGCAGGAAACAAGCGGCGCAGTCTCTCTTCCCAGGGAGGTCTGCTTAATAGAATGTTTGGGGGCGGGTCTAGCTCTACTGCGGCGAAATCCGATCCCGTGGTCGCCGATTCGGGAAAATCAGATAAAAAGTCCCCATCACCAGATCGAAAACACGACTCTTCTTCGAGCGGTACTCCCACAAAATCTCCTGATCAGGCTGCTAGCGGCGAGAAGCGTAGTGGAAATGGCAGCCCTCCCGGACGACAAAACCCCGACACTGGCAATTCGGAGAAGAAGCGTAGAAGTTCTGGTGTTGGAAGCAAAGCGAGCAGTCTTATAGCCAGCGCTAAGAGTACCTTGAATTTCGGCCAAGTTGGTAGATCGAGCAGCGAGATCAACGCTCAAACCCCCCTACAGAAGCTAGGAAAACAGGATCAATCACTTGCGGTACCACAGGGCCAACACAACAACTCGGCCGGCGAATCCGTCCCTGGACCGCGATCTACGTTTCGCGTCGGCGTTTGGGAAGATAGAAATAAGAAATGCCGTCGTACAATGGAAGACACACATGCGTTCCTCTACAATTTCTTACACACACCAGCGCCTCACCTCGTCCCAGATGCAGGCAACAAGAGTTTGAAATCTCAAAAGTCTGCGTCAGAAGACTGCGAATCTTCACCTGACTCGAATCCTCAGGACATGATTGAAACCGACAACGGTTACTTCGCGATTTTCGATGGGCATGCTGGCACCTTCGCTGCAGACTGGTGTGGGAAGAAGTTGCATCTCATCCTTGAAGATACAATAAGGCGAAATCCAAATGTACCGATTCCTGAACTTTTGGATCAAACCTTCACTAGTGTCGACGCACAGCTCGAGAAGCTACCTCTTAAGAATAGCGGCTGTACTGCAGCGATCGCCGTCTTGCGTTGGGAAGATCGAGTTCCTAGTTCGAACTCGGCCACCGGCTCTCAGGCTATCGCTCCGGCAGCCGCTGCTGCTTCAAAGGCGGCGGAGGCGTCGAAACCTAAGGAGACTAAGTCGGACAACGATGGCACCAACAATGCCACTAACAATGCCATTCCTGAATCAGCTCACGCACGATTGAAAGGTACTGCGGTGCGACAAAGAGTTCTTTACACCGCCAATGTAGGTGACGCTCGCATCATTCTTTGTAGAGCCGGTAAAGCCCTACGTCTCTCGTATGATCACAAGGGTAGCGATGAGAATGAAGGGAAGCGTATTGCGAACGCGGGAGGTTTGATCCTCAATAACCGTGTCAACGGAGTACTAGCTGTCACTCGGGCTCTTGGAGATACATATATGAAAGATCTCGTAACAGGACACCCGTACACTACTGAAACTGTTATCCAACCTGAAGTAGATGAATTCATTATCATCGCTTGTGATGGGGTAAGTTTTTAGATATTTCAAACACGCTGGAGAACCTCACTGACGAATATCTAGCTCTGGGATGTCTGCAATGACCAAGACGCAGTTGATCTTGTCCGTGACGAACAAGATCCCGTAGTTGCCTCCAAAAAACTTGTCGACCATGCTTTGGCTCGTTTTAGTACGGATAACTTGTCTTGTATGATTGTTCGATTCGACAAGGCAGCCCTCCTGGAACACCAGAACAATAAGGAGAACCCAATTGGTGTTGAGGGAGATAGCACTACTGCGGGTGGCAAAGTTAGCGAAGCCGACAGGATTGTGAGCTCAACCAAGCAGAAGATTGCAGAAGGCGACACTCCAGCTGTTGGCGTATCAGCTAGCAACAGTGGCAGAGGTCATGATCCTTTGCCCATCGACGACGGAGACTCTTTTAAACCTACTATCATCGAAGGGCCAGTCGAGGAAGAACCTCCATCCCTGGAAGATAGCGACGCGCCCGAGGTCGTCGCAGATGCGATACCGAACCCTGGTGGTCTAGTCACTCCGGAATCGACGTCTCCAAATACGGCTGAGCCTCCGTCGTCATCCTGAACACACTATACTCTCTCCTATCCGATATCACGGGCTCATATACGTCCCACTCCTCAATAGGTCCTGCCCGCATTCGATCCAGAATGTATTAGCATTTTGGTCTTTGGATGGAGATAAGCATTCATGCCTTACGTTTCGTTTTGGTGTGATGCCCACGAGGTTGAAACCTGGTTAACGTTTGGCAGCAAAGCTCGTTAACTGTAACTAGGATGATAGTGTGCAAGATTTGTTGATTCGGCCGGTCATTTTGTTTTTCTGTTAAGAGAAGGCACATTGAGGGGTGGATGAACATCCTGCTGTCTCGAGAAGAGGAGGTAGAAGTAACGGACTGGACCGTGAAACCCTACCTAGGCGATGTTTGATGTCCTCTACAGGGACTTATTGACGGACAAAGTGGATGCTATTAGGCTAGCAAGTACGGCAAGCAATCAATGGATTTCTGGCAATGTGAGGACTGGTATGTCCAGTGTTGCCCGTTGGGAAGACGTAGTTTGAGGGAGTGAGTATCAAAAGGGGTAGTGACTAGTCACCTGCGTATTGATATTAAAAAAATCCTGGTAGTATTCTCCCTGGCATTGAAGGCGTATTCCGACGTTTGACATGCTCTTCTTAGTGTCCTCGATTTACGAAACTTCCTGTCTCAGGTGAATGTGTAATTATTGAATTCGTGCATCCTGGAGATGTTCGGTCAAGCCGGGGTCTAGTAAATAAATACGAGTAGGCAACAACTGAGTATAGCTTTGCGAGACGTCATGATTACCATCGAAAGAAAAGCCCATCTTCTGGGCAGGGGGCTTGCTATTGGACACAGAAGTCAACATTCTGAATACGAGAGCACTAACGTGGCTTGTCCAGATTTTTAAACAGACCAGGTCGAAATTATTACCTCACGTAACGGGTGGATTCGGAAAGACGGCACAGAGATCGAAACTCTCGGGATTTCTATTGAGCTAGCCACGATTGGGAACTACATAAAGTTTTCTTTATACATTTTCAATGCTTTAGTCGTGGTAAATATATAGGTAGACTACTGAGAGAGATGGATGAGTAAGCCGTGGCTGCTTACGAACAACCGTTTTAATGTGATATTGTGTATTTGTATGAGCTGAACCTCCAGACGATAGCGTCAATAACTCTGGCGATATTTCGTTTGTCGTAGGGAAACCCATCACCGTGGTTGACGGTTTATCCTTGTCGTCTCATTGCTCCGCTGTTATAAATGGTCGATGTTGATATATTTGTCACAACGCTTGGACGTAGATGCAATACTTACATATAGCACAGCTGAATCCTAGAGTAATCCGACGAATGCGCGTTGTCCTGTCTGCTTACGATCGTGGATGACGATGCAGGTGATAGGTCAAAGCGTCGGAAACTTTGAGGGTTGACTTATACTACACGAGATCCCTGCCATATGATTGCGACGAAGATACGGTAAGGTAGAATTCTTATGACGTCGCGGATACATACCGACGAAGTAGAACTACCATCCATGGTACAGATTGATGGATCTGTTGTAAGAGCCATGTCTCACAAAGCAAGACAGCATGGTGTGTATAGTTCGTCGTGTCTTTTTCTTTTTTTCCAGAAGGTTCATTTACGATCATCTATTCCGGAGATTCTGCCCACCCAGCGCGTCGTAGCCCCTGGCACATGGGAGGGTTGCAACCTATGTGCCGGGCTTGCATGTGCGGCATGCAGAAGGATCCGCTAATGGTATTGCGGACCGGTTTAAGGCATCAAATTCGGACCCAGCGCAGAGGGTTGGTCAACAAATTTCAACTCATCTCTCATCTAAGAATGTGGCTTCTTGATATTTGAATGTTTTGCACAAGTCAAATTTATAGCCTTTTTCGCGCAAGCTTTTCTGATCGTCGGCTATTGATGACTTGCAGGAAGACACACGAAAGTTTCGGCCATCCGAGTAACAACTAATAGTGTATGCAAGACATTTCATCTGTAAAGATGAATGTTATGTAATACCATGGGTTGTTCCGATTCGCGACGATGTCACCCTAAAAGGTGTCGATGGGTCACATAATAAGATATCTAAGTCGATAACAATATTTTGGGATTTCTTTCTTTCTTCTTTACAAGCACGTGGAGTTTGGGATCTGTGTGGAGTTGATTCTTTCATGTCTAGGTTTAAACACATGTTATTCGCTCGCAAGGGAGGAAGAAAACGTGAGCAAAAGTTGGAACGCTTTGTGAAAGTTGAGAAAGAACATGAAATAGGGGACCAATAGCAATGGATAGCCTATATCGCCCTGCCCCTGAAGCACATCTGCTACTGCGAATGCTCATTTGCACATCCATCGCAGCGGATTGGATGCTTTTTAGGTACTGGAGCTTGAAGATTGCGCGTTGGGAGTGCGGGGCTGCTAACCAAACAGTGGACTCCGACGTTAGGTCAGAAACTCCAGGCTGGAAAGGGTAAACCTGGCACGCCGCTAATGCAAGGTGGTGAAGATTAGTGGCTTTTTCGGTTGTTACAGACATGCATAACGCTGCTTGAAATCGATGTTTTGAATTGGTACTTGTAATTCATACTTTCCACCCCTCAAGGATCATCACTGGTTCGCAGGTAATTCAAGACAGTTCAAGCCAATTCAAGACATTTAGGCAAGGTAGAACCAGGTCTAGATTTGCCCTAAGACCAAGCATGGGAAAGCTTCAAGACATTTCGACCCTCAATTGGAATGGGCCAAGCAGAAGGAAGGAAGAAGGTGTGCTGGGAAAGTGTAACATACAATGGATACCTCCAGGGCTAATCTAGTACTCTTCATGTACCCTAATATCCCTATATGAGAAGCTCCTAATAGTCTCTACCGCGCACAACTCAATTTGGACAGGATACAATATTTCCGATGCAATATCCCTTTTTCTCTTTCCCCCCCACCACCAACTGCCATTGGCCCCATCTTCTAAACTTACTACCCATTTCGCCTTTTGCTGGGTCGGTCCATATCCCATATTCCATCTATCTCTTTTAATTCTTCTCGACCCCCTTCATTAATTCGTATACACATTACAGAGGGTGGAATGGTATAGTTCTCCATCTTCTGTCTTAATCGTTAATAGTCACTCTTTTAATTATATTCTCTCACTTTATCTATTCCTTGGCTCCATAGCTACATACCCACCTACCAATCTATTAGCTTTAGCGAGGGCATATCATCTCGGCTTCTTTAGATCTTTAGATCACTTATTATTCACTATCCCGTAGGCCGGCCGCTCACTCGAGTCCCGTCTTTCTCATTGTCATCGCCGATACCGTAGTGTACCTAGACATTCCTCCTAGCGCTCGGGCTTCTGCACCGGACACTACCCCCTGATCCCTGATCTATCTACATACAAATTACATATGTGTAGATAGTTGGGTTAGTTATTTAGCTACGATATTATTATCTTTCAACCCCTATCGAAATTTCCCACCCCTGGTCGAACCCCATACTACTATCCCGCCTTTTTTCGTTTCGGCCGCCTCAACTCTCCTTCAACGAATAGAGATCGTTTCGTGTCATGTGTACCACTCACGACATCGCGATCTGGTGACGCCCCGTAGACCCTTCATCGGCTTTGAATGGTGTCGACTCAATGTCGAACCAGATTGCCGGTCCCTCGAATTGGCTCTGGGTCTGACTCCGGACAACCATTCCGATCCTTCCTGTATTCTAACTGCCAACAAGGACGTTGTAAACCAGCCAGGTCTCAACGCCCACGAAAATACATATTCGCAAAAAATTTCTTAGCGACCTTCTAGATCTTGCTAGGTTGGCCGTCGCCGAGGACGACATTGTTTTAGAAGAATGTCGTTAAATGGATTGGATGACGCGAAGGTTATAGAAGCTCACGAAGCTGCTGCTACCGAGCCTGGAGGATGGTATGAAGCGTCCCATCATTTTCTTGCGGGCTAATTCCTTTCCTGTTTTGTATTGATCTTGATGTTGCTCACATCAGCAACAATTACCATGTTGTTATTTCCAATATCCCTGCTCATCTTTAATGTTAAGCGTTGAGTTTGCAGCGCTAACTTGGTATTTCTCTCAAATAGGTTTCTTCTCAAGTACGCGAATCGTGACGAAGTTGAGCTCTATAGCCGCGGGAATGGCGGCATCGTTGATATTCGGGGCGCAATTGCAAAATATGAGGAGACATCACCTTTGTACGGCTTCCTAAGATATAGACGAAGGAATGTAATATTGAAATATCAACCTGAGGATTGTTCAAGGCTTGTCCAAGGTGAGCGACACTCCTGCCTTTAACATGGCCTACTATGTTATATGACATTTTGTTGAGGTGGTGGGTACCTAAGAGGAATTGCTAATCTAACACGTATTTTACCCTGTGTAGCTCGTGCAGCAGTGCATTTTAATGCGGTTTGCGATCGGTTTGCGCCATATGATACTACCTTCGAAATCTCGACCGCAAAAGACCTCAAGGATAGCAAGCTTTCAGCAGCTTGTTCGCTACACGCAGCGTCGGGTTCTGCATCATCATCCTCAAGTTCATTACGTCGGCGGAGATTGAATGAAATTGCTGAGGAAGAGGAGGAAGAAGAAAGAGAAAGGAAAAGACAATCTACGGTAAAAGAAGAGGAAAAACGCGCATCATCCGTGTACTCGGTACATGCCCACTCACCATCGTCTCCGGAACAACCTGCGGTTCTCGATCGTAAACAAATCACCTCACCGGAAGGAACGAATTTTGCCTCAACAACGGACGTACCAGAATTTACAGGGGTTGACAGACCAACATCGCCTGTAAAATCTGAGGCTGCCCCTCGCTTGTCCTCTCAGTCGACGCGCCCTGAATTATATAGCTATTCGACATACGCGTACGGCAAGCCAAAAGTAAAACTTGGGCCGCGGCCATCTTTAGATGTTAATAAAAGACCCTCGACAGCGGGAAATTTTCGTCCTACTGCAGCCTTGCCAGCAGGATTTAAATTTCTCTCCAAGAGCTCAAAAAGGGGACACTCCCAGGATTCTGAACAGGTCGAGAAGATCGAAGAAACCAAGCCGAGCACTCTAGATGCCACTCCTTCAACGTCTATCCCCGTCCCTGGAGTTACACAGGACGGAAGTCATCATCTTCCTCCGCGACCTGCAACGAGCTCGGGAGCTTCCGTGAAATCTACTAATCATCCGTTAGCTCCCCTGTCGACAACAAAAGAAGTGAAGATGACGCCTGAGAAGGCACGGCTTATGAAAGCAATGAAATTGAGGGAGAAGAAAAAGATGATGAGTTCTACATTACCTGAGCAGAGTATGAAGACTGAAAGTACAGAAGAGAAGGAGGGCGGAGACGGTGAATCTAAAGATTCGCTACGCGTTAAGGGTGATGTTGCTCACCGCACCGTGTCCCATGCTGATTCTGGAATTGCTATCGACCCACCCACTCCAATGACGATCAACACCGAAGATACTTCGGATTCCCACCCAAATTCTCCAACAGCCGCAACATCATCGGAAATAGGGGTGTCTACAAAAGCATCATCTCTTTCTGAATCAACGGACGAGACCATCCAAGCGACGAAAGACACAATTGATGAGGCAAAAGAAATAATATTCCAACAGGAATCCAAAGGTCTTTCGGACATGGATGGTACTGTGGAGAACACTGAGGACGAGCCAGAACGGGGCCAGGGGTCGCGAGCTAAGACGCAGGACACCGATGTTTTAGATGCCATAAATACTAAAGCTACTAGAGAATCCACTGGCATTCCAGATTCCAATTGCCCTTCACAAACAACAGAACACGCGATTCGAGAATCCATTGAGGTCGATGACCCAACCGAAATCCCTTTATCGACTCGCACAAAGGATACCGACCAACCTGCGAGCGAAGAGGACGCGCCCAAATCGCCTTGGGGATTGCCCGTCTCAAAGTTTTCGTCCAGCGACCCGAAGACCCCAACCTCACCGACAGCACCCAATTTAAAGTCCAAGTTCTCCATACCAGATATCGCTATTCCTACTGAGCCTGTACCTGCTCTACCAAACAAGTCTGAACAGCTCCCTCGAGAAGGCGAATCATCACCGAAAACCAACCAAGAGACAGGGCTTCCCGTTCAGAAATCTACTGCACGCAAGGCTTCCGTCGGGCTCATTCGAACCGATTTAACGAAGACCACCCCTCGCTCTGAAGCTTCTGACCCTCTTCTTGACGATGCTTTAATGGACGAGCTTCAATCGGCAACTCTTCAGGAGGCTAAGCCTATATCCGTTTCTAAGTCGCCTATTACTCCTGTCTTTCCAAATACTAGTCCCCTCAAGCAAGCCCCACAGCTTTCTCGAACGGTGTCCAACCCGATGCGTGGGCCTCTTCTAGCGCCTAGCGATGTCTCGCAAAGTAGCGCCCGAAGCGTCTCAGCCGGCGGTGCGGCTTACCTTCACACTGTTACTCGGCAGTCGTCAACTGCCGGTTTGCAGCCGAAGAAGAATAACATCGGGTCAAGCATTTCACAAAGGATTAAGGCTTTAGAGAAGCTTTCAGACAACACCACTCCCAAAGATTCTTCTCGTCCGAGAACAGCGACTCCCTCCTCAACTTTCTTTGGCGTTCGGAAGCAAAATGTTGGAGAGCCTTCGAGGTCTGCTTCTGTCGTGGATCGCGCGAGCTCCTTGACGCGACATACGCCTACTCCCGAGCAATCTAGGGAAGTGACTCCTGAGACTCCTAATGCAGAGCGTCGTGAGAGGTCTCTCTCGGTGGCCAGCAGACTTAGTATGTTTGAAATGCACCCGCAGACTTTGCACACTCAAACTTCACCTCGTGGGCGTCCCGAATCAGTCCAGGTTACTGCGAGAATCATTCGTGATCCTAGTCAAAGCGTACCAAGGAAGCCTGAGGCAAATGCAAACACCGGCGACTACCCTCAACTTGAGTTGAAGCAGTCACCATTGGTTGTCGATCTGCAAAGAGCAGAACAGCCCGAACTTGTGTCAGAATCAGAGAAAATCCCACTAGCTACAATAGCAAAGGAGACAATCCAGGAAAGACGTGACAAAAAGTCAACATCTGATGACAGCGAGAAAAAGAGTCGGCGATCTTCCTTGAGTATAGTAAAGGATTTCATTAAAGACCGTCGGGCTTCAGTTACTAGCAAGTCGACCGATAACTTAGCAATTATATCGCCGAACGGAACAAGGTCTCCGAGCAGGCCACCCTCAAGCCATCAAAATATTGGTGGTTTAGTTCGACGCTTGTCAATCTCAAGCCGTCGTTCGTCGATCAGCCGTGAGCGAGATAATTCGACGATAACGCCTATTGCTTCACCTGCTGTCGTAAGCGACAGTGGTTCCGAGAGGGATGATAAGAGTGGAAGTGATAAGAAGTCCAAGAACCGGGCATCCCGATTCATTAGACGCTTATCCAATTCACTTGCGGGAGCCCGCAAGAATTCAAGCCCGCACATTTCTCCGACTGTGGCCGAAGAAGATGCGGATCAGCTCGCCGCTGCCTCCATGACCGATGTGTCTCTTTCTTCTCAACCTGCTGTCGTGGCATATTTGGGAGATGTCAACGTACAATTCCCAGACAATCTGTTGTGGAAGCGCCGCAGCATGTGTCTAGACACTCAAGGAAACCTTTTCCTGAGCGCCGTCCAAGGCGTTGCGACTAGCGGAAAAGATAAGACCGCCGGTGTGGGTATGAAGCGCTACCACTTGAGCGACTTCCGCGCGCCCTACATCCCCGATGTTGAGGTCCAAGAACTCCCCAACAGCGTCGTGTTGGACCTTGTCGAAGGCTCTTGTCTGCAGATCGCTTGCGAAGACCGTGCTGGCCAGCTCAATGTACTACACAGTAAGTAATATGAAGTTGGCTCTACTATATTTTGCTCTGCGGTTGACTGTTGACTAACATGGATTCCTAGCCCTTCAAGATGCCCACCAAAGCCACAACTAGGCTCTCGAGGTCATTTCTAGTCAGCAATTGATTGGGCTTCCGAATGCCCGAAGTTTTCCTTGATTACGACAGATACCCAAGACTCTTTTCACCATTGTGTCGATAAAACGCATCCTCTGCATTTCCTTTTGTCCTCTCGGATTGTACAGTCTGACGACCCCTTTCATTCAGGGCCCAATTCCCTTAACTGTTTTCGCATTCCATTGGAAGTCCTATACAACCCTAGTGGAGGACTTGCAGTTGTTTAGTATTGTCCTCTGAAATTATGTATTTTGAAGAATTCGTTTCTGCTCGCCTCGGCGACTAAATGATACCAGTTATCCAGACGTCGCGAGGAGGTGTCTGTATTTTCTTGCATCTCGCTAATAGTGCAAAAAGGTGTTGATGCTTGCTATTCTACAGGCTTGAGACTTAAAAAAGGGGGAGGCTTCACGGAGAACGATGGACAAGAGACTGTCTGTGAAATGGGATGGCATCTAGGTAGTGTTCTGTACATAGCAAAATAGCATTGGCATGCTTGCGACGCGTGTAATGTAATGTAAAGAGCAAATCTGGAAATCACCCGGTGTGAAAGTCTCTATCCGATTGGCGTGGAACATTAGGCGTCATAATTGCACTGTGGGAAAACATTGCGAGGATATGATGACTGCGTACACTGTAAGGCCGTGTCATAAATCTCCTTGTCCGGTGATAGACAATACACCTAGGTAGGCAGACAACAAGGTGGTGGTCAATTACCGTTAGAAATGAATTAATTAATCAGAATTATGCTGTGCAGACAAAGACATTATAGCAAGTCCCCATTTTTATTTATTCACGACGTAATCAGCAAAGGAACAAATCACCCAAGGAATTGAAACCTTAACCTTACAAATCGACAGTGCAAAAACCCTTATTCCTATGGCGCCCAATTAAATAAAGGACCTGCTACCTAACTATAAATTTGGTACCCAATTTTCATCAGATGGCATGCATGGATCATTTGCATCATACGAGACACCATTAAACCCCCGGAAACAACAACTTTCATCGCAACCCAAGAAGTTACTAGAACAGCAATTCCATCTCGGCAAGTCACACTACCTAACTACCTATATGTCCGTTTCCCCAGAATTAATGGCGGACCCCGATCCGCAAGACAAACAACCTAAATCCGCAGCAATGGACAAGAACGACTCCAGCTGTCCCGTCGCTAGTCCCAAGGCTACTACTAGTCCTAAGGGTATTCTACGGAAAAGAACTATTGACGGCGAGAGGGTGCCGCGGAAGCGCGGTAGGAAGACGTCTATCGTCGCTTTTGCGAACGAGCTCGGTGGCGATCTTGCGGGCGTGCAGATCCCGGAGAAGACTAGATCGCGCGATGAGTGGCTGTGGTCGGTCGATTTGCGCAGAGGCTCCAACATGATTGAGTTGTTTCGCGCCCAGGAAATGGCTGAGAAAATGGCTGAGAAGTCGCTTCAGAATGCTACGAGGAACGTTGAGGGCAAGTATAGAGATGGCGTTTGGGACGTCGTTCTGTGGAAGGCTCCCGAGGATAGCGACGATAGCAGCAGTGATGATGAAGAAGATGATGATGCTGAGGAGGAGAATGCATATGATGAAGAGAATGACGAAGATATGGTTGGTGCCGAAGCCATTGAGATCGTGTTCGAGGCTTGGACTGACGAGGATGCCGATCATCGGACGTGGGCCGATGAGGGGAATGAGGATGAGGAGATGGATGATGACTCCTCCGATGACTCTGACTCTGACGATGATGATCAGGATGACGAGGAAACCGAAAATGAAGACGGAGATGATATGACAATGACACCGTCATCATCGCCAAGTTGTGAGAAAAGCCTTATGTTGGAACCTCATTAAGAGGTAAGTATAATTTTGATTTGCCCTTATCTTCTTGGTTTCAGCCACAAGTGATCATCTCTAAATATTAAATTCAACGTATATGAGCTGTTTCTGACATGGTATCTAGGTGTGCTTTCTCTCGCCCATTGTACTTCCATCCCTCTGACTCTGGCTCTCAGCTATGTTCCATTCCACCTCTTTGGCTCTAGGTCAATAGCGCAGTTCTCTACCAGACTTGCAACCTCAAAGAATAAAGAATAAGCTTGTGATTGCTGCTGTGCAGTACAATCACGGGGAAAGTATAAGTGAATCAACTCGCAGCAGTCCCTAAGTTAGGAGGGTATGCAGCCTTCCGGAAGACACCGGAGTCCTATCGATTGCATGCTATCCTTGCGTCAGCCCAAAGTGAGTTTCTCTCCTTGCCAGGAGCTATGCTTTTGCTAAACTGAGCCTCCTAGTATGACATCATTCAATTGACACTGCGGTCAATTGTTTAATCAAATTCTCAATGTTTCCATCCTGGCGAATAGTAAATTCCTTGAGGATGCCAGTGGTAATTCCCGTCAGCACTACCCGCAATTCCGACCGGTCCTTATTCCATGACGACACGTTCCATCTGTACCTCGATTTCACAGGGATGAAACCAGAAGCGTCTCTGTCCCGTTCTTCAAGCTCTATCAGGATCTGCATGCCTACTAGGATTGCTCTATTCTCCAGCCACGGTCCAACAAGTCGCCTATACAGCGCGAGGGCTCTCGTCCGCACCTCATAGTCGCGACATTTGCACATCAAACAGCGCAGTGTCGGAACCAACTTATCCTCAAACAGAGGCGGCAACGCAGTGATCGGGCCCATATCGTTTAATATGGATTCTGCGAGATCAACGACTTCGCGGCAATCGTCTACACGCGCATCCCACAGAATCTCTCGTTCTCCTGCATCGTACGAATACATCGAGTAGACCGTGAACATCTTGGCCTCTACCAGCATAATCATCCAACTTCGGCGCTGGAGCGGGTCCGTCTCTCGTCCTAACTTCTTTTTTATGAATTCACACCACTCATTCGCTCGGGACAGGACGAGAGCTTGCTCTATTCTGTTCTTATCCATATCTAACGGGCGACCAAATATACTTGCTTGACAAGTACGGAAACACCAGATCAAAGCAGACGTAGTGGACCGTTCGAACACGAGCTCCACCTGTCGAAAACTTTCAGTCTCGTCTGGAACAGGCTCCGTGACTAGCCCGTACTCTCGCTCGGATGCCTTCTCCCTCAATAGCGAGGGATAAAACGGGGACAGCAATGAGTTATATCCCGAAAAGCGCGTGAGGAAATAATCAGCTTCCCGAACGCCCTCGTCGTCTAGAGCGGAGGAAACTTGCCGTTCGGATCCCATACTAGTCATGGAATCCTTCAGCAGAATCCGGGCTGAATGCATAATTCGATCGACGGAATCGGTGTCTCCTTGCATCGCCTCGAACATGACGAAAAGAATACTAACGATCAGTATGGTTCGCGCCGGGGTGGACGAACCCTCTTTCGCCATTCTTGATCGAAATTTCGAAATCGACTTGGTGTAGTACTGGATAGCATCTCGTTGATACCTGGTATAAGAAGAATTGACAGGAACCGTCGGGACCGTCCAAAGTGGCGGCGGCCGCCCTGGCGGGTTTACTTGTTGCCTCTCGTCCATCATGGCGCGGCGTAAAGCGCCGATTCCAAGGACGCAATCACGCACGCATTCATCCCTAAAACTCTCACGAAGTATGGTTCGAGACCAGAGATTCGTGTACCCGTTGAGGCAGAGATTTGCCACGATGGTGTTTCGAAATAAGTCGAAGTAGAGGGTCTCAGGCTCCGCGAAATCACTAACACGCACTTTTGGAAGAAGTCGCGGACCAGCTCCTCCCCCGCCGGTTTCGGCTTGAAACGCCGTTACGATATCCCTCTGAGGCTGGTGTTCGCCTTGGGTCAAATTGGATGAGTTGTATCCGCAAGGCAGCCAGCTCTTCCGGCAACGACGACAGATAGGCCGTTCTTCGTCACATTTGATCCTTCGCGATTTACACGTGACGCACCCTTCCGCCCAAATTAGCGAGCATAACCTCAGATGGCGGTAGATGCAAGTATCTACACCGATGAAGACATACCTGACCGCACTTTAGGCTTTCGAGCTCGTATGCGAGGTACGGATGGCGCAGTCATATTTGAGAACGGGGAATTGTTGTTGGATAATGGTTTACAAAGTGTCTGCCCTTTCAGCAGCGGCAGCGACGGCGGATACCATAGGCATATTGCAATCGCACTCTATGCTAGCAATGAGGCATTCTATCCAGTGTCGCCTTATAGAAAATGAAAGAGAATCATAGAATTACTGCCCCCTAAATCAGCCTGCCTTATTTTTTTTTTCCAACGCAGCTGGTGCGACGTGAATTTGCGTAACCCTACCATATGATTGATCCTATGGCCGGCTGTGTATGTAGGTAGATGGTTTCCTTAACAAATACGAAGTTAAAGTGATCGCCAATAGGGCAGAACGTGCAGAACGTGGTAGGAATTTCGTAGGACCAATCGCAACAGGCGATTGCCCCGCTAACTTCGCGTATATAATCACGGGTTAATGCCCGTCGACAAGGGGCTGTGCCGCGCTCTGGATTCCTCGGCGGGCTTCCTTCAGGCTTTCCCGTTGGCATTTATGGGCTGTATGATGTATGTAGGTAGGCAACCTTATCGTTCCGTGATAAGATACATACCATCATAGAAGCACCGCGATCAATCGGGAGTCAAGCATCCAACTGATCCAGAATTGCTTGTAGAGAAATACCCTGTGGTCGATTGAATCGGCTCAGGTTTCCGCGTTAACTCCCGAAGGGCTGGGAAAGTCCCAGCATTCATCGAGTAGATTGCGGCTCTCTAACACCGAGACCATTTGAGCTGCCTATGACGGCAGTACCCCGCCATCTACAGAAAAAAAAGAAGCAAAACTTGCGTGGCCCATGGGTATGTAGCAAGAGAATCCCCAATTTAAAGATCTGACCGCACTTTCAATGCGATGGGTCTACACGAGCTGACAACTATACACCTCCAATTACAACCCAACATCGTAGTTAGTCAGCATGTAGGTCTACCTGGCTGCCTGGTAACCTTCCTAACTAGGTGGCCGTTTACGGTTGAGTTTTGCCGTCTTTGGCAAGTTATGTGATGATTTGGTGAGAATCGGGCACGCAATGCTTATCCCGATGACATCCTAGACTCATTGTGAGTAGCCCATGTTCTTCACCAGGCTGCCTGGGTGCTTTCCGAGGGTCCGGATTCCTTAATCTCTTCATAAACACCAATACCAACGTTGGTTTTTGTTATCCGTTTGTTGGTATTGGCATTGTTTTATTGCATCTACTCAAAGATCATGTACCTGCGTTGGTGGTCGATCGGCCTCTTGGCCGCACTATTTCGGGATACTGAAGCTTTCCAAATAAGACGAGATACACCTCGAGATCAGCTTCAATACCCCGCCAATTATTTCGACCAAAAAATCAACCACTTCCCCAACTCTCCCCAGTTTGCCAAGTCCAATTTGAGCCATGGCACTTTCAAGCAGCGATACTATGTCGATAGCTCCTATTATAAACCAGGTTAATTCCCATAGAAATCTATAGAATATCGCTTATTATAGCGATGCTAATATTTCATAAGGTGGACCGGTGTATCTCTACATCTCGGGAGAGACAAGCGGACCCAGTAGATTTTCTAATCTACAAACTGGCATTATCCAAATTCTGATGCAAGCTACAAATGGTCTAGGTATGAATTCTGTCATGGTCGATTGAGAAGGATGAAGGATGCCAAGACTGGGGAAGGGAATTGCGATAAAGACGGGGGCTTGAGCTGACTGACGGTTCTTAAGGTGTAATCCTCGAGAACCGCTACTACGGAGAATCCTACCCCTTCAGCACAAGTACCACTGACGAACTGCTTTTCCTCACTACGAATCAAACGATAGCTGACAACGCTTACTTTGCTCAACACGCTACATTCCCCGGGATTGACGCTGACCTAACCGCACCCGGCACTCCATGGATTCTGTACGGAGGTAGCTTAGCAGGGGCTCAGACTGCCCTATCCATCAAAGTGCATGGCGACGTTCTCTATGGCGGCATTGCGTCCTCGGCCCCAATCAAGGTCTCTGTAGGCTATCCCGATTGGTATAATCCGATTCAGAAATACGCACCCCAAGACTGCGTCAGTCGAATCAACCAGATTGTTGATAATTTTGATTATCTTGTTGAAAATAATCACGTTGAAGCAATCAATGAATTCAAGGCTCTCTTCGGCCTCGAATCTCTCACGGACCACAGAGACTTTGCAGCTGCCATCGCGGTGAGTCCCAGCATCGACAATTATGAGATTTTCTGTATTCGACCGGCTACTGACATTTTATATAGGATCCTATTGGAAATCCAGGATTCTACCACTCGAATACGTGGCAAGAGCTGAATTGGAATTCTACCTATGGCCCGAGAGACTTCTTTTACTTCTGCGGGAATGTCTCGGACATTGACGCCCCGGAAGAAATCACTCAAGTAGACTATGTCTTAGCCAACTATACCAACGGGGAACCCTGGGTGTAAGACCACTCCCTGATCTATCGTCATCTCCTAAGTTACCTATCGAATCCCAAAATTTGCAATCTGTGATGGAAATGAAGAGATTAAACTATGTGGCTCTCTTGGTCTTCTTAACATTGTAAATTGGAGTTCTGGCTAACACGTTTTTCTTGCAGCGGCCTTGGTAGTTATGCTAACTACATAAAGACTTACACCCTCCCCCTATGTCCCTCGGGAGATTATAATAGTAACGATTGCTTCGTAAGGCCCTCATCACTCGTTTGGGCTCGACGGCAACTGACACTTTCATCATAGGGAACTCAAAATGCATCGGCCTGGGCTGATATAGAAAACACCTCTACACGCTCATATCTCTATACAAGCTGTGTAGAACAGGTAGGAGTACCTTGAGAAACGACGTAGTACATATTACGTAAGCTTATCTTAGGATCACCAAGGGTGCCTATATCGATGCGCCGAAAGAAGGGCCTACTCTGCTTAGCAGAGTTGTGGACACCAGTTACGAGCAACAGTGGTGTACTTGGGCCTTCCCCGCTGGGACATACAACAAGATCCCGTCGACTCCCGATATCGAGGCGTACAATGGCTTTGGCGCATTCAATCTGAGTGCCGATAGACTCGCATTCATCGATGGTAGCCAAGTACGTGCTCGTCTTTTAAAACGCCTACCCTTTGAACGTACGCTAACTATTCTCAGGATGTATGGAATGATCTGTGTTACCATTCTACCTTCGCGCCCCCAGTGAGGGAGACGTCTGATTTACATCCTGAGTACTTTATCACCGGAGCAGGACACCACTGGGATTCATCCGGCATCCTGGATGTGGAAGCTGAGCCCCAGTTCATCCGAGAGGCCCATTTGTGGGAGATCAGGACCGTGAAGAAGTGGCTCAGGAACTTCGACGACTGGAAGAAGTCGAAGAAGTTGTAGCCGTGTGTGCCTAGGGTCATGATTGATGGCCGTGGCTTAATAGCTAATGAGTCCTGTATTCGTAATGCTAATTCCTGAGATAGGCGCCTTCGCTGCCACAGATATCGTGCTTGATGATCATGACTAGTAGCAAATAATTAGTAATTAGGAGTAGCTCATATGATATGATTCGGGCTGGACACCGGAGTATTCCTGGCCTAAAAGTCCGTCTTCCAAGCGAATTAAGGAGAGATACTATATTACTAAGACAACTCTAGGAGTCAAAGTTCTAAATATCTGTTTAAATCATACACCTAGATCCTAAATATCCCTTTAGGTTGCCACATGACACCTACCGCTGTCTCATCTTAGTGACACGAGAATTCGGTACACGCTGTACAACGAATGGCTAAGGGGCTAATTGCCACGGATTAATATTAAGGGCATCTGAATCATACCTGTCATGGATTGCTCTAAGTAGTAGGGGATATTTCGAGACGACAAGTGTAACTTAGTCTTGTACTACTCGCCGAAGCCTTGATTTTATTATTGTATGGCTAGAGCCTTCTTGAGGCATACATGCTACGTAGTAACTAGCTTGAGCGTAGGCATTATGACTGAATAGTGATGATCTACATCATTACCAGTGACTAGTGATGCCAGTACCGCGAGCTCATGGAAGATAGGAACGAGTCTCTGGGCAAATGAAGTGAATGATTGGGTGGTTAGATGTTGAGGAATTGATTGGTCTAGACGTGAGGAGTGTGTAAAATCTATATAATGGTGTAGTGGCAATCAAATATTCAAGGGCGCATGGCCTAATGGTAAGGCGTCAGATTTCGGTTAGTCTAGAACGACCTCTGAAGATTGCAGGTTCGATCCCTGCTGTGCTCGATCAACTTAAACAATTCAACTTTAAAAATTTCCTTTTTGACTTTCTTGTATATTAATTTTTTTTTTTAAATTATCTTTTTTGATCCTACACATTTCGCTTTGATAATTAGGCATCGATGCTGCTTCACCTTTCAATTAATACCGCATGGTTTTTAGCCGTATCACTTCTGTGTTACCTACTTCCCTTTGACTGTGGAGGCCCCGCTTTGTTATCTATCATGACCGAGATCGGCCCACTAAAATTTCATTTTTCGCGGCAGTCATCATGTCTAGGTAGTTACAAAGAAAATCCACCGCGGAGAGCGACTCACGACGGCGGAGCGCAAGACGGTGCCTCGAGTCTATTTCTGTTCTTCCCGTTAAGTCTGTCATACATATGGGCTGGGCTGTGTAGAACCAGCCGTCCACTCCTTTCGGTTTTGTGTAGTTGAGCGATAAGTTCAGTAGATCGTATCTTCCACTATGTCTGCTTCATTACCAGGCTATCGAGAGCTGCCAGAGTCGCAATATGACTTAAGCACGTACTGGGGCCGTGTCAAGCAAACGGCTACAATTACAGACCCTAGGTATGAATAGAATTACTAAATTCTCATCGTTGTACTGGTAGCATTGTTTGTGGCCATTATATAAACCTCTCTAACATGTACTTGTTATTGATAGGACTCTACTCGCGGGGAAGCGTGGCCTCGAGGAAGCCAAAAAGCTAGTGATAGCTTACAAGCAAGGCGAAATCAAGGACATGACACCGGAGCTATGGAAGGCCAAGAAGATTGTTGACTCTACATTACACCCTGGTATGGCGATATCAAGATCCTGGCCTATGGCATAGCTTCGGGCTGTCAAGTTAATCGAGTTCTCTAGATACTGGAGAGCCCGTCCTCCTACCCTTCCGCATGTCCTGTTTTGCGTTGTCCAACCTGGTCGTTACGGCTGGAATGCTTACACCAGGTTTAAAGGTATATTATCCTGTTTTGTAGTTTGGACACCGCTGGCTCGAAGGGAAGCTCACATAATTCGTGATCATAGACGACTGGGACTGTCCTTTGGCAAATCACCAACCAATCACTCAATGTTGCAATCAACTACGCGAACGCGAACAAATCAACGCCACTCTCTTACTCGAAGATTGCCCAGTCTTATGTCCTCGCTGTAAGCGCATCCTGCTCTGTGGCGGTCGGGCTGAACTCTCTGGTCCCTCGCCTGAAGCGATTCTCGCCATCTACCAGGCTTGTCCTTAGCCGTCTCGTTCCCTTCGCAGCTGTAGCGTCCGCTGGTGTATTGAACGTGTTCCTCATGCGGGGCGAGGAGATGCGTACCGGAATCGACGTGTACCCTGTGCTCTCGGAAGCCGACAAGGCAAAGCTAGCGAAGGAGGGCAAGGCGGAGAACGAAGTCCCAAGCTTGGGAAAGAGCAAGAAGGCGGCGACCTTGGCAGTGGCAGAGACGGCGCTCAGCAGAGTCTTCAATTGTACCCCCATTATGGTGGTTCCGCCGCTGATCCTCGTGCGCCTGCAACGGACCGAGTGGTTGAAGAGGAACCCGCGATTTACGATGCCTATTAACCTTGGCTTGATCCTGGGTATGAGCTACCTTGCACTGCCTTTCGCGTTGGCAGCATTCCCTCAGCGACAGAGGATTAGCGCGGATAGCCTGGAGGAAGAGTTCCACGGCCGGGGCGGAGACGGAGGAATGGTCGTCTTTAACCGTGGGATTTAAAACATTTGCATCATTTGGCGGCGTTGGTGGATAGAGATTAAGAGATTTAATAGCTGGTTATGTTAGGCATTCCTTGAGAAGAAGCTCAAGACAGTCATAGTGCATCGCATATACTTGATATTTCAGTTCGAGAAGATGGGCTTATCATGGAGATAACAAGACCAGCATCAAATAGTTTCATGATATATATGATAGACTAGCGGTGCTGCGAGGCGGAGTCTAGCTACTTTGGTTTCATCGCATGAAGAAACGAAGAAGTCGTAGAATAGAAACGAATATTGAAACCAATTATATAAATAACATTTTATTATTTCGAAGTGTTAGATGAGGCCTAGATTCAGGGTTGGGCTCAGCTTTGATCGCCAAGTCGTCTGAACATGGTACCTCACGCGTGTCCAGGATACAATACAACTCTGACGTGACGATCGGGGAATGCATGCTCGGGCTTTGGGGTTTACGGTAGGGAGGGGGATACGTAAACGAGGGGAAATATTTATAAGGAAGCGGGGCACAGGTATATGCGAATATTCCGTCAGTGCTGCTACAGGTGCAAACTTGCATTTGCATTGCATTAGGGTACCTAGAATCCTGTAAGATCGCATTCGGTTGATGGTTTCGGTGGAACATAACCATTATACGTTCTAGTGTATCTGTTGTCCTAGTTGCTCCATAAATGAGGAAGATAGGTAAAGGACCGGATGGCTTTGAGGAACAGGGATTGCTGCTAGTCTCCAGGGAATAATTAATATCCTACGGAACTTTGGAAATGTGAGACTGAATTCGATGGAAAATATTCTAACTTTCTCCGGACACTTCAATGAAGGATTGATCGACGTAGGCTGACAAGCGGCGTTGCTAATCAGTACCCAGCTAATCACTTCTGTCACTGCAGAGACAACTGGCTAGTGGTACTGTTTCTTGAAGATACTGAGATCTCAAAATGTAATGCCTTAAGTTTTCTTAAGGATTGTGTCAGAGGGAATAAGAAAGTCGCGCTCTGATTGGTCGATAGATTAAATTTGATTGGCTGAGAGCTGCGCAGA